>JAWPHD010000473.1:0-461427 GCA_037043455.1 Cyrtodaria siliqua | reverse complement strand
GTTAGGCCATAATTAATAATATATTGATGGAGTGAAGCATTTGGATAGCGGCCATTTTGAAATGTGATACAAATTGTAACAAAAGGACCTGTGACCTTGAGGACCCTTTTCGATTTTCAAGTTAGACTACCAACTACTATCACAGAGAGTTTGGTGTTTTTGTCCACTCTGTCCACATCCGACCATTTTGATCCCTAGCTAACATGGCTCTGAATATGATATGGCTTGCATTAACTACCAACGGTCAACATTGTATACGTGCAGTGCAATAGCCTTTTTATATTTAGTACAGTAAGGAATGTTTATTATATTTGTTGTTTTATCAATTACTATGTCAAAGTCATTATCATTAAATACATTGTCACGACCTGTCCCATGATGTTTTATTATCCTTGGAGCGGTTCCTACACTAAGCATGGTTAAAAAATCATAAATAATATGTGTTACTGCCATTAAGATCGGTATTCATGAAGTGCATACTTTTGGGGATTTCACGAAATGGTCGTTTAACTTGGAACACATTATAATAGAACTGGTTTAAAGTCAAAGAATTTTCATCATAGGTTATGTAATCCAGGTTAATATTTGTTTTATCATTTGAACCAAATTTCACCTTTTATAAAATCCGGTATTTATTGTTTAATGTTTGTTGATTGCATTCATCTTGAGAAAGGCACTGCTCCGAAACGTCAATGAAATTAATCATATAAACATAATTAAAGTGTTGGTGTTGCAAAGGAACTTCAAGTTTTAAAATATAATGCTATTTCTTATAGCAAAGCCTTTACCTGTTTAATACAGTTCGCTGGGATAAGATTACTCAAATCTGCGAGGCAGTTATTCATGCGATCTCGTCTACGTTTCTCAACTATTCGGTGTGACACTGGATTCTGAAAAATACAAATAAAAGTAGATATAAAAGTCGAACAGGAAATGTAGCATTCAATGACCGCAATCAACCAACAACATGCACAAAAACAAACAATAATCACAAACATAAAAGGCTTGACAATAGGGCTAACGCCTTGGAACGGTAAGTGTCAAAAAGGCAGCTGGTGTTTAAACAAACCTCACTCTTACACTATTGTCATTTCAGTAAACGGAACAGTTGAAACAAAGATATTTATATTCTCTAACAAACAAGGCAGCATTAATAGCCAATATAAATATAACAACACATACATAATCATGTATATATGAATATAAATAACAAAAACCTAGAAAGAAAAGAAAGATATAAAAATCGGACAGGGAAAGTAGTATTCAATGACGACAGTCAAACACAAAACACGCAAACAGACAAATGAGAAGGCTAGAAAGCCACAAAGCAACACAACACAACCACAAGCTCTAGAGAAACGAATAAGTTGAGAAACATAGACCCCATAGAACCAATTTGGGAAATATCCCTATCTAAGTTGGGGATAATTAACAATATCAAAATTAAATCATCTCTCTTGTCATAAATGTTACTAAATATTTCATCATTCACCAGATGTAAATCAAGAAAGTAAGCGGCAGTAGCAGAAATGTTAGCTTTATTGACAACATGACATCTCTTTCATAGCAATATAAGAACAGAACAAATCTGCGACACGATGTGCACAGTTCCTACCCATTGGGGATATCAACAATTATTCTATAAACGGTTGTTCCATACCAGACGAAAATAGTTTCTAATAGTAAAATGAGTTCTTCACAAACTGCTTGTCAAGTCCACATAGTGTGATAAACGCTTAATATTGTTACAGGCGATGTGGTAAGGTTGTTTATAGTGGTGAAAAGTCATAAGTACTTATCAATGAAATTGACGTTTATTGAAACATTTATCAAAAACGTCTCCTAAATGTTTTATTGACCCCAAAAAAATATAATGCCAGAGTTGTAATAAGATTTAGCAAAATATTGGTTTAACGAGATCTTTAACAGCAGTAAGACAAGACGTTAAAAGTTTGAAGACGTTTGTAGTGATGCAGGCACTAGAATTTGAAATGAAACGGGCTTGATAAGGTTAACCCCCAGCGGTTCTTTTTGCCACTGACCGTTCAAGACGGTAGCACTATTGTCAATCCTTTTGTTTGTGTAGTCATCTCTAAACATTTTGTTGTTTCTGTGCGTGCATTTGGTTGACTGGTCCTTGAATGCTGCATTCCTTTAGACTGTTATATCTACTTTTTATGTAATAGGAATCCAGTACTTAGTTGGATAGTGGTGCACCGAGTGATATGCGTGGAAACAGCATTATTCTCCGTATATTGAACTTGAGTATACGAATTAGTGCTCCAGAGTTCCTAAAAACAATTTTGGCCCAAACCAAATTTATTATGCAATTTTTAAATTCCTGTTTCTAAATTATGAAACGAAAATCTAGGTCTCGGAGGAAGTAAAGCGGTGTTACCATTATACAGGTTATAACGGGTATTTATAATGTTAAGAATTGACTTCTTTCGAGTAGAACGTGAGTTCGGGTCCGCATGCTGTCTGCACAAAAGCTTATCGTGTGCATGCACAAGACAGTTGCATGTACAGCAGACAAGAGCAACGTAGGTTGCATGAAATGCAATCGCCATTACATGGTCCCGCCTTAATTCGATTAAGCAAAGGGAAAGCTTATATTAGCAGGATTTTATAACATATATTTGGACAATAAAACACGTTTAAAAACATGTTTTACTAAAACAATGCGGTAACCTGTTTAAAAGTACATATTTAATGTTTTAATTTTACAATAAGCAAACTGTTTAAGCCGTAATTAAGATTTTATTTCATACTCAAGCCAACCCAGTTGTCCCTTCTAGGAGAAAGGGTTTGATAGGGTATGAAAGTTAATACTCGGAACACGTAATACATTCAAGAAATCATATTGGTAATGTATCAATCAATATCAACCATAGCAAGATTCATCCTTTATCTCGATAAATCCATTTAATACGGATACATTGGAATGGACTTTTTCTCATGATCATAATTATCGATATAGATATACTTGTGAATATCCATGAGTGATTTTTTAAATTCAATTTTGAGTTTATTCATTAAATTGTTGTAAAATTAAGTTAGGAAAAAAAAAACATCCGATAAACTATTACGTATGTTTTGAAAGGTTCTATTAGACATCATTGATTGTAACAATTCATTCAGAACATTATTTATGCTTTTCAAATACAAAACTTAGCTTCATTGAATGTTTATACCGTGGATAACTGCGTTGTTTAGCCTGCTTTACCGTAATTTACGTTGCCTTGTTGAATGAAGGTGTTTATTTAAGAAATTAAGAAACACTAAATATTTTATGTCCTAATATGATTCCAAAACTTATAAATTACTACAGACATACGTATCCATGATATGAACAATGTTTGCTTCTTGTACTGTCGCTTACTTTGTTCGTTGTTTTAATCATTTTCTATTTATTTTTTTCTTCACATACTCCAACACCCTCTTACGAGGATACTGTGGAGGTATTTTCATTATGTTATCCGAAATCTAAAAAAAATCAGCCATTTAACTAATATAGATGTTATTACAACATTCCTTTAGACATCATCGATGGTAACACCAACGACAAAATAGATATAAAATTGAGTCAATGCTTACACGTTTCTTACGTTACCAATTAAGTTTACATCATTTATTTAAATACGACATCTCAGTTTCAAATACAAAAACAATGTGTATATCCATGTCTTTTTATATACTGCTCCGACTAAGACAGACACTGAACGAAATGAAGTTTGCATATAATTTACACGATTCTTTCGTATTTTTTTACGTTACTAAATTCAAAGAAAAATAGCAAATTATATGCAAATTTCAATTGCTAATGTATTCATACATTTATCAAATGTTAACGAACTAAGCAATGTCAACATATTTAAAAAAATGTAATAAACGTTGCTTATATACGTTACTAACAAAAATATAAATGTTTAGCTCTATATATATGATATATTGATATTATTATGTATTAAGCAATACAGTGTTTTCTTGGAAATATATTACATCAGTTAAGCTCATGATTCCTCTATTCATTGTCATCACTTTCTTCAAACACAATATCAATCACGTTGTTGGCTTCCATATATTCCTGCAATACATCGCTTTCTTCTCTCTTGAACTTGATGTCAACCAATTGCTGTGACGCAATATCACCAATAGTCCAGTCAAATTCAATCATTCGGTCTTCTCCCATTTGTTTCTGCGTCTGGTAGGTCTGGATAATGTTGGTCAGTATGGTGCCACAGAAACTATTGGAAGTTTACATGTTCAATTCAAGATTTTAGAAAAGTGACACGACAGCAATAATTTCATGTCATTTTTAATGTAGGTTTCAACATGTTGGAGATGTGGCCTATTAATTTTTTGAAAACGTATTTGTTGTCATCCGTGTACTGGGGTCATCCGAGCATTCATTCTGCTGTACGAGCAATTCAGATTTGGCACACCCCTTTGTGCTTTTTAATCATCTTCATTGGGACTCTCCGTACAAAGCCACCGGTTGTATCACAGCCTGTGACTCAATGTAGTGAGGGTAGCAAAGGGTAAATATCAGACCACTTAACCGATACAGTTTGTTTCACACGCAACCTTCTCTTTTTGTTAAACATCCCAGTGCCAAACATCACATACGGTTGTTTCCTGAATCATTTTTTACAAACAGGATCAGTACGTCTGTGTCAGGAGAACATACAACGACAGTTTCTGATGTTGAACACCGGGGTGAGTGAGTACATATTACAGACACAAAAACGGATAGGAAATTCATGCAAGCGATAGGTTTTGAATGTAAACTGTGTTTTAACAAAGAGCAATTTCGTAAGAAATGACATTCTCATAAGTTGTCATTGGGCTCCACAGCACTGGAACTATCTCTCTGGCATTGAAGCTATCTCTTTTACGACATCGCATAGTTCTCGCCCCGTGTCGTTCTCAGTGTTATTAGTTTGTCAACAGGCAATATATGGACACAAACTGGTGGTTATTTGGTAGTTTCATGTCGATATGTAACATAAATAGGCAAAATAATGGGTAAAAGCCTCGGTGTCGACGAAAAAAACTGCAAATTTCTAACGGGCTAAAAGTCCCTGGCGTTAAATTAGGCATATATGGAGAAATTGTTTTGGCCATGTGCGAAGCTTAAAACAAACCACATCTAACTGTATTCACGGATTTTACAAATCAAGGCAAATAAAAAAAGAAATAACGAAAAAATAGCAAAGCGTTTCCACTTCGCTTTTTTATTGTTGGCGTTGGAACTACCTCGAAAATGGCGATGGAGCTCTTTTGCATATACCTCCAAACAGAGGTGTCTCCACTGATTACCAAGCCGTGTATTTATTGACATTAACACTAACGTTTGTATTGTGCTGTATGACGGCTGTAAAACGTCGCCCTGACTACAAAACAGTAGTGTTATTACTTACTCAATGTATGGGAAACGCGATGGCTATGACATTTTTATGTGGCGGTTTCTTTTCAATTGAATTGATGGACCATGCATGTCAAAAAATGTAAACAATGGATTGTTTAGAGGATATCGTGATTGCAAGTTGGGTGTGATTTATAAACTTCGTCAGATTCTTGGTCATGATCATTTTCATACTATCTCAGTTAAACTTGTTAAAAGGTTTATCAAAAGAGGTTATGATCCTATCATTTTGCAACGTACTGCATGCTTGGTGGTTGACCCTTTTATAGCTGGCCACTATGCTTTCCTCTTTAATTATACGATGACCGGACAGGCTGTGGACACTATGATGACGCCTACCTAAAGCCCATTGGGACGATTTCGTTTGAAGTTTGTCTATGATCTTTCTTGTCGCGCCCTTAATGGTTTATTCTCTTGTTGCTCTGGCTTCTGCCAAGTCACTGAGTACCTTCATTGTGGCTTTCTAGGCTATTAATTTTGTTGTATTATATTTGCACGAGCATATTTGTGTTTTACTTATATTGCCTATTGATGCTGCCTTGTTGATTAGAGATTAGATCATGGCGGGGATTTCTTTATTTACACTGTCCTGTTTTAATGGGAAGAAGTAGGGTAAGTGTTAGGTTTGGGGCACCCTAGAACCGGTTTAAACCCCTAAGTGGCCAACTTTGCCACTGACCGTTCCAAGGCGGTAGCCCTATTGTCAACCCTTTTGTGTTTGTGATTTCGTGTGCATTTACTTTGACTTTTGCCTTCTGGTTTGTCTGTTTGCGTGTTTGTTTCTGTGTTTTGTAGTTTACTGTCCTCCTTGAATGCTACTTTCCCTGTCCGATCATTTTATATTTCTTTATTTGCAAATGTAAATATACAGCTTATTGGCATATCTTCAAGTATCATACTTACAAAGTGTGCTAATGAAGTTACCAATGATTTGTGCATGCAAGTGCTTAATGATGTCGGGTTGGCAAGCATTAGATGTATAGTTGAATGGCGTTATATGTCGGTGGTACTGTTTCTTCAGTGCGCTAAATGTAGCTGTCTGAACGCTGGATTTCGACTTCTTAAATAAAGACGATGGTTTGTAAGATAATGAAACGCTGACTCTCTAAATGACCACTTTGTTAATATTGCTAATACAATAAACACAATTCCACTATATGCAAATACATAGCTGAATTAAAAAAACGTATTGATAATACATTAAACAGGCAATATATAAAATAGTTTACACCTCGATGATGTTAGATATCAATAAAGCAACGGGTATATATGGTATTGGACCTCGTATTATAAAAACAGCATCGGATTGCATCATTAATGCTATCACTTCAATCATTAATAAATGAATGAATCAAGGCATATTTTCTGATCAGCTAAAAAAAGCATGCGTGTTACCTATACACTAAAAATGGGCCAAGGATGACCCGAACAATTAAAAACCTATCTCATTATTACAAACAATTTCCAAAATCTTTGAGGAATATTTTGCTGCGCAACTGCACTCTTTCTTTCAACAATTTCATATTTTGCACTCGGCTCAATCTGGATTTCGTAAAAATCATTCTCACAAACAGCTCTTTTTTGCCTGGTTGATAGTTGGTTGAAACACATTTATTCTGGAAACTTTGTTGGCAGTGTTTTAAGTGACATGAGAAAGGCTTTTGATATGGTTTTTCATGATATACTATTATACAAATTGCATTTGTAACACATTTGTCGCCTTTTTCAATACGTTGGTTCAGTCATATCTGTCTAACAGGACACAAGTAGTCAGAGTTGGACAGCATCAGGTGTAATAGAACTCTGTGTGGGGTATGTAAATAGATAAGTTTATAAGCGCATTACTACTGTCTCGCCGGCGAGCTTGCTTTTATCGGCAGACAGCCCGTTTCACATGCAATCGTTCCGAGTTCAAACCCAATGAGTGCCTAAATATTTATGTGTATTTTTTCCGGTCCGATTACACTGAGACCACTTTTATTCTTGATTTATGTAAATGATCTACCCTTAACTTCCAAAGAAGCTTAAGTTGATATGTATGCCTATGACTCCGTGCTACATAAAACAGGACTGGATGTATTATCCACTGAGAGTAAATAACAAACAGACTTAAATAACATAGATTACTGGTGCACTATAAATAACATGCTTATAAATCCTACAAAAACAAAAACAACATGTATGCTATTAGGTTCAAAATATAAAATAAACCACTCACGTTTTCGATGATAATTGCCTGATAAAATCAGTATATTCTCAAAAACTTCTGAGAATAAATCAACCTCTAAAGTGGGATGTTCAGATAAGCAATCATATATCGAGTAAATTCACTCGTTTAAGACGAATATCTAAATATTTGATTCTTGATATGAAAAAGCTATTATATAAAGCATATTTAGTTCCAATATTTAATTATAGTTCTATCCTCTGGAGTAATTGTACTAAATCAAATTTTACAAAGGTTGTTACTTTATAAAAAAGCACTGCACGCTGGATTTTGATAAAACCTTTACATACATCTTCAGCAAATCATTTTAATGAGTTAAATTAGATGTCATTTGAAAAAAGATGTAAATTTCAAGTAGTTGTTTTAGTTTATAAAGCAATTCACAATATAACACGAATATACATTAGTAAATTAATAACTTTTTCTGAAAATAACAGACATAATTTAAGATCATGCACTAAACATGACATTAGACATCCTAGACCTAAATCTAAATATTGAAAACAATAGTTTACCTATGTTGTCATGCCGACATGGAATTCAATCCCAAAAAATATCCGGACTTCTGTTTCTACTTATGCTTTCAAATACAATTATAAACTATATCTATTTCAAGATAACAGGTGTTCTACTCAAAATAAGTTGTGTTAATAGTGAGTACTTTTTTTGTATACCAGCTTGTAACATAGTATTTATGTTATGTGCATATATTCACTTGCTATTGTTTATTAGTATTGTTGATGTTGTTATTAGATGGCCTCATGGAAGATTAGTGTTGTGCACTTTTTGTACAATCTTGATGAGTTGCACCTTCATGAAATAAAGAATTTATTATTATTATTATTATTATTATTATTATTATTGTATCCAGTATACATCATTTCATAGATGAGTTTAGGCATATGATAATCAATTTCTTTGCTTCAGAAATCAACGTGACTTTCTTTGTTATTACTGTCCAACATGTTAATGGTGCTGAGGCCAGACAAGCTCTTCATTACGTGGTCCGAGTATTAACTTTCATACTCCATCTAACCCTCCCAAGAAGCGAAAACGGGGTTGGCTGGGGTATGAAATAAACCCTTAATTTCGGCTTGGAAAGTTGCATATTGTAAAATTAAAACATTGAATCGGTAATTTCAAACCGGTTATCACAAGTTGTCAGTAAAATATGTTTTTAAACGTGTTTTATTGTTGAAATATCCGTTATAAAATCCTGCTAATATAAGCTTTCCCGTCACTTAATGGAATTAAGGTGGGACCACGTAATGTGTATGTTTTGAAGCAAGGGTGACACATATGTTTATTTGCACAAACATGTCTACGTATCATAAAGGGCGAAGTAGTATTGGCGTTGGTAAAAACAACATTTTGACTAGCCCCAAAACTGAATTTGCATTTTAAATTAGTGCTTTTGATTTAAATAAATGTTTGCGATTTAAATATATAGACGTTCTATATATTAAAGGCGCATGCTACGGTTTAGGCCCCGTGCTCTGATGAGAATAGTCAAACTCAATTTTAAGTCGCGCGCATACATATTTTGATAATGCGCAGGCGGGACCTAAATCGAAGTGAATGATTTTATAAAATGGTTTCACATTTAGTATATATAACGTCGATTTATTTGAATCACAAACATTTATATAAATACAACTTTGAGATAAATCATGTAGTGATTTAATAAATATTGTTCATATTTAGCGATGTTTTGCAGATTAAATTAAATCATTGCACATTTAGTAAATCGTACTCCGATTTATTCCAATCGCAAATACTTATTCAAATCAAAACCAAATAGCTAAATCCCTCGGCGATTTAAAATTGACATGCACATTTAGTAAATACACTGAACAAAATTCCTTATTACTCACTTTGTTTGTGTCTAATTTTCTTATTTTAAATATATTTTAATATAGTCTCGTGATAAGTATTTTGTTTAAATTGTTACATATTCTGAGAGTTATCCTGCCTTTATATCAAAACATGATATGTGTTGATAAACACATATCATGTCTCGAAGTCCGCTTAAAGATATAAACTTCTTAAAGTTGGTAGGAAATAATACAAAAAAAAGACATACAAGTTTAACCCATTTATTGCAGATGTTCTGCCTATAATACAATGAAAGATGGATAATCCTAAATAACCTCACTTTTAATTGAAACTAGTTTGAAATTCAAATAACGATAATTCAGCGTTAACCTTAAATATTTCGAAAATATCTTTTGCAGTTGCATTTGTAGTGGTAATACTAGTATAACATGATATCAAAATACTTTTAATTGCCATATTTTAGAATTAGAAACATCGAAACCTGCACTAATTCGAAGTACTTAACAAAATGCTATGCTTCCTGTGTTTTCAAAGTAGCTCCCGATTTGGATATTAAAGAGTTCATTTGTTTTGAGACATAGTTCATTTCCCAAATAGCAAAATTAACTTGAAATCTTTTCTCCTTCATCTGTCCATCTTGCTTTAGATCGTATAAAGTCCTCTTCTATTTTTTTACGGAGTTTAAATATAGTTTACAGTATAAATTACATCAATAATGCCTTTTTCTTTTTTCAAGTTTATCTATTTCTTCCAAATCACATTCTTCCTTAGTTATTTCCCATTTCTTTTTATATGCTGAGTAGGCATTCGTTTTTCCTTTAATTTTTAGCATTAACGTCTCAAAAAATAATTGATCATGGATGTTAAATTTTAGATAGTATCGGAATTTCATTTATTCTCCTATCTGTATCCTGTATATCCGCTTCATATTGCCTTTAAACATTATCTATTTTTATTTTTATTTCTTCAACATGGTTTGTGTCTTTTAATAAAAAGGTATTATAAAAGATTACGGAAATCGTCGAGGCAATTCCGACGCACACAGAGCTGAACTGAAAGGACCGAAAGATGATTCTACCTTCATATGCATATTCATTTCACTAAGTAATATGATAAATACATCATGGCGTTATTACACTCCCACACCGCAAGTTATTTGATAAGAGAAGATATCAATTGTATACATATATGTTATGACATAAAATTATGTTCACTCTTAGCTGTATCGTAAGTGCTTACCCTGACTGATTTTGGTTGCTTCATGAATGGTATTTCGCCGAAATCTTTCATCGATGTCGAAAACTTCACCGACCTGCAAAGAAAATGAATACATTAAACAGTTGCAGAAATGCAAATATCATAACCATCAATTCAACTGTGCATACTGTCAAATACTAACACAATTTGGAGGGTTATAAGGTGCACCAAATCTTTCTAACGACATTAATGATAGTCAAATATATTTAACTAATATGAAAAGTTAGGAACCACGAGAAGACAAACCTAGGATACTATTTTCAGTATTTATGAGTATTGATATATTGCATATATATATTGTACGTATCCCTTCGGTCAGTTACTATTAAATACTGATACTGTTTAAAAGAACAATAAAATACCAAAGGGAACTAATTCGAAGCATGATCTAACGATATTTTTATTGAAGTTAAACAATAAACAATATTGTGCTAGCACTTATGAAAACTATTAATTTATTTTGGTCTGTTATAATTTCAGGAGACGTTCTTGATACAATATGTAATAAACGTCAAGTTTCATCTATAAGTCCTTATGACTTCTCTACACTATATACAACTTACCACATCACCTTATCAAAGACAAGCGTATTGCTCTTATTCAAAAAACTCTCGCTAGAGAAAAAACATTTGTGGACTGTAATAATATCCAAGCATTTTTTATTACCGGCAGTTTAAACAATTACACTATGTGGACTTGGCAAGAAGTTTGTGAAGCACTCATTTTTTCTATTAGATAATATTTTCGTCAGGTATGGAACTACCACTCGTTTATAGACAAATTGTTGGTATCCCAATGGGTTTTGTTCTTGTATTGTAATGAAAGAGATTTCATGTTGAGTCTTTCATCCGATACTCAGGCAGATGTAATTGAAGCATTTAATGACACCTCTCGGTATTTGGATGACATTTAAATATTGACAATCCTTTCTTTTCTACTATAGTTAATAATATCTATCATAAGGAACTTCAACTCAACAAAGCTAACATTCTGACAATGCCGCTGTTTTCCTTGATATACATCTCTCTATTGACAATGGCGATATAATTAGTAAATTAGAGATGATTTTAATTTTGATATTGTTCATTATTCCCATTCAGATGGGGATGCTCCCGAGCAACTTTTTATGGGGTCTATGTGTCTCAACTTATTCATTTTTCTAGAGCTTGTACTCGAATTGAGGACTTCAATAGGCGTAATCTTTGTATAACTAAAAAGCTACTCCATCAGGGCTACCATTACCATAAACTTCGTAAAACCTTTACAAAATTGTATTGCCGTAACCCTGCTCTTCTTTCCAACTATAAAAGTAAATTAAGAACTCTTCTGCGACACGGACTATCACAACCTGACTTATATGGTGACGTGATTTACAAACTTTGTAAGATCCTTGGTCATGATCACTTTCATACTATCTTTGTTACATTTGTTAAACGGTTAATCAAAAGAGGTTATGACCCTATGATTTTGCAAAGCACTGCCTGTTTGGTGGTGGACCATTTACAGTTCGCCACTATGCTTTCCTCTTTAATTATGCAATGATCGGATAGGCTGTGGGCCCTATGATGACGTCTACCTAAAGCCCAAAAGGACGGTGGCGTTTGATGTCTTCTGCCAAGATATTGAGTACCTTCTTTGTGGCTTTCTAGGTTGTCTTTTTTTGTATTTAAATATACACGATCATCTTTGTGTTTTACTTATAATGCCTATTAATGCTGCTTTGTTGGTTAGAGAATAGTTCATGGCGGGGATTTCTTTATTTACACTGGCCCGTTTCATTGGGATGACAGTAGGGTAAGTGCGAGGTTTGGTGCATCCTAGAATCTGGTTTAAACCCGGAGCGGTTTTTTGTTCCACTGACTGTTCCAAGGCGGTAGCCCCATCGCTAACCCTTGTGTGATTGTGATGTCTTATTTTGCCCTTTATTCATCTTAATATATAGTTGTTCTTTGTTTCTTTGTGGGTTTGTGGTTGACTGTCGTCCTTGAATGCTACTTTTCTTGTTCGATTGTTATATCTGCTTTTACATTATTTAAAATAATAATTGTAATAATAAACAATAGTATGTCTATAAGCTCTGCGCAAAGTGAGAGACCCTCTATAAACATTAAAAAAATAAATAAATAAAACATTATTAGTATCATGCTTCAGATTTTTGTAAAATTAGAACAATCATTATCAGGTGTTTTGTGTCAAGCATCTACCTAGTCATTCTACAATATGCTGCATTGACAATCTATCTCCAAAACGTCTCACACAAATACAGTATAGTTGTAATAAGTACATACTGGTGAATATCCATGCGTGATTTTTCGAATTTAATTTTGGAATGTTGCTACATTTAAAACTTTAATTAAATTGTCCTGAAACTCTTGAGTAAAGTTTTGAACATGTTAAACTAGCTGTTTGTTAAAGTGCTTGATAAAAGAGTATGAGAGTGGACCTTTGGAAACGGCCGAACACGATAAATACGAAATATTGCAGTCTCGGTTTGATTGGAACTGTTCATGAATGGTAGTGAAATATGCTTGCTACCGTTCACGCCCTCTATCCCCGGGTTGAGCAGAACTCAATATTCATAAATCAATAATACATAATTGTAACCTTCCCGAAGATGGCATGCATATGGCTACCAGTGTTGAAAAGTGTGTACTGAAGGCATACGATAAACGAAAGTTGGGATTAGATATACATAAATGACCCCAATTGTCTCTGAGATATAATACCGAGAGTGGTAGCAAGGATGTGAGGACCAGTGAGACAGCTAATATACCACACGTATTATCTCATATACGTATTAGCAGGGTAGTGGGACCAGGTATGAAAATTACACTTACGACTGTTAACAATTGTTGGATAAATGAAGAATGGAATTCCGAAACTCCGACAGTAATATCTCTTCAAAGAGCATGCCATAATAAGTATTTATATCTTTAGATTACACTTGCAGTGGTCATTTTGCTACTGACCGCGTTTCAATTCGATATCTATGCGGTCAAGTCTTTTATCTTTTTGGTGTCCTGTACTGTTTTGTTTCTTTTAAATGTTTTTTTGTATTAAATGTGTGTTTAAGGGTAACTTTGTTTTGTGAATACTACATTTCCATTTCAGCTTTTGTATCTACCATTACAAATAGAATAATGTTTTAATGGTAGAATATGCTTATTAAAACGTAAACTGAAACAGATGACGAAGTATTCGGAAGCGTTACAACTTAGAAAATTACGCGATCAAATCAATGAAATAGAATTAAACTTTACCCACTATGCCGAATACATATCAGTGTACTAATTACACTGTATCCCCTATACGCCGCGCTGACGCTAAGCATATAACAGGTAGCGTGCAGATCCAAATGGATTATTTATAGCACAAGTATTGTTTATTTAAACACAATAGTTAAAAAGTAAGCATACTTTTTCAACGAAGCGTACATTTCTAATCATTTGTTTAAAGTTTCATTAAGGCAAGAGGTTTGTTTGCAGAAAATTGTCATGTATTAACCTGGTTCGGTGTACCCGTACTCGATGGAAAAGTACCTGTCTGACATTGAGTTTTCTTTGTAAATAACAAATCGAAAGACAATCAGAAATAAAAATATAGATTCTGATCAAAGCACTAATGTTAAAAAGATGTATATATATATAGTCACGTGAGTAATCACTGTCAAAGTGACAGGTCCTCCCTAATAACACAAATAGTCCAACTAACCTGTCATCCGATGTACTGTTGAAGCTGGGAGATACTCTGGTATTGTTAAGAACGCCTTTAGTTATAACATCATCATAACCCATGACTACTATATCTGGATTCATTTTGAATTGTGTTTATGATAGCTTCGTTTCTCACTCTTATATACTGCGTTTGATTCTACAACATTAGTGAAGGATGAACAATTCTACACTTGTAGCACGTGATAATTATTATTACCCCATGCCAACTATTCCATCATTCATTGCCTTTTATGGAAGATATGCTTCATAAAAAACAATTATTTTCCATTGAGCATAAACGTGATTTCCGGCAGTTAAATACTATTTGGAATAATACTGTAGATGTTGTTTCAGCGACGAGGATAGTAATTATGATGGGTATGATACTTACCGAGTTACTACTGTATACATCACTGTGAGCATGTTCAAAATATAGGGTGAATAGGTCACATTGTAGGTAATGTGACAAGACTTTTTTGATAGCTAGTGAGTGGTTTCCAATTTTTACGAGCGAGTTCATATTCAGTATTGTCTTCTCAAACATATCATCACTTAGCCTGTACTCGATGCAGTATCTTCATTTGCCTTATAAATATCTTAATTATGAAAGTGTTTGTCGTCTGCTAGTGCTAATCTAACATGGATTATTAAAATACCCAATGTTGATTAGTTATTGGAGTGGTCTGAAAAAAGCTATATGAATTTGTTTGTATTTTGTGCAATCTCTCTACAATATGTGTTCATGATACATAAAACTTCATGTTACATAAGAAATAAAATAGCGGGTTTATATTGTAAAAGATCAAAACCTGGTGTTGGGGACTTGTAACACATCAAAACCCTCGAGCCTACGGCCCTTGGTATGAATTAACTTCAGGTCCCACCACCAGGTATTGCTCTGGGACAATATAAACCCGCTGCAAATATTTTAATTCTTAGTTTATGACCCAGTTGTCATTACTTTCTCCATAACAAACACCACATATGTTAATGATCGCAACTAAGAATTAATCTGAAGAATAAGCTCCTGCTTCCACTGTTTGAACGTGCTTGTGCTCCAATAAACAGCAATAAAGAAGGATAAAAATATCGGACAGGGAAAGCAGCATTCAAGGACGACAGTCAACCGCAAAACACAAAAACAAACACGCAAACAGACAAACGAAAAGGCAAAAGTAATAAAAAATGCAAACGACATCACAAACACAAAAGGGTTGGCTACCGCCTTGGAACGGTCAGTGGGGGTTTAAACCGGTTCTAGGGTGCACCAAACCTCACACTAACCCTACTGTCAACCCATTAAAACAGGTCAGTGTAAATAAAGAAATCCCCGCTATGATTTAATCTCTAACCAAAAAGGCAGCATCAATAGGCAACACTTAAGTCATTGTAATAAATAAAACATCGTATTTAAAGGAAGCAAAAACATCCTTACATTTGGAAAATAAACGGCGCCGGTTTTAACTTCATACCGTCATCGCTGTTACATTATTGAAATTTCTCCCGTTTTTTAGAGAGTTTTACAAGGAAGCAAACAAAACTCTTTCAAATATGTATATCCATCTATGGACGTATATACTATTATTTCAGCATTAAAAAGGTCATCTGATGCATTCTTAGATTTACTAGTGAACATTTCTTACATCAATGTCATAGATCTTCGTATTAATTCTTGCATTTCGGCCATTGCGATGTGTTATCCTGGTGACTATAGTAGAAGCGAAGCTCATTCTGGTGTGTGTAATGGAGAACTAATGACAACTGGGTAATAGCACGTACTTTGCCTACGATCAATAATTTCATAATGAATAGCTCGAATAAGGCAAATGAAGATAATTCTTCGACTATAGGCTCAATGATGAAATGTTTGAGAATTTCAAACAATCTAACTTTACCGGCTCTATGAAAAATTCAAGCAACGGAAAAAAATGCATTCTGGTGCAACTACTAAATCAACCAAATTCCAAGCTCCCTCTCGAAAAAAAAAAATAATAAAAAAAGGAATCCAAATCAGATACTTCAAAATAAAATACGCAGAACAGTCAAATCCTTTACCATTTGTTGTTCGATTTCATTATTTTGGATTTTTTTAAAACTAATTTTATGAATCCTAATCGACAATAATTATGAATAAGTTCTCTTTTTGCATGTTCAACTAACGTTTTAGTAAGATTCATTCACCATTTTTAAGGTTGCACACTAATTAAACAATCCTAAAGTATATTTATTAATTATTGTTAGGGTGAGTGATACCATTGAAACATTAGTATAAGAACTGCGCCGTATTCTAGAGTCACGTTGTTCGGTCTCTTTTAACGCACACAAAGCACAATGGAGGCTTCGCGTGGGTAAATTAATGAAAAAGTTTACGTTAAGTGCTAATTTTCAATATGATTCCTGTGATGTTCATGGTATTATATCAATATACGTTTTAATAATTGTGATTATCGAAAACTAGTTATTGTTCAATCATTTGTTATACCTATAAACTGGCAGCGCATCTTTTCAGACAAATGACTGTATTGAGTTGTACGTCCGACTGTTTGTAAATTCATTCGTGTGTCCGTTCGGCATTTTCTACAGTTTTAACCAGATCTAAATCCAATTTGATATAAGAACCGAATGAAGATGTCTTTAGAATTTCGGCATTTCGGTCAAAATATTTTGAGGAGTTTTCCCCTTTTTTAAAACTTCTATCACAGTTTTTCATGAGATCAAGATGGAAGTTGTTGGTATACTATAACATTATAAATACCTAATGGTCAATATTTGTTTCTGTTAATTTGACAATGTAGGAAGTATAACTATTTGCCTTTATTTTGATTCAGATGAAAAGTAAAGATATATCTTGTACATAAGATAGTTAAAACTATTTCCATCACCTTTAGATAGAAGTTGGTATATTAGCACAATATTTAAAAATAAATAAATAACGTCCATCTTAACAATCCTAATATATTTTTGTATTGTCAGGGAGTGGGAGTAGACGTTACTCCCTGGTATTGTTTAATCTTGAAAAAGGTGGGTGAAGCGCACTGAATCCCACTGAAAGGATTCACCAATCCCACTTCATCGAAGCATTAAACAAAGAACTGCGCATTATTCTGGAGTCACGTGGTTCCGTCTCTGTCAACATTCACAAAGCACAATGGAGGCTTCATGTAGGTAAATTGATGGAAAATGTTACGTTAATACTAGGTTAGATTGCTCGAGGTTAAATCTTTTATTCAACCCGAAAATGAGAATTGGGTCTGCTACACACCACCATGGCCTCTAAACTTATTGTTACAGGAAGGAGGTAATAACATATATATAATCTGTATCAAGGGAGCTTATATCGTTATGAGTAAGTCGAATGATTACTTACTTTTGCCATTACACAGTCGACAAGGCACGCATGTGTTTAGAATGCTCATGAAAAAGTTTAATTTTAACATGGTTTTGACATTTATTCGTTGAGGAAACCCACCCTTACCCACAAATAAAAATGCTCATGACGAAGGTTAATTTTAACATGGTTTTGACAGTATACATTCAGGAAACATACCGTTACCCACCCAAATATATTCCGTTTCTGCCGGATTCACTTTATATTTACAGTACTGCTGTTCAAAGAGATGGACACAAATCGGGTCGGATAGAGCAGGTCGTCATGGCGGATGGTACAAGAGCGTCTCTACGGCATCTGGAGAGAGATAGTTGTGTTCTCAGTCAAAGACACTTACACATTGCGTGTTGTAGTTTCACAGACTTTTAAACATCAACTGTCATCAGCATACGTTGACGGAGATAATTCCATTGGTTAGCATTGTAAGAGCTGATCTCTCCTGTATACATTTGGGTCACTCTCATCAACACCAGTTGACGGAGCTAATTCCAGCGGTTAGCGTTAGCGTTGTCGGGGCGATCTCTCCTATATACATTTATCTCACTTTCATCAGCATCCGTTGTCGGGGCTGATTCCATTGGTTAGCGTTGTCGGGGCTGATCTCTCCTATATATATTTATTTCACGTTCATCAGCATCCGTTGTCGGTGCTGATTACATTGGTTTCCGTTGTAGGGGCCGTTCTCTCCTATATACATTTAGGTCACTCTCATCAGCATCCTTGGTCGGGCTGATTCCATTGGTTACCGTTGTCGGGGCCGATCTCTCCTATATACATTTAGGTCACACTCATCAGCACCCGTGGTCGGGGCTGATTACGTAGGTAAACGTGGTAGGGACCGATCGTAATAGTATACTAGTATACATTTTTATGTCAACTTCATTTGCTTTTTGTCACTTTATTTTATGTAAATTTTGAAATCTTTGTAAATATTTTTTAAAGTCACGAATTCCAATAATTTGAGTTTGTATCGCTTTCCTTTTTTTCCCTAGAGTTTTTCATATGGTGTTCAAGCGTGTGGACTACACAGTATTTACTAGCATAAAACCGTCTGCGACCGGTGCAGGAGCAAAGTATTTAGTTCATATACCTTGTTTTGCAATTGATTATTAACTTGCCATTATTATTCTATATTTTAACCAGCCGTGACCATTTTCATGTCAAAACTTAAAAACAAAAAGTTGAAGTAATTCAGGCAGATAACTCTTATTTATATTTATTTCCCTTTTTGTGTTTGAATACATGCCTAATTGCAATATGATTCCTGCGACGTGCGTGGATTTACAACACACTTTTTAACACATGTGATTATCGAAGACTAGCCTTTGTTCAATCCTATGTTATGCCTATATACTGGTTATACGTCCGTCCGTTTGTAAAGTATTTCGGGTGTCTGTCCGGCGTTTCCTACAATTAAAACAGATATATTTACAGCTGTATATATTATATGAACACAATAAAGATGCACTTAGTATTTTGGTATTCCGGTCAAAATTATTTTCAGGAATGTTGCCTTTTTTTGGTTTTTAATATATGAAGATCTGTTTTCGATCAACTCCTCCAACAGTTTTCAGTAGTTCAAAATGTAAAGTGATACACTATAACATTATAACTAGTTAGAGGTCAATATTGTTTTTGTTCGGTCGATTATGTAGAAGGGATAACTGCTTGCCTGTAAGGTAAGTAAAAACATATTTAAATGCAAATTGGTCTATTACAAGAACACGCATGACTCGGTTGCTCTAGCCAGAATATATTTAGGATCCGTGTCCCCTTCTCTAAATGATTATATTTAGATATTGCGTCTGCTAGTTAGGCCATATGCCAGATATTTTTTTGCTACCATCTTACTGGTACCATGCTATTGAGTACATTGTGGAGAAACAAATAATGTAAACAGGGTAGCTGTTTCCTGTTATTAGAGTTATCTCCCCCTTTTAAATAAAACTCAGGTTTCTTTCATAAAAAATCGTTTCCTATGAAACAGTCAGCGCTAAAGTTCTAATATTGTTCATATGGCATAAGCTTGTAGTTCGTTACACCCTTTGTTAAAATGGCGACCCTGGGTTATATTTTGCCCCGCTCTATTTGACTCCGCCCCAGGGACCATATATTTACATACAGTTATATAGGACAATTTATTTTTTAAAAATATTTTCTGAAACTACAAGAGCTAGACGTCTTATATTTGGCACGTAACATAAACGTATGGTTCTCTACCATGTCTATTCAAATGGTAACCACCTCTTGGGCCTCTTGTTTTATGACTCATAGTTAGGTGTACATGATCCTTGATTCGTTTGTGCTTGCCCTATGAGTTACACAACTACATTGCGTTATATAGAAAAGCCTTTAAAACATAATATTTTGCATTAGGCAAATGCTGATGGTCCTCTACAGGTTTGTTTAAATGGTGATACTGGGATAAAAGGGTCACCGTTTTACATAGAGTTATACATGTATTAGGAAATTGCTGTAGTAATTCTTTAACAAGTGTGGCCCTTCGGCCGCTTGTTTTATGACTCATAGTTAGGTGTACATTGTTTTATAAAGTCACTTCAGGGTTAGGTTTAAGAACGGCAATATTTATAAAGAATGGGACTTTTGATGATGTATGACGTTATATAGTCGTAAGTTAAATAATACAATTGATGCTGTTATCGTAAGTAAATGCCTATTTTAACGATGTTTACAAATCGTTTATTTAAAAACTACACCCAATAAAATCACAAAGGAGACCTTTTGTCATGGCAAAAATAATTTACGGACCAATTGGGTATTTATTATTAACAACTTAAACGTTATTACTCACGGGTATAAACACAAAGCAGACCTGAGGAATGTCAATAGCTTAAACAGTAAAAATTCAGGTGTTTTTTATTTTGAATGTACACCCTTGATACGCACAAAGTACTATCAAGAAAACCATGTTATTGTAGTAGTATCTGTATAACAGACATAATTTTCTGAGAATTCTATCTTATATTTTATGCTTTGTTAGATATTGTCATTTTAAGTAACAATATTATTTAAATGAGATGGCATATGTATTCTTAATTGACTTTAATTATTCCAAAGCCTTTGCCATTTCAAAAGGTGATGGTAGAATTTGTCACCTGAGTTGGTAGCAATATCGAAAATGTTGGGTCCTGGCTCAAGGCCTAAGGTGACAGTATTATCAGATAGAGAGATAAATGATCATGCTAAGATTTATCCTCGCTGTATTGCACTGGGAATTTAGCGAGCTGACTCCGGTTTAAAGGTGCGTTCTGACTCTCCCAAGTGTGAATAAATCTGTTTAAAGCCTTCTTCGAAGGACTGGTCATGTGTAAATTGTTTTATTAAGTATTTAGAGAATTAATCTAAATTCGCCCCTGGCAGAGGTGGAACACACGATCCCTGAATGAATTAACCGAGGTACTGACCATTACACAAGTGCTTCACCAGTATGAATTAACTTGGATTTTACAGTCGCACCAACAGCTAAAGTCATATGGCGACTTTCCAGCTTACATAAGTGCAGGAATACCCCAAGTGCCCCTCCGGGCAATTTTCGTGCAAGGGCGGGCACCTGGGTGAAACCACTGACGTTGCGGAAGCCAGGTGGATAGCTACCTCACATTAAGATTGTTGGTCCCAGGTGAGGGGCAAACGATTTCAAGTCAGAGATTATTACCACTCGGCCACAGACGCCCCTTCACCAGCATGATAACGGGAAGTGAAGCATATTTATAGCTCCTAACATACTAAGTATGTCAACAACTTGAATTCCCTACTTAATTCGTTTTTTGTCTTAAATGTTAAGAGTTACACTGTGCAACTGAAATTAGACATCTATCTTGTTTTCTTCTTCTTTTTTTTTTTGCTTCTGTTTTGTGTATTTTCTTTGATACAGAAAAAAAAGTTCCCAAGAAATATGTAGTTATATCTGTTAAATTATGTTTCCCGCTGTTCCCACTGAATAATGAAGAGTCACACCTCCATAGATAGGTCTTGTCTTTTCTTTTTATATTTTTGGGATAACACCATTTCTTTTCACACAATCAGCTATAGTAAAACTCAGCAGAGATAGAATGTGGATTTGTATAAAAACTCTAACATTCGTACTTGATTATTTTAGCATTGCATTTATCTACGTTAAACACATCGTTAGGTAAAATAGATATGCTGGGTTTTGAAAAAAACAACAAAAAAACATATCATTACACTTTTCAATGAAGGCGTATTAAAGTAACAAAATAAATATTTTGACAATTGTAACTATTTTCTGCTTTCAAGATTAAAAGGCACACGCATCAATCTGGTTTATTTGCAAAAAAACGTTTGAAAGATCCTCGGATTGCAGAGTCCCTCTTCAGAAATGTGTATTTTAAATCTTCTTTTGAAATTGTAAATATATTTAAAAAAACTCTCCATTTATACATCTTCTAATCAAGATTAGCATTTGTTTATAATATATATATTATGTGTGTATGTATGTTTATGTATATATGTATATATGTATATATATATATATATATAATTATGTATGTATGTATAATATTTTATATTTTATTTTATATTTTAAAAACTGTTTATATATAAATATGATGCATATTACATACATATCTGTTCGGTTTGTTGAGGGGTGGCGCACCCCGACCCCCACAAACCTATATCGGGGTGAATAAATAGATTACCATTCATTTGGTGATTGAAATTAAAAAAAACACTTGAAATCAGATGGTCGTTGGCAGAAAATAAAATCAGCAAATGGAGATACACTCCCAATATAATTGACCTCATATGCATATACAGTCCAGGTAACCTCATGATGGCTGGTGCAGATTCAGTCCAGTTAACCTCGGGATGGTTAATGCAGATACTCCCTAGTTAACCTCGGGATGGTTGTCTTTTGATACTGTCTAGTTAACGCCATAATGGTTCGTGCAGATACAGTCCAGGTAACCTCATGATGGTTGGTGCAGATACAGTCCAGTTAACCTCATGATGGTTGATGCAGATACATTCTAGTAAACTACGTGGTTGTTGGTACAGATACAGGTTGTCCAAAAAAAACGGGTACCTAAAATAAACATCTGTAAGTGTTTTTTTTTAATGAGGTAACATCAACATTTATACAACTTGTAAACATATACATATATTATACAATACTTAATCAACGTTTCTATTTTCTCACCTAGTAACCAGAGTGGCCTCCTTTGTTGTCATTGACGCATTTCAGCCTATTGACCAAACTCCCCGCAGTGGTTACTTCCCCTATATCTTACAGAAACCACTGCCACCACACAAATGTATTAAAAGTTTAATTTTTTGGTTAAATATTTTTAAGTCAATATTTCAACTTGATTTGTTCATAATATAGGAAAATAGTGTGAAAAACGGTATCTGGTTACAAAAATAATTTATTTATATAACAAAAAATCAATTTTAGCGAATATATATTTTATGGCGCATATTTAATATGCACACCGGTTACTTGGTTATTTGTAAACAAGCATGTATTCCGTTGAGAACTTTACAGAAGCTGTGCGTAAATTTAATAAAGAGATTACACCGAAGTCAAAACAGGTTGAATGTTTTCAACATCTTTTCGAAGGTGACGATTTTATTGCCAATTTGCCTGTTGGTTATGGCAAGAGGTCGCTGTACCAAACATTACCTAGAGTATCAAAGTCAAAGTCAAAATTTTAATCAGTAATTAGCACTAAACATAGTACCATGGCTGAATAGATTACAAAACATATACAAAACGTGATAATTACAAATATTTATCGCCATTTTGTAATCACATGACCTCACCTATCGTCACGTGATTTGTGTGGTGGCAGGGATTATTGGCTACAATAAACGCCTTTTCAATTGTTCCATTGTCAACTGTTCTGGATCTGAGTACAGTTTTTGATCCAGGACACTAAACAAATTCTCAATTGGGTTAAGATCTGGACTATTTCCTGCCTTCATCTTTTTTTATGAAGTTCGGAAGATTCTGTTCACACCATCGCTTGACACTACCTGAAGCATGGACTGGTGCCCCATCCTGCTGGAAAGTTAATTTTGTCCTGAAGTTTACCATAATGTTCTCGGTGATGTTTCCTGACTTCATTCGACTCAGCAAAGGTTTCACTTCCTTTTCCAATATTTCTTTCTCGTAGTATGAAGATGTAACAGTTTGACCTGTTTGCATTATGTGAAGCCTTGATAAACCACTTGCTGCTATGGCTCCTCATGTAATTAATATACGCACTTCTCTTGACTTTTCTAACAAATAAAACTGTGTCTTCTTGGCTGCCCCATACTACATCATTGTGTCTATATTGTTCATAGAATAAATACTTTGGGGATTCATCACTGTAAACAAAGTTCTCCCAGTCCCCTGTAGTTAAGTAACGGTAGGCCCTGTCAATTCTGATCCTTTTTTGCTGCTGCTGATCTGTCAGAAGTGGCTTTCTCTTCCTTCTAAATGCATTCAAACCAAGTGAGCTTATGAGATAATTATGTACAGATGACTTACATATATCTATACCTTTTCCTTTCAGCCTGTTGCTCATTTTTCGTGTTGAAGATCCTCGTGTATATTTAGACAGCTCCTTTATGTTTTTTGAGGATAGTTTTGTTGGTCTTCCACTCCCCTTTTTTCTCGTAAATTCACCACTTTCGCCTTTTTTTGTCCACTTTATCACAAATTGTTTTCATTTATTTAAGATCTTCATTATTTCATTAATTTTGAAGCCCTGTTTTCTCAGTATATAGGCTTGCGAGCGTTCAGGAACTAATTTGTTTTCACTGGTAGCCATTTTTATGAATAATGTCAGCAAAATATTTGATAATGACATCATCAAGTATTTATGACGTAACTTCCTGTTTAGCGTCATCTATTGGAAAAATATATTGTTAAGGGAAACAAACTGTGTATAAAAAAGACTATGATAATGGACCTTTGGAAATGGCCAAAAACGACACATAGAAAATATTGCTGTCTCGGTTTGATTGAATTGTATTTAATTGGGTTTTAAGGCGCACCTACACATGAAGAGGTTATATGGCGCCTAACAGGCATGAACAAACATGCTAGGCTCATCTTCCATGTACATCGAGATAAAATATGGAAAATGGGCCTAGAACCTTCTCACCCTGAACTGCAGAGTTGCTGCAAATTCTATCGTAGAAACTCCATTTACGCTGGAGCCACGTTTATTGTTTTTCTGCCACTGCTCTTTTGATGCGAGCGAGATAGCACCTGAAACAATGCAGGGATCATGATGAAGACCTTTAATGAACATGAACAAAAAATGATAAAATGAACATGAATTTGGGGGGATTCTACCCCTCTGCCTACCCCTCCAAAGAGATCTGCAGTGGCCCTATTCTTTGCCCCGTGACCAAAAGGGAACCCCCGTTGAGACTGTTCATGAGCGGTATTGAAATATGGTAGCTACCGCTCACGCCCTCTAGCCCCGGGTTGAGCAGAACTCAATATTCATAAAATCAATAGTACAAAAATTTAAACCATCCCGAAGATGGCATGCATACGGCGGTGGACATGGAGTGTAATGCATCGCCATGTCGTACGGCGTATGGTCCCAGTATCTAATTGTGACAAATTCACTTTAATTGATATTAGACAGAGTACCTTTAAAAGGAAGGTGTCATATTTTGTACATGCAATAGTGAACAGGAGTGAGTGATTTTTCTATTGTTAAGTAGAGAAGATAATTGGGTGTTATATTTTGGTGGTCAGTGTGTGTTGAGAATTGGTGGTGATATGTTGTGCTACTAAGAGTGGGAGTACTTGATGGAATCAATATGAAGATATGATGTATTAGAACTGAGGGTGTCTGGTGAGTTAATTTGAATTATCAGTATTAAGTGAAATGTTGAAATTGTGCTATTTTGTCAATACGGTGGCGTTGATTTTGTCAAATATAAAATCACACAATTTGAGAATATTAAGAAAGGTTTTATTGTTTTATAGGGGAACGTCTCCTCCTTTTTCGTGGTGATGATATAGGTCATAATAAAGTCATCTACAAGGTGATGGTCGGGTGACGTTATAAGATGTAGTATACGGACGGCAGTCAATTGATACAGCGTGTACATGGAAGAGTAGTGATGATATAATAGATTGATGCAGACAGTAGATAGTCTGTACAATGATGTGGTGTATCCTATACATAGAAGAGTGTTGAAAGAATCATTGTAATATAGTGTTGATATAGATTGACGTAATCAGTCGATAGTCTGTATAGTGATGTGATATACCATATGCATATTTGATCCGTGATACAATGCATATTATATACTAGTGATGTGGAGTTATACTGCAAGCGGTACAGACAATGATGATATATATATATATTCATGTTATATAGAGAGAGATTGTGCGACATGTAACGTGCAGATAGTGGTTAGCCAACTGAACTGTATTTGTTAATAAAGCATAGTTACAACTACAACAATTAAACATTACATAGATGGACTAAACATAAGAAAGGATATTGTATTAAACAGTGTTTGACATATGAGTTAATAATTCCTAGTTGAAATTATTATGCTCTAGTATTCAGTGATTGTCTAAACTCCGTGATAGTTCTTTTCTGTCTATTTCAAGCTTTTCTTTCTAACTATCTTCATTTTTATATTATTACTTAATATAATTTATTTATTAAAAACATCACTTGTCTGTTTGTACTTTACTGTTCCGATAAACAAATCGATCGATATTTCCAATATCGTCACAATGGTGGCAGCGGTTTAGAAGAGCAATAGAGACAAACAGACTTGTATAGAAATTTGAGATAATATATGTGAACAATTGAAGTACCGGTAAGCAAAATGGCAGAAAAAGTACCAGATTGGTTTGAGAAAATTATAGAAAAAGGAGGAGATGTAGGGGCATGTCTAGCTTACTTAAGAGAACGGTCTGAAAAAGAGGAGTCTTTGAGATTAAAAGAGATTGACCGCGAAGAAAAAATAAGGCATGAAGTTAATGAACGTGAAGAAAGAGCTGCAGATAAGGTTAATGAACGTGAAGAAAGAGCTGCAGAACGTGCCGAAAAAGCTACAGAACGCGATGTTGTCGAGAAAGAGAAAGATAGACAATTAAAGATGTTACAATTAGAACATGAGATCAGACTTAAAGAAATAGAGTTAAACAAATCGATCGATATTTCCAATATCGTCACAAATATGCATTGTATCACGGATCAAATATGCATATGGTATATCACATCACTATACAGACTATCGACTGATTACGTCAATCTATATCAACACTATATTACAATGATTCTATCAACACTCTTCTATGTATAGGATACACCACATCATTGTACAGACTATCTACTGTCTGCATCAATCTATTATATCATCACTACTCTTCCATGTACACGCTGTATCAATTGACTGCCGTCTGTATACTACATCTTATAACGTCACCCGACCATCACCTTGTAGATGACTTTATTATGACCTATATCATAACCACGAAAAAGGAGGAGACGTTCCCCTATAAAACAATAAAACCTTTCTTAATATTCTCAAATTGTGTGATTTTATATTTGACAAAATCAACGCCACCGTATTGACAAAATAGCACAATTTCAACATTTCACTTAATACTGATAATTCAAATTTACTCACCAGACACCCTCAGTTCTAATACATCATATCTTCATATTGATTCCATCAAGTACTCCTACTCTTAGTAGCACAACATATCACCACCAATTCTCAACACACACTGACCACCAACATATAACACCCAATTATCTTCTCTACTTAACAATAGAAAAATCACTCACTCCTGTTCACTATTGCATGTACAAAATATGACACCTTCCTTTTAAAGGTACTCTGTCTAATATCAATTAAAGTGAATTTGTCACAATATTATATACTAGTGATGTGGAGTTATACTGCAAGCGGTACAGACAATGATGATATATATATATATTCATGTTATATAGAGAGAGATTGTGCGACATGTAACGTGCAGATAGTGGTTAGCCAACTGAACTGTATTTGTTAATAAAGCATAGTAACAACTACAACAATTAAACATTACATAGATGGACTAAACATAAGAAAGGATATTGTATTAAACAGTGTTTGACATATGAGTTAATAATTCCTAGTTGAAATTATTATGCTCTAGTATTCAGTGATTGTCTAAACTCCGTGATAGTTCTTTTCTGTCTATTTCAAGCTTTTCGTTCTAACTATCTTCATTTTTATATTATTACTTAATATAATTTATTTATTAAAAACATCACTTGTCTGTTTGTACTTTACTGTTCCGATAAACAAATCGATCGATATTTCCAATATCGTCACACTAATAAAATTGAATGCCCCGAAGACCGAAATAAACATAATGGAATTTAGTTGAGAGCAGCGGTTATGAAGCCTGCATATCACAAGTAACAGTCAAAAGACTAAATTAAAAAGCAGACAATATATCCTATAAGTGTTTAAACAATACCCAGAGCTTTTATTCGGCTGGAGTAGTGGAACCTCTGAATCGAAAATTAAGTAAGAAAACAAAAACAAATGAAAATGTACCACCGATAATTAAATATAAGTATCGGGCTCAGCGATCTCCAAAGATCGAATGAATAACAATACTGATTGCAAGCGCGGGGAGACGTTTTACTGCCGCCACACTGCACAAGCAACGTAACTGTGCTATAAAAAATACTATGATAATGGACCTTTGGAAATGGCCGAAAACGACACATACAAAATATTGCAGTCTCGATTTGATTGAGACTGTTCATGAGCGGTAGTGAACTATGCTAGCTACCGCTCACGCCCTCTAGCCCCGGGTTGAGCAAAACTCAATATTCATAAAATCAATAGTACAACAATTTAAATCATCCCGAAGATGGCATGCATATGGCGGTGGAAATGGAGTGTAACGCATGTCCATGTCGTACGGTGTATGGTCCCAGTATCTTATACAATTAAATGCCCCGAAGACCGAAATAAACATAATGGAATTTAGTTGGGAGCAGCGGTTATGAAGCCTGCATATCACAAGTAACAGTCAAAAGACTAAATTAAAAGCAGACAACATATCCTATAAGTGGTTAAACAATACCCAGAGCCTTTAATCGGCTGGAGTAGCGGAACCACTGTATCGAAAATTAAGTAAGAAAACAAAAACAAATGAAAATGTACCACCGATAATTAAATATAAGTATCGGGCTCAGCGATCTCCAAAGATCGAATTAATAACAGTACTGATTGCAAGCGCGGGGAGACGTTTTACTGCCGCCACACTGCACAAGCAACGCCACTGTGCTATAAAAAAGACTATGATAATTAACCTTTGTATAAAGTTCTGTTAATTGATCTTAAGAAATAAAAACGTAACAGATATTTATTTTAGGTACCTCTTTTTTTTTTGGAGACCCTGTACAGTCCAGTAAACTACAATTAGTGCAGATACAGTCTTCATAGCCTAGTGATGGTCCAGTTAAGCTCCTGATTGTTGGTTCAGATACACTCTAGTTAATGTCGTGAAGGTTGGTGTAGATACAGTCTAGATAACCACGAAATGGTTCCGATAACGTCTAGTTAATAAATACTGAAAGGGAATCACTTGGAAGAAACAAACACAAACAAGAGAGGAAAAATAGCAAACTCGGTTCTATTGAGTCCGTCCATGAGCGGTAATATAATGTGCAACACGTCTCAAGCCCCCTAGAAACGGCTTAAGCGGTATCCTATCCCAAAGCCACAATGATTGGGCTTGATAATCCCAAGGGATCAATAAATAATAACACGTGTTTGCTAATACAGTCTAGTTAACCACTTGATGGATGGTCTAGATAAAAATCAGAGATACAGTCTTGTTAGCGAGTTGATGGTTCATGCAGCTACTGTTCAGATATTCTCGTGATGGTTGGTTCAGAGACAGTCTAGTTAACCTCGTGATGGTTAGTGCAGATGCAGTCTAGATAACATCGATATGGTTGGTGAATACACAGTCTAGTCAAGCTCGTGTTTGTTGGTGCAGATACAGTCTATATAGCATCGATATGGTTGGTGCAGATGCAGGCTAGGCAACCTCGATATTGTTGGTGCAGATACGTCCTAGTTAACATATTGATGGAAAAATAAGTATAAAAGTCGAGCAGGAAATGCAGCTTTCACAGAACACAGTAAACCCCAAAACACGCAAAACGACAAACATGAATATGCAGTCTATATTTAACGTCTTGATGTTTGATGCAGATACAGTTTAGTTAACCTAATGATCGTTCGTGCAGATTAAATATAGCTAACCGCATGATGGTCATTGCAGATACTGCCTAGTTATCGTCGTGATGATTGATGCAGATACCTTCTAGATAACCACGTGATGAGTGTTGCTGATTGTTGCGGATGCACTCTAGTAAGAAATGGGATAACCAATAGGATGGCTGGTGAAGAAAGAATCTAGTAAACCACGTGATGGCTGATGCAGATACTGTCTAGTTAACCTCGTGGTGGTTGTTGCAGATACAATCTAATTAACATTGTGATGGTGGATGCAGATACATTCTATTAAATGCTGATAAAGTCCAATTAATATCAAGACAGTTCAGATGCAGTGATTTTGCTAAAACGTTCAATTCACGTTGTGAAAAAAATAGGACAAACTGTGTCTTATTCGAGTACTAGTAGTTTAGTTACACTCCGCAACTTATTGCATTATCTAGACATTCGATAGTTTAAAAAAAAACGTTATTAACTTATTTAATAACCTCGTTTGTGTTAACATGTCCGAAGTGTGAAATGTTTGAGAATGCGTTTTTGTGATATACATTATTTTTTGACCTTGTTATATCAACTATCCATACATTATTATCCATTCAATATGTGTAAATATAAATTCAGTGAAGGTAGCTTTGATATGGTAAGACGTTAATATGGCCTTGTAATGTGGAGTATCTATAAATTGTAAATATATATATTTATATATGTATCATACCCCACTGATATATTCAATCCCAAACTGAACTTTGTGGCAGACTGTTTGGATTTATAGGCTAAGTTTCGTTTTTGGAAAATACCTTGGTGTTAAATAAGACCTAACACGCCGTCATATATATATATAAAATGATTTGAAAACAAAAAGCGACATACAATATATCAGATACTAGATGCAATAATTTCATTTAAATCGAAACGGATCCTCATACAGAAGAGGTATCAGATAATTAGAAGTTTTTGCATGATTTTTTAAATATGCACGACTTTTTAATTTTTAATTTATTAACCGAGTTGGATAACAAATGATGCGAGGCTGTGCCGAATATAATATTAGTTTCATGCACGTTGGTTGGTTTTGTTTGTTAATCATTTTGACGAAATGTTATATATTACGGCATATAAAATGAAAGAGGGATCCAATTACTGAACTGATTTTTTCAAAATGTGTTAAATCATTGTTATAAGAATTGACCTTGATTTTTGCCTTGTAATTGCGGTCCAATATCAATATACTTTTTGTATAAATAAGTAAATTATAGTTACTACCGAAATATACATGTATATTTAGATATGTATTCATTTAACTGCAACTGGGATCATTTATCAAATCAAATTAAAATGTATGTATGTTCAAATACTATGTGTAGATAATTATAATATGCACTTCTGTGTATTGGTGTAAATATTTGGTTTTGACGACACACAGATATGCATGCAACTGCAATTATATTTCCTGTTTTAGATTACTTTGCCCCGATATAGGACAAGATGTTCTTTCATTCAAATGTTATTTATAATTGTGCTATCTAAAATGACCTTGGAGTTGAAGAAGACGCAAAACATCGATTTAAACAAGTAGACGCTTTATTACGAACTTGCCTAAAAATAGTATAAGCTAAATGCACCAATACATTTTGAAAGAGACACACAGTAAACTTCATTTTTTAAAACTTGGGGCGTCCCGTTAGTTTTCTGCCAAAACTTGCATTTTTGCAATCATTAATGTTAATAATTGAAATAGTTGGAAGCAAATAGTTTTGCATAACATTAACGGTCGATTATATAATGCATCAACCATTACTATAAACCTATGGTAGTAAAACGCTGAAAAAATGAAAACTCAAGATTTATTGATTATATGCAAGGAGGTTTAAAGTGAAAAGTATACTGGACAAATCAGATGAGATGCTAGTTTTAGTGGTTGATAACAACAGACTTCAAGATTGTCGTGTGTCCCTTTAAAATGTAATATTATAGTTAACTAAGACAGCGATTTATTTCAAAAACTAATTCATACTGCAACCTCCACTGAGGGAGAGAAATACCTACTATTTAAACTGCGTACGGGAAATATTGTAAAGTAGCAGTTTACCGACTCTCTTTTGAATATGTAAAACTATTCAATTCGTAACCAGACATATAATTTGATATGTCTGGTTTTGAAAGCTCTGTATGTACGTTGTGCATTCCATATCTCGATGCACACTTGAAAGTTTTTTCCTTGTGGTGCCATTTTGTCTTTGTTGGTGCATCGTCAAATGCACTTCATAAATGCACACAGGTGCGCCAGTACACACCACACCCACACACACTTTTATTTAAACATCACTATATTTAATATCAAGGACGTCATGCAAACACGTTTTGCATAAGATAATGTCACGAAAATCAAACAGAAATTGAAGTTATATTAATTTGTTTAAGACATGTTTTTTTAAACATATTGTGGGGTGGTTTTAAACGATATCCTATAGCAAGTATGTCATAAGTAAATACTGCATTTCAGGTAAATAAAATTAATAAATAAGTCTTAATTTTGGTGGTGTTGTTACTTTTAATAGTGTTAACCAGTATGTTATTTCAGCAAAAATATAATTTGTTGTGCCTGGCACTGAAACAAAATGTATGTATTAAAATAATATGCTTTTTGAGAAATTTAGCTTACACATTAATTTCTATAGCCATAAAACATCCTATAGTGGTATTCTCTTTTTGATATTTGGAGTCATGTTTATCGAGTGGTAATAAAAGAGAACAATACCGTTTCTGGGTATAAGAATGCACTAGTGCTAATGAAGTTTCAGTTTTCCTCAGAGGAGCGTTTATTTATTTGTTTTATTTTTATAAAAAAATGGCAGCAGGAGGTACTCCAGAATGCACACTTTAAATTATCAATAAACACAATAATCGTAACATAGCTTCACATTCGGTGCTCAAACGATGACCGGGCCTGCACATTCAATTTAACATAGCTACGTCCCTGGCTGAGACAGAAAGGCAGAAAGACAATAAATTTATAAATAAACGTAGAGGAAACTTTATCACTATATCGACGAACTAAATGCGGATGGTCAGAAATACTTTAATAAAAAACGCCATTTTGAAACTTGAGATCGGTGAAAGTGTATTGTTTACCTGTTCACCTCGGCATTATTTAGCCGGTGAACATTATAACACTATAGGTTTCGCACTACCACGCGAAAAGTCGAAAACTCCAAAAAAAATGTTTTGACTTTTTGAGTAAATTGTAGTCCGAATAATGAAATTAACTCACATGAGTTTGAGAAATTATCGAGCTAAAACTTTAAGTTTTCTAGTTGTCGTGTGAAATCTTCAGGGCGAAAATTCAAGATTTAGATTTCGACTTTTCGTGTAAACATCAGGTCGAAAGGTTGATGGCACTGACATGATTCTGTAGTGAAAGATAAAAGTCATAATTATCCACAATGACGTTAATAACGTCAACAGTTGAATGACGTCACTGTGGAAATGAACATTGCAAATGTTAGTAATTCGTGACGTCAACGCACAATGTCAATGATTTGCAATCGGAACCTCGACTGAACCTCGATTCCAATAAAATCAATTATACCTCGTGTTGGAATCCCGATAAAAACAAATTATACTTTGTGTTGGAATTCCCGAACTTCACCGGATACCCATAAAAGATTAGCAAATATATCATGCAGTTACCGTACAACCGGAAATTGCCAAACTGTTATAGATGTTAGCGGACGGACATCGAGATTGCCTTTGTACGGTCTGGTCTATACACACTATATGGTGTGGTCTATACACACATGTTCTTCAATTGGATCTGACAATTTCTCATGTTTCAAGTGACCGACAAAGCCAACAAAACATAGACAAATATAAACATGATCGTGATATGTAAAAATAAGTATAAAAGTCGAACAGGAAATGCAGCTTTCACAGAACACAGTAAACCAAAAAGAAAAACATGAATGGCAATAGTAATAAATAATAAAGGCATATATATGATGTCACAAACACAAAATGGGTTGACAATAGGGCTACCGCCTTGAAACGATCAGTGGCAGAAATGCCCAGGGGTTTAAACCAGGTTCTGGGGTGCACCAAACCTCCCACTCACGCTACTCTCATCCCAGTAAAACGGGACATTGTAAATAAAGAAATCCTCGCCATGAATTATTCTCTAACGAACAAGGCAGATTAATAGGCAATATAAATAAAGCATAAAGACCCTCGTGTATATATAAGTACAAAAAGACAATAGCCTAGAAAGCCACAAAGAAGGTTCTCGATGATTTGTCGCAGACGAGTTCTTAAATTACTTTTATATTTGGAAAGAAGATCAGCTGAGTTGCTATAATACAATTTTGCATAGGTTTTACGAAGTTTATGGTAACGGTAGCTTCTTGTTAAATGTTATAGATCTCTCAAGCCGAGGCGTCGTTATCCACTGAGCAAGAGGCCGCTGAATCCTCACCTAAAGTTCATGAGTAAGGGTTGTAGGAAGTGGCAAGTTATTGTTTGAGATAGTTGGTTAAAATTGTCTTTTTTTAGCAGTCGCGATGAACTTGTATTTTTAAAAATGTGTTTTTAGCTGTGGCGGCCGTTTTTAATTTCCGGCCTACCTGATTTTTACCTAAGACCAACAAGACATCAAGTGCAATATTCCTGTAAAGTGTCATGAAAGAAATATAAAAAGATCGGACAGGGAAAGTAGCATTCAAGGAGGACACTCAAAAACAAAACACAGAAACAAACACGCAAACAGACAAACAAGAAGGCAAAAGCAATAACAAATGCAAACGACATCACAAACACAAACGGGTTGACAATAGGGCTACCGCCTTGGAACGGTCAGTGGCAAAGTAGGCCACTGGGGGTTTAAACCGGTTCTAGGATGCACCAAACCTCACACTTACCCTACTGTCATCCAATTAAAACAGGACAGTGTAAATAAAGAAATCCCCGCCATGATCTAATCTCTAACCAACAAAGCAGCATCAATAGGCAATACAAGTAAAACACAAATATGCTCGTGTAAATATAATACAAAAAAACAATAGCCTAGAAAGCCACAATGAAGGTACTCAATGACTTGGCAGAAGTCAGAGCATTAAGAGAATAAACCATTAAGCGCACGACAAGAAATATCATGGACAAACATCAAACGCCACCGTCCCAATGGGATTTAGGTAGGCGACAAGTGTTAAACCCCAAGTGGCCTACTTTGCCACTGACCGTTCCAAGGCGGTAGCCCTATTGTCAACCCTTTTGTGTTTGCATTTGTTATTACTTTTGCCTTCTTGTTTGTCTGTTTGAGTGTTTGTTTCTGTGTTTTGTGGTTGACTGTCCTCCTTGAATGCTACTTTCCCTGTCCGATCTGTTTATATTTCTTTACATGTTATAACCAACAAGGAGCTAGTGCGGTCGACTATATTATTATGTCATGACTCTTTTTCTCATGACATCGTCTGTCTAAATGTTAAAAAACTAACATGTCATTCCAAGCACTGTCCAACTGGTGTGGTGATAAAATGTAACATTCAATCGGACGAAAGTAGTAACATCCCGACAACCGAGCTCCCTAAACGGATTAAAATTACACAGGAACATAACATTGCTTATCAAAACATTTTATCAACAAAAGAGACATATGACAAAATAAATTAATTTCTACACATAGATACTGATTCAAGTCAGGTTAATATTGACTCTCTAGTAGGATCATCCAACACAATCGTAATAAGCGCTGCACAACGCGCATGTCCCGCTAGACCAACTACTAATACATTACCGAGGAAAAGCAAAAGAAAACGCAATGACACCAACTTAACTGAATCAATATACTAAAGCACGTAAACAATTTAATAATCTATCATGTCTTATAACTTAATATCCGGACAACCCGTATAATATTATACGAGTTAAAATCCAAGTCACAAATAAAAAGATCAAGAAACTCTCTAAACAACAAAACTGTGACAAGAAAAACATAATTTTCCGGAAATTAGAAACACTTCATGATGAAATTCTAAAACAGACTGGAAGCTTATATCAGAACTTATAGAGTCAGACAAAAACCAAAACAAAATTCCAACATCAGTCACTGATAAATTGATGAAACATTTCGAAGATCTTGGAATACTACCACCTGAATACAGTTTTAATGCCCAATCACAGGAACTTCAAAGTGAACTAAGAACGTTTAGAAAATAACAAGGATATGAAAACACCTCTAGATTATCCTATTGAGGTAACAGAAATAATTTCAGCTATAAAACTCCTGAAGCCTAATAAGGCTAGTGGCTTGGATCTCATCACAAATTAAATGTTCAAATTTGGAGTTGATATATTAGTTACACCGTTAAGAAAACTATTTAAGTTGATCCTTACTTCTGGTATATACCCGAGTACATAGCGGCCCTTCACAAAAAAGGATCAAAACTAAATCCTAATAATTACCTAGGGATATCAATTTCAAGCTGCCTCGGAAAGCTTTATTCTTCCATTCTAAACACAAGACTTACTAATTATCTTGAAAGTTTCGAAATAATCAAAGACAACCAGTCTGGGTTCAGAAAAAAGTCGCAGAACAACTGATAACTTATTTATTCTCAAAACCGCTATCAACAATATCTATGCCAAATGAACAGAAAACTATATCTATATTTTATAGACTTTAGCAAAGCACTTGATCGTGTTTGGAGAGACGGTCTGCTTTTAAAACTTCGTAGACACGGAATAGGAGGAAAATTCTACATCTCAATCAAACAATTGTATGCGAATACACAGCCTGCTTTAAACATAAATAATGGCATAACTACTTTTAAAATAGGTGTTAAACAGGCAGACAATCTAAGCCCAACATTATTTAATATATTCCTCAATGATATTACATTCCCACAATCTAAACTTTAGATGGGTGATCCTTAGGTCAATGATTTTCAAATTTGTTAAAATTAGGGCAATGCCACATCCAAGATGGCCTCCGTTGAATGGGAGGGTAAACAACATCTCTGTACAGCCAATTTTGACCAAATGTCACGCGGATGATTCTGTGGTCGATGCCTTTCAAAATTATACAACTTAGATCAATGCATTATCCAAGATGGCCGCCATTACCATATATGGTCAGAACCTTAAAAAATCTTCTTAATATGAACTATTGAATAGATTCCGACAGTTTTTAGCTCTACTGGATGGCGAGTTGTCCGTCGTCCGTCGTCCGTCATTAACTTTTGCCTCGTTAAGACGACAGGGACTTCATTTTCCATCCAATCTTTACTAAACTTTACCAGATTGTTTTTTTATTTATTAATTTATTTTTGATTATTATTTTCATTTGTTTTTTCATTCTTTTTTTTTTTTTTTTTTTTTTTCTTTTTTCTTATAATAATAGAAACCTTGGTTCATTGTTGTTTAATTGGGAGCTTAGAGGTCCTTGATGACTCGGTTTTACATAGAGCGATAGAGGGAAGAATCTCTTCTTCTCTGAAACTACAAGAGGTGAAGTTTTAATATGTTTTATTAGATCACCTGAGCCGAAGGGTCAAGGTGATCTATTGGGATCACTCTTAGTCCGTCCGACCGTCGTCCGTCATTCGTGGTCCGTCGTCGTTAACTTTTGCTTCAAACGACTTCTCCTCAGGAACCGCTAAGCCAATTTTAACCAAACTTCAAATGGATAATCCATTGATAAATGCGTTTTAGATTTGTTAAAATTAGATCAGTGCGACATCTAAGATGGCCGCCATTAACATATATAGTTGAAACCTTAAAAAATCTTCTTCTCAATAACCGCTGGACAGATTTCGACAATTTTCTTTTGAAACGAACGCCAAAGCCTAGTCTATCAATTTTGTTCAAATGAAAGTCCCGGGATTAAAACTGACTTTACCCTTGGGGTCCAAAGTTTGTATATTGAGATTTCGCATGTTTTTCATAGACTTATATAGGAAAAAACATTAAAAAATCTTCTTCTCTAAAGCCAAAAGGAACAGAGCTTTCATGTATTACATGTAGCATCAGCTAATGGTCCTCTACTAATTTTGTTCAAATGGTGACCTTGAGGTTTAATTTGGCCCCGCCCCGGAGGTCACAGTTTTACATAGACTTACATAGGAAAAGAATAAAAAAAACTTCTTCTCTGAAACTACATGAGCCAGAGATTTAATATTTTGCATTTACTATAAGATTATGATCCTTTACCAAGTTTGTTCAAATGGTGACCCTGGGGCTACGTTTAGCCCCGCCCCAGGGGTCACATGTTTTACATAGACTTGTATAGTGAAAAAACTTAAACAAATCTTCTTCTCTGAAACTACTTGAGCCAGATGTTTAATATTTTGCGTTTGCTATAAGCGTATGCTCCTCTACCAAGTTTGTTCAAATGGTGATCCCGGTGTCAAATTTGGCCCCGCTCCGGTGGTCACAGTTTTACATAGACTTGTATAGGGAAAAATTAAAAAATCTTCTTCTCTGAAACTACAAGAGCCAGAGGTTTAATATTTTTCGTTTACTATAAGAGTATGGTCCTTTACCAGGTTTGTTCAAATGGTGACCCTGGGGTTACATTTGGCCCCGCCCAAGGGTCACATGTTTTACATAGACTTGTATAGGGAAAAACTCAAAAAATCTTCTTCTCTGAAACTGCGTTAGCCAGATATTCAATATTTTGTATTTGCTATAAGATTATGATCCTTTACCAAGTTTGTTCAAATGGTGACCCTGGGGCTACGTTTGGCCCCGCCCCAAGGGTCACATGTTTTACATAGACTTGTATAGTGAAAAACTTAAATCTTCTTCTCTGAAATTACTTGAGCCAGATGTCTAATATTTTGCATTTGCTATAAGCTTATGCTCCTCTACCAAGTTTGTTCAAATGGTGATCCTGGTGTCAAATTTGGCCCCGCTCCGGTGGTCACAATTTTACATAGACTTGTATAGGGAAAAATTAAAAAATCTTCTTCTCTGAAACTACAAGAGCCAGAGGTTTAATATTTTTCGTTTACTCTAAGAGTATGGTCCTTTACCAGGTTTGTTCAAATGGTGACCCTGGGGCTACATTTGGCCCCGCCCAAGGGTCACATGTTTTACATAGACTTGTATAGGGCAAAACTCAAACAATCTTCTTCTCTGAAACTGCGTTAGCCAGATATTCAATATTTTGCATTTGCTATAAGATTATGATCCTTTACCAAGTTTGTTCAAATGGTGACCCTGGGGCTACGTTTGGCCCCGCCCCAGGGGTCACATGTTTTACATAGACTTGTATAGTGAAAAACTTAAACAAATCTTCTTCTCTGAAATTACTTGAGCCAGATGTCTAATATTTTGCATTTGCTATAAGCTTATGCTCCTCTACCAAGTTTGTTCAAATGGTGATCCTGGTGTCAAATTTGGCCCCGCTCCGGTGGTCACTGTTTAACAAAGACTTACAGAGGGAAAAAAATAAAAAATCTTCTTCTCTGAAACTACAAGAGCCAGAGGTTTAATATTTTGCATTTACTATAAGATTATGGTCCTTTACCAAGTTTGTTCAAATGGTGACCCTGTGGTCAAATTTGGCCCCGCCCCGGGGGTCACAGTTTAACATAGACTTGTATAAGGAAAAACTTAAAACATATTCTTCTCTGAAAATGCAAGAGCCAGAGGTTTAATATTTTGCATTTGCTATAAGCTTATGGTCCTACACCAAGTTTTTTCAAATGGTGGGCGTCAGTTTTACATAGATTTATATAGTAAAACAATCTTCTTCTCTGAAACTACAAGAGCCAGAGGTGTAATATTTTGTCTTTACTATGAGCTTATGTTATTAAAAAGGTGACCCTGGGGTCACATTTGGCTCTGCACCAGGGTTCACATGTTTTACATAGATTTGTATAGGGAAAATCTTAAAAAATCTTCTTCTCTGAAACCACAAGGCACACAGCTCTCATATATTACATGTAGCCTTGGGGTCACATTTGGCCATGCTCCAGAGGTTACATTCTAGCATCTTCATTTTGTATTTGATCTTTACTAAACTTTGTCAGTGTCTTTATATCAATGTTGGTAAACAACAGAGGCCACATTTCTTGAACAATCTTAACCAAACTTGCACAGATTGTATATGACCATAACATTTCGAAGAAGTTCGATATTGGACCATTACTCAGGTGATCGATATAGGGCCATATTGGCCCTCTTGTTTATTATCAGCTTATGGATCCTCTACCAATTTAGTTCAAATGGTAACCCTGGGGTCAAATTTGGCCCTGCCCCAGGAGTCACAGTTTTACATAGACGTTTAAGGAAACACTTCAAAAGTCTTCTTCTCTGAAACTATAAGAGCCAAAGGTTTAATATTTTGTATTTACCATCAGCGTATTGTCCTCTACCAGGTTTGTTCAAATGGTGACCCTGGGGTCAAATTTGGCGTTGACCCAGGGGTCACAGTACTGCATGCTTGGTGGTGAGCCCTTTTACAGTTCGCCACTATGCTTTCCTCTTTAATTTTACGACGACAGGCTGTGGACCCTATGATGACGCCCACCTAAAGCCCATTGGGACGGTGACGTTTGATGTTTGTCTATGATCTTTCTTGTCGTGCCCTTAATGGTTTATTCTCTTTTTGCTATGGCTTCTGCCAAGTCATTGAGTACCTTCATTGTGGCTTTCTAGGCTATTGTTTTTTTGTATTATATTAACACGAGCATATTTGTGTTTTACTTGTATTGCCTATTGATGCTGCCTTGTTGGTTAGAGATTAGATCATGGCGGGGATTTCTTTATTTACACTGTCCTGTTTTAACGGGATGACAGTAGGGTAAGTGTGAGGTTTGGTGCACCTTAGAACCGGTTTAAACCCCCAGTGGCCTACTTTGCCACTGACCGTTCCAAGGCGGTAGCCCTGTTGTCAATCCTTTTATATATGTGATGTCGTTTGCTTTTAATGTTGCGTTTGCCTTCTTATTTGTCTGTTTGCCTGTTTGTTTCTGTGTTTTGTTGTTGACTGTCCTCCTCGAATGCTATTTTCCCTGTCCGATCTTTTCATATGTCTTTACATATACTGATATAGGGAAAAACTTAAAAAGTCTTCTTCCCTGATGTGGTCTCTTTGCAGATGTCCGCATTATTGTAATTACATCATATTTTATGTACATTAAGATATTATTAGATTTGGAAAGATGTATTGCTCAATTGTAAAAATATATTTCCAGCTTGATATATTTTGCTGTAATTTGTAGGTTAAATCATATCACTCGATTTCGATAAACCGTTTTATCACATAACGACCCTTGTTATCAGAGTCGAACACACATTTCATATACTAGTTCGTGTACGCATGTGTAATACAATCTGGAATGATTGTGAATGGTTGAGCATGAAATGCATTAAATATATAATACTACGCAAGTTTTGTTAACTGAATCTTATTTATTATAAATACATCCAGATCTTAGTCATATATTTATTGTTTATCAACAATTTATAGTCAATAATTAACAACTACAAATCAGGTGGTAATATTTTAAAAATCGCTGTAAAATGTCCTTTAAAAAAAATCATGAACTATTTGATACCCAACGTTTTGAATGACATGACGTTAAGACATCGCAAACGTTTTACATCACATAACTTGTTAGTGTCAATGGACGTAAGTTCATGACGTTTTTGCACTAACGTTTGTCTGACGCCGTGGCGGTTTTTTTGTTTATTTGGATTTTTTTAACATATTTGTCATGTTATGTGATAAAAAAGATCTTAAACTCGTCCCCATTCTGTATAAGATTTATAAAACTGGTTACGAATTATTTTTAATTTTAACTCGCCAAAATGTTCGTTAAAATTAAAATAACTCGTTTCATAAATCTTATATGAAATGGGAATTCGTAAATATCCAATATATATATACTCCGAAATTTTACGACGTCGCACGTTTTCTAATTTTGTTAACATATTATGTTTTAAATGTTACCCATTTATATATGTACATGTATTTGATAAATCTGCGTTTGTGTACGGTCTCCTTATAAATATTTAGCGAATGGCACAGTTACCTTTACTGTGTGATGAGACTTGAATAAACATTAAAACTATATGTGATCGTATTTACACATTTACACATTTGCAACTCGAGTCTATTTTAAACAGAGCTATTCCATAGTCATTGTTACGATCCTCATATACTCCACTGATGTATGCAGACTTCTGTTTACACTCACAGGTGCCACAACCAGGTACTTGCCTGAAAACATAATAGAGACTAATTATATTTACATCATACTTACTTGTAAATACATGTGTATAGCTTTTAACTCGTACTGTTTCTTCGTTATCTACCTGAGATTTAAATATATTATTGGTGCAATATAATTTAACGATTAGTAAAATGCAAACACAATTAGCTTTAAACTATCCAAAATCCAAAATTTATTAATAATGGAGCGCGAATATTCAAGTTAAACAGAAAAACAAACGGGATGGTGCGCATGTTAAAGCAATAAAGCGTTTCGTGTGTCCCTTGTAGCTCTTCGTGGGCCGTTATGATAATGTCGAAGGCCTTACTCCTGTCTTCAAATATTCCGTACTTAGTATAGCAGTTTTCTATTAATGATGAATAGTGGTCGTTTACAAGATAATATTTCCTAAGTGAACCTTGTGCACAATGATATCTATTAAATCAGTTTAGATGTATTTATCATACAAGTGTACTCTCTTAAAGGCGATCTTTGAAGGTGTGACTTCCGGTCTTAGGTTGATTTGATATTATGTTGACATACGCATGCAACCGAACATAATACTGGGTTGGAATGAAAGCAGATGCGTATATACTTAGTACATATAAAAACACAATATTTTTGATTTTCGATTATTTTTAGTCCTGTTTTTTTGTTCAAATCAAGGTTGTATTTTATGTTAGTACACAAGTCTCTTTGTCCCAAAGGTTAACATATGGCGATAAACAGTTGAATCAGATCTGCTCTACTTCGTTCTGTTAAAACACATTTAACTTTAACATCTTTAACATCTCTAGAATTCAAAAACTACCAAAGAGTAAATGCTCACCAAATCATGCTTTTCTCTAAGAATAGTTTAAAAAGTAAATGTAATTTTTTGATAATAATGAAGAAATAGTTTTGATATAATTAGCATGTAAAGTGAATTATCAGACATAAACGTACATAAACGTACAAATCTCTGTGAGAAAGAATTGTTGATTTCCATCAAACTTTGCCATCTTGCGTACATTTCCAAGATGATCTTTCCAGTAGTTAGGAGCATTATATTGGTCATATCTGCAATAAAATGTTTATATTAAACGTAACATAAATGTCTAGAATTATTGATATTAGCAAGAATATTAAAGGAAAGAATATCCCGGCTTTATACACATTTTACAATTTAAATATCATCTGCACACCACGTTCGTTACTGGTAGGTATTATACTTTTCGGGGAGAAGATTACACACCGTTTACAATAATAGTAACACCTGATTATTGCATAAATGCTGCTTTGTTTGTTAGAGTATGTAGCCTGAAAAGAGACTTATTAATTTCCCTGTCACGTTTTATTGGGATGACAATAGGAAAACGAGTGACGTTTTGTGCACCATATACATGTAACCTATGTTGAACTCCCAGCGGTCATTTTTGCCACTGACCATGTTCCAAGGCGGTAGCAATATAGACTCGTTTTTATGTGTGTCATGGTATACGCATGACTCTTATTTATCCTGTCAGTAGTTTGTTTCTATGCGTGTTTCTGGTTGACTGTGATCCTTGAATGCTACATTTCCTGTCCGACTTTTATATCTACTTTTATATCTACTGTTATATCTACTTTTAAAACTATGATGAATGACTCATTTTACTTTTATTGACGTTATCTGACATTTTTCGTCCGACACATTTTCCATGGTATTAATGCTGCACTACACATTTGTTTCCTGGAGGTATTACACCTTTTCTTGAGTAGAGACACACAATCTTACAATAATAATAAGACTTAAAAACGGCAAACTTTCCCGGGGCAATAACTCCTTTCACTTATATCGTATCGTCCTACACAACTTTACACGGTAGTTACATTGGACACCATCATAACAGTTAAGTATGGGTATATAGTTCAGTTTTGGGGAAGAATGTTCGTGACAATATCAATACTGTATCCCGAGTTCGCGAAGGCGGGGATAACTGTATCCCGGCTTTCGGCTAGGCGGTGTTAATAATGAGGCCATTTCGTAACGACGTAAAGCTAAATTTGGTATAATGCTATATTCCACACACATTCTTTAAAATGGATGCGATGTTGTTATTTTTGTTGTATTTCAGTTCCCAGTCACTTTTTCTGCATTTTGAAAAATAATATTCTACACATTTTGTATACAATGTATGGGATACGCGCTATGATATTCTGATGTCGGTCTGCAAGCACGACAAGTGAGTGCTTAATGAGTGCTTAATGATGTCGTGTTGGATGAGTTGTCCTTAAGTGAGTGCTTAATGAGTGCTTAATGATGTCGCATTGGATTTTGGGTTGAATGACGTTAGATGTCGGAGGTACTGGCTCTAAAGTGCGGTAGATGTAGGTTATTGAGCGCTGGATTTAGATTTATTAAAGAAATATTGCCAGATGGTTTGATACGGTAATAAAACGATAGTATATCCAATCTGCATCGTATTAATATATGAGTTAATTCGTATGATAACCATATACAATTTTTTCAGAAATCAACATGATTTTCGTTGTTTTTACTCTCCAGTCGTTTGATGGTGTTGAAGACCAGACAAGGTCTTGTATGTGTTGGGGCAGTGGTCACAAATATGTTTCTTTGCACAAACATGTGTACGTATCCAAAAAGGCGAAGTAGATGCATCTATTGTGTCGTGATATTTTCCGCTTAATTATGACATTTAAACAACTTGATAAAATGGCCAAATCATGTTCCTGAGTCTCCGTCAAATGCAGTTAAACAGTTAGTTGTAATTATTTGAGGGTCCCGTAAATGATATAATAGTTATTTTGTTGACAACAAGTTATTGCATGTGATCTTAGATGTCTAAGCCCGCCATTCATCTTCAGACATGATGTTTGGTATATATTTTAAGATGATTATATGCGTGTAATAGGATTTAAGTAACACTAAGTAGGATTATATTATTTGATCAGTAACTTTGACCTTTGAGTTAGGACATGGCTTTGGTCTAGACACATTGTCAAAATCAACTCTAGTGCATTACTTGTATAGAATAACCTCACATGCGTTTTAGCTCTACTGACCGAAGGATAGCAGGGCTTATGGGATAACGAGTTGTCCGTCGTCCGCCCGTCTGTTTGGACACTCTACACCTTCGTTTTTCATTTGATCTATACTAAAATTCAAGAGGGTCTTTATATAAACCTCGGACAAGTTCGAAACCCAGCCAGATGGGAATTAAAAACACCATCATTATGGCCCTTGATTAATTGAAACATGCCATATTGTAATTCTCGGACGAGATCTGGAACCAGCCAAATTTGTATGCTAATATTTATAGAATGAAGTTCATCAGTCATGCTCTCTGATGGGTTTGAATGAGTTATCTGGACCTGAATTGGAAAAATGACATAATTTGGCTTTGTTATCACCATAGCACTCCCATTGTTTATCTGTTTTAACCAAAGGTTTAACATAATGTGATGTGTACTATAATAAGGTCCTAGTCAAGTTTTTCAATCAGTCTGTAATAAATGAGTTATTATTATATAAACTCATTTATTATCAACATGATCAAATCTAAGTGTGCAATAGTATAGTCAAACATAAATTACTGTACATGTTTAAATGACGTATTTGCCAAAGGCTTTGAAGGGTCTCTAATTGTTGCAGAAGATTGACACAAAGTAAACATTGTAAATATTTTCGTCTATGTATATGTTCTACGCAAAGTAAGAATATGGACGATTCCGGAATTGCTCTGCGCAAAGTAAGAATTCTTAAAATGCGCAACGATTCCGGAATTGCGCAAGACTATTCCGGAATTGCTCAAGGGGTTAAATATATAAACCACGCATTAAGTGTCTCTGCACAATTTGAGAACATTTTGGGCAAAGTAAGAATTTGTGTTATGATGTGTATAGGAAGATGCTAATTTTAAATCTACTTATATTTCATTTTAATATGCTTATTTTGCTTCACCCATCTGCGACGAACAGATAATTTACAGTTAAGTATCGCGTATGGTTAACATAAACTTAATTATTTACAAAACAATTTGAAGTCCTTAACTTCAACAATACTTTCCAGGTTCCATAATACTTGGTAAGGAAATTCAATTGAACTATTTTTAATTATTTCAAACGTAGTTGCATGACAATGCACTTTATTAAAAGCACATTATTTGCCCATTTAATTACATTTCGCCTACACAGGCGGTGAGTATGCTTAAAGTTTCTGCTTATCAAAGAAAATTATGTAATACTACCTAATATGTCGGAATAATTAAGTAAGACGGTTCTATCTGTTGAATCGAAAATCACTCTTTCATTGGCTTTTCATGAAAAGCAACAAGTTGGTATAGATATAATCAACGTGTTGCTGTAGTTTTAAAACGCGACTTTGACTTGCTACATTAATTAGATATCGATGAAGAGAAAACAATGAAAATAATTCTCGGCATATTTAGATTGTCTTCACACAACCTCGACATAGGAAGAGGAAACCAAGAATATCATAGAAAGGAGAGAATAATGCAAACATTAATATATGAATTGTATTGAAAACGCTCGTGCGTCTTTTTTATCAACCACTTATTGCTTGTGTATCCTTTTCATGCGTTAATCTGATATAAAAAAAAAATAGATTTAAGTGATAGTTTTAAACATGTAATCTTTTTTTTTCTTCAGTAAAATCTGTTTCGAAATATGTTTATCTGTTATAATTAAGGTCTGTATATTGAACAATTAATTGAACTTCTTTTCGCTTTATTATAGTTGTGTTTTATTGTTGTTATAGGTTAACATTATAATAATTAATAATAATAATTTGAAAATATGTGAAGAAAACAACACAACAAAAAAAAAGTTGAATACACCGCAACCTAAAACAAATTCCAACTATAAATTTAATATTTCGAAATACGCATATATTGTCGTCATTAAGTATGAAAGAAGCACACAACTTCTAATATGATAAAATTTATTTAACATATCTTCCAGCTATTTAAATTATTTAACTTGCACCGATTCCAATATCTTAGTATACGTCAATAAATTATGGCGAAATAATTATATTTAGTTTAAACATATTTCATTTCATTTTTTATTTCCTTTATTGTGATTGGCTAATTAAATAAAAGGGCGTATCTCATTGCATTTAAACAATATGATTGACCAACTGTAATAGGAAGCGTGACGGAGCGGCGCGTGGACTCCTTCACACCTTTGAACAACATTACACACACACTCTCTTAACAGTGTGAAGTTTGTTTAATTTGGTCCAATATACCAATCATATATATATTGACAAAGGACTGTTAAAACAATACAATGGGAAAGCTTATATAATCAGTTTTACCATGTATATTTTCGACAATATAAACATACATAAAACATGTTTTACTGAAACAAAGATCGATATCCTGTTTAAAATTTTAAGTTAAATGTTTTAATTTTACAATATGCAGGATTTTAAACCGAAGTCTCAATCAAACCGAGACTGCAATAGTTCGTATGTGTCGTGCTCGGCCGTTTCCAAAGGTCCATTGTCATACTCTTTTTTATGACAGTCAATTTCCGGCCACGTAATGATATTAATGTTGAATGAAGTTATGTTATGTTAATATACGATATTGCAATATTTCGAAATATATTTATATATATATGTACACTACGAATATTGTTTCGTACGAAAGCTACATTTTTGATGTAATGTAAGTGCTAACACTTAGAATACAGTATAATCAGCCCATTTTCACGTTATTATCTAAATTACTATTTCACTTCTTCATCTTTCGTCGATTTTTGTGCAAAATATAACCTATTTATTTGTCGAAATGCCATGAAACACCGCTCGTTCGTACGTTCATTCCATCCATCCATCCATCCATCCATCCATCCATCCATCCATCCATTTTCATTCATTCATTCATTTGTTCATTCGGGAACCATTTCTCTCTCGAAGGAGATATTTCCAGTATCTCAAAACACTGGTTATAGCTTTTCTATTCCTAGTATTCCCTATATAGATCACATACAAATATGAACATAGGGAAAGCTCACCCGAGGGGTCAGAATGGCAACCAGGGACGAGGCTCTGCCGAGTTCCTGATCTCGAGGGTGAGATTTCCCTATCTCACTTGGATAACTCTATCGAATGAAATAAGATAATATGCACGTTTATGAGGGTATGTGGACATTGGGACATATAATGTGGCATCCTATGTAAAGATATAAAAGGTACGGGGACATACAAATGCTATTGTGTATTAAAATATATATAGAGTATGTAGATATACTTATAGAGTATGTAGATATAATATGTAAATATATAAAGGGTACGGTGACATAATATGAAGGATATAGAGAGTACGTAGGCATATTACGAAAGCATTTAGAGACTACGGGGACATATTATGTAAGGATATAAGGGATATTCATGGGGTTATAATATATAAGTATATAGAGAGTACGGGGACATATTATGTCAGGATATATAGGGTATGGGAAATATTATGCAAGGACATATAGCGTATGGGGATATAGTTATTATGTAAGTATACTATCCACATACCCTATATATTCCTATATAATATGTTCCCATACCCTCTATATTATATAGAGGGTATGGGGATATATTGCATAAGGATATGTAAGGTATGGGGATATGATATGTAAGGATATATAGGGTATGGGGATAACCTATATTATGATAAGTATATAGAGAGTGCGTTGACATATTATATAAGGATATATATGAGATATGGAATGCACAACGTACATAAAGAGCTTTCTCACTCACATAACTCAGTAGAGTCAATTCGAGTTATGACTGTTGTCTCCACGCAGTTGCCTAACACAAGAAAGACGTTGGTCTTATTCTGGTCTTCAACTTTAAGTTTTCTCTACGCAAGAGAGACGTTGGTCTTATTCTGGTCTCCAACTTTAAGTTTTCAAGCTATTTAAAATGACAAGCTACTTGCGAAATATTTTAGTCACATTTATTATTTTGGGAACTGAAAATGTTTATGATAATTATGATATAATCTCGTTAAAGTGACAAGTATTTGCGGATATTTAACTTGTGCCATTATTTTGATGGTAATACAATCTCTTGCACCCAGATCTTTTCACAATGGGGCTTTCAAAATGCACTAAAATGTATGCATTATTAACGTCGCTCTGCTGATTTAAAGCCAGACATATCATGTTAAATATCTGGTTACGAATTGAATAGTTTTACGTATTCAAAAGATAAGTCGGTAAATACAATGTAACGTTATAGACTACATAGGGTATAGGACCATGTGTTGTGTGTTCGTGATTGATTAGTTTTCTTTTCATTAGTTCTCTGTTATTAAATGTTATAATTGTTACAACAATTAATTTGAAATATAATTCGTGTCCCTATTTGTATGTCACGTTACTATTACTATTTAATTAAATTAATACTATTCGTATGTTAAGTTACCATTACTATTTAATTAAATTCATAATAATAAGAGCATTTGTTTGTTTTATTCGCTTGTTTTAACTTTAAAAAATAGAAAATGTTCTAATATATAATATTGTAATGTTGTCATCACACGCATGTTCCAATATGCATTCTACATTTCGACCAACAGAGTAACATGAACTAGCAAACTTTTATAAGACACTTAAAGTAGTTTAATAATCGCTTTTACCATATTCTAAAAGGTCTAACTGCCAGATACAACTTTTTTATGAACATCTTCCTTTCCGAATATTTAATAACATAAGGTCGTAAGTGCAATTGCTCGGATAACAAAGTCAATTTTTTTTTTTTTGAAATTACAAATACTTTGTTTTATGAGAAAGTAAACTACAGCTTATGTCATATGAGATTGTTCAGAGAATTCACACAGTTGTTACTGTCAGTCTGTTTTTCTTTCACTTTCCCAAAAACTATGATTTTTCACTTATGACGTTATAATTCTAGACCATCGATATATAGAGATTATGTAAATGCTGGGATGGATTATAGGGAAATCCTCAAGAGTGGTATAGACGTGTGGTTCTTTTCACGAACGAGCGTATGAGAGTGAGTGAAAAAACAAAACACGTCTATTATCGAGTGAAGGATTACCTAATAATCGATTCGAGCAGTTAAATACTCTTTTATATTACATTTTAAGTCAGTTTACAGACGCCATCACTCAACGTCGCAACGTTAGTTATTACGTCGCAATGTTAGTTATTATTGTGTTCTGAGTGAGTTAATATTAATATTAATTATGATTAATTTAATATTTAGCGATTATGAATATTCTTGCATCCATCCACCATGTAATACGCGGATCCCCGTGAGGTTCCCGGGGTAGAATACAACCACTGCAAACACACCATCACATGCAGAGCTATACGTACGCATGATTCAAAATAAAATTGTTTTAGATTTACCTACTGACGTATGCATCATATCTTCTGGATTAAATAGCTATTTTACTTTAGAATTTCTTATACTAATATACTGCTGATATGTTGACTATTTGAATGAAGCAAACAAAAATCAAAATGTATACTCGCAAATATGATTAACGAAAATATTCTTACTTTGTCCAAATTCCTACTTTGCGCACGGACTATTCCGGAATTGAACCGCGCATTTTGAGAATTCCGATAATGCCGCGCATTTTAAGAATTCTCATTTGCGCAGAGCAATTCCGGAATTGTCCATATTTTTATTTTGCGCATAACATATATACCTTATTACTGGTGGCTCCTTTTTGGACGCAATGGCCTCGGTAGCTCAGTAGATTTTAAATCCTTTGGCTTTGAATCTACAGACCTTTGCCCCGCGTGGATTCATTAACCGAAGTTGCTGTCCCAATATGATATAATCTTAAACGGATGTGTTAACAGGACGCAACACCACTTTTCATTCATTCTTTTTAGGACACAGGTCTTTTCTTTTCCATTCAAGCGAAAAGAGCTATTTTAAAATGTACACGTATCTACATACATTTAAAGATATAGCTGTGTAGCACTATTCAGATTTATTTTATTGGATAAATGTTTTGCATCTTGAATAAACTTAAGTCGTTAACAAAAGCCTGTAAATTAGAAACGTAGCAGAAGTTCATCTACATGTTGACGAGTGCATTTATGAACAATGGAACACATGTCAGGTTCAACGAAAGTTGAGTAAACGTTGACTTAGCAGTTACATTACAAATCTGTGTACATACTTTCAAGATAATGTTTCAGTAAATTATTTAACATATATAACTTTGATATGTTTTAACCAACTTCCTTTGCACCGTACATTGATATACAGGACGTTGTGCATAACGACTCTATTGCCATTATTCATTCAATACAACACGTGCTTACGGTGACATTGCGTTTGGGTGCTGTGATTTTGTATATGGTCATTTTTCTACGAAGGGTTTGATCAAATCGTTTAAATTATACAAACAATGATTGAGATCTAGAATATAATACATTATCAAAGTCATCTCAAGCATCTAAATCAAATGTATGTTTACATATTCAATTGTTCGTAGTTCAATGATTTAACTCAATCCGCAAAATTAAGAAGTGTGCATCTTCAGTTATTAGTTATATATGTGAAGTGTTATTGCAATTAGTTTAAACATTTAATTTAACATACAGTACAGTAAATACTTGCCATCGGAACGCCAAGCGCCGATAAATCTTGTTTTCGAAGTTCTAGCCGGTGCTAGATGGCGTGAGATGATGCAATTTATATTAAAAGAAAGTATGAAAGGAGACATTTTAAAATTGTCGAACACGATAACTACAAAATATATTACAGTCTGGGTTTGATTGAGACTCTTTGAACGGTAGTGAAATGTGCTTGCTACCGTTCACGCCTTCTAGACCCGCCTTGAGCAGAACTCAATATTTAATATGCCAATAGAACAGAAACTTGAGCCATCCCGAAGATGGTATGCATATGATGCTGAACGCGTAACTTTCAAGCGGTATTTTCACACCATTCCATGGCCAGAGGCGTATGGTCCAGTTTTTATCAAAACGCATTGCCCTAAACGAGAAAACAATGGGCGAAATAAACAAAATGAAATGTAACTCTTATTCTGCTTCTTTTCTCTTGTTTGTGTTCGTTGCTTGCAAGAAATCCTCTTTTCAGTATGTATTATTAGTATACTTACGAATAACAACATCCGTGATAGACCGGATTAAATCTGATGTTACGCCATTTTGTGGATTGAGAACTCGTGCATTGCAAGTCTTTGGAGCAACTTGATGCATTGACATAATAACCAACTTCAGGTATATCGTGATCCGTTACATTCATTGTAATTGAAAGCGATGAATTCAGCAATCTTTCTATTTCTGCATGTTCCTCGGGTGTACGAAAGTATGCAGGAAATCTTTGCTTAGATTTTTCTTTAAGAGTTAATTCTGACGGGGAATTCTGGCTGGGTGTGTTTTCGCTGAAGAACAAGAATAACGTATTTGTGTAAACGTTTGTACGTCCTAGCCTGAGTACAGTCAGGACGTGAAAAAAAAATCAACACAGTAGAAGTAAATTGGATAGAGATAATGGCTCGGTATATCAATACGACTGTTCTCTCGAGCAATACTTACAATAGCAACTGTACCAAGACCTGCTAAGATCGGTTGAGTGGCTGCCTTGCTGACTTGTTTGTTAGAGATTATAACCTGGCGGGGATATCTTTATTTACACTGTCCCGTTTATTGGGATGACAATAGGGTAAGAGTGAGGTTTGGTGCGGCCTAGAACCTGGTTTAAACCCCAGCGGCCTTTTCTGCCACTGACTGTTCCAAGGCCGTATCCCTATTGTCAACCCTTTTGTGTTTGTGATGTCTTATTTTGCCTTTTATTCATTTTTAAAGCTGTTCTTCCTTTCTGTATGTGTTTGTGGTTGACTGTCGTCCTTGAATGCAGCTTTTCGATCTACTTTTGAGATCAGATCCTTAAGCGACCATAAAAAAACTGACAATAATAGACGAACGAACAGGTTTACAGAGTACCAGCTTTTCTGCAGGTGGTACAAGATATCCGATCCTGATATGTACATGACAAAGCAGTGTGCCAACTATACTGAATGAGGAGTAAAAGGATTCAATCAGTACATGCAATGGTAAAACATTAACATAATTCTAAAAATATTTTATCAATATACACTACTCAACTTTTTAAACGGTCACTTTTCAAAAAATTATATATTTTTTAATAATTCATATTTTCATTTGAAATTTTAACTGGCGTCGTTTAACAAATATCGCTAGCAATTTATAAAACTTAATCGAAATTGATTGGACTAAAACCTTGTTGATAAACTTATTAAAATATTGGTATGTGTTTCGGTGATTTCCAGTTTTTAGTATTCGTGTTATTTTCAAAAAACCTGGGTGACCGATTATAAAAGTTGAGTAGTGTATGCAGGTACTGAACACATCTGCTTATATTAGTATTATTTATCGTTTTGACCTATTTCTTCAGAGATAGAACGACTGAAAGAATAGGTCCAGGACAAATCACAATCGTACTATAATAATGCGAGTATACTATTTTATATAATATAGTCTCTTATAATTCTGTATACGAAAAGGCGCAGTTGCTTTTAATGGTTATGATTATGTAATTTAAGACTCTTCTGCGACAACGACTATCACAACCTGACTTTTATGGTGATGTGATTTACAAACATCGTAAGATCCTTGGTCGTGATCACTTTCATACTATTTTTGCTAAACTATTTAAAGGTTTATCAAAAGAGGTTATGACCCTATCATTTTGCAACGCACTGCATGCTTGGTGGTGGACCCATTTACAGTTCGCCACTATGCTTTCCTCTTTAATTTTGCGATGACCGGATAGGATGTGGACTCTATGATGACGTCTATCGAAAGCCCAAAAGGACGGTGACGTTTGATGTTTGTCTGTAATCTTGTCGTGTCGTACCCTCAATGGTCTATTATCTTGTTGCTCTGTCTTCTGCCAAGTCATTGAGTACCTTCTTTGTGGCTTTCTAGGCTATTGTGTTTTGTATTTATATATACACGAGCATCTTTGTGTTTTACTTATATTGCCTATTAATGCCGCCTTGTTGGTTAGATAATAGTTCATGGCGGGGATTTTTTTATTTACACTGTCCCGTTTTATTGGGATGACAGTAGGGTAAATGTGAGGTTTGGTGCACCCTAGAATCTGGTTTAAAACCCCCCAGCGGCCTTTCTGTCACTGACCGTTCCAAGGCGGTATTCTTATTGTCAACGCTGTTTGTGTTTGTGACGTCGTATGATTTTGCTCCTTATTAACATTGCCATTCATGTTTGTCGTTTTGCGTGTTTTTGGGGTTTTCTGTGTTCTGTGAAAGCTGCATTTCCTGTTCGACTTTTATACTTATTTTAAACACATAGCAGATATGACAGTGTATAAATGCTTAGTTTTAATACCCATAATCATACAGTTTGGAAAAGGTTTTGAAAAACGAAGCGTACACATTTGGAGAAAAAATCTTTTCTATAGTGTCTAACAATTAAACATACTAAGTATTGCCATAAAACTCGCGTACATTTTACCTCAAACGTTAAACAGGGACTACTTCCATTAATTTTCCAGGTAATTTTAAACAGATTATCGCATTTTTTCAGTAACAAAGTTTTTAAACATGTTTTATTACCGTTATAAACTCCTGTTAATATAAGCTTTCCCATCTTTTAATGGAATTAAGTCAGGACCACGTAAAGACGTACACGATGTGCTTCAGTGATGTGTACATCGGTTAATATGTATATACGTAAACGATGTGCTCCAATGACGTGAAAATCGGTTAATATTTATATACGTAAACGATGTGCTTCAATGATGTGTGCATCGGTTTATTTATAATTACATAAAGGCAAGGACCTAACATCTCCTATCGTTCACCAAAACGCATTTGGTTTACCCGAAAAGATATACTTGTGATTTTTTGCATATCAATAGCATAAACTGTGCTTTATACAAAACCCTGTATGGAGTAATGGTATTCTTTGCATTTCGTAACACTAACGCATTTTCTATGGAAGCCCGTATGTGATAAGAAAAAAATGATATTCAAAGATAAAATGTGTACAAGTTTATAGTTTAGCAATTTGATTTTGTTTATCCACGAAGAAGACATAAGCATGCTTGATTATATTTTCTTTACGCATATTGCACTTTTTTAACATTTATTTTAAAATTAAAAGCGGTTTAAGGATAGAAGATGGTGGGCAGATGGGTGGAGGGAGGGACGGGCATCCATATTTTGGCTACGTTTCTAATAACTTCTGTAAATTTTGTAACTTCTGTAAATTGTTTTCGGTTAAAACAAACTTTACTGTGAAAAGTTATATTAAGATGCCATTTTCTAACCATCAAGGCCGATTTGCCGCTTTCGAAATAGAGTTATGACTCCTGAGTTACTTAACAAAAAATGCACATTTCGGGTAAAGCTTAGCTGCAAGGTTTTGATAACTTCTTTAACTTATTTTGAATTTTAACTAAAATTGCTTTGAAGTCATATATCAAACAGACACCACTTCTTTACGATCAATGTGGACTTTTGCCTTTTCTAAATATAGTTATGGCCCCTGATTATCTAGGAAATACACTTTTGTGTTGAGTTTATGTTGATTAATCAAGTTTTGTTGAAAATTAAACATTTTGGTTTGCATGGTTTGCAATTTTATATACAAATAAGATATCAGTAAATGTTAATAACGTTTATGATACATCAAATTGTTTTGCCATTTTGAAATAGAGGTATGTCCCTTAATTTATTTAGAAACTATGATTATTGCAACAACTATCTTTAATTGCGTTGGGTTTAAACCATATCTTTTAGTGTGAAGTCTGGCGGATTTAGATGGAAACACATTCATTATGATATCTAGCATAGAAGGATAGAGATAGAGAGAATAAGAAGGCCCTTTACTGTATACATATACTATAACCATATTCTCTCTATCATTCTATACTATATATCGTAATGAATTCCTGTGAGTAGAAGTCATCATAGGGTCCACAATCTGTCGGGTCATTGTAACATTATTTGCAAAGCATTGTGACGAACGAACTGCAAATGAGTCAACTACAAAACATGCAGTGCACTACAAAATGATATTTTCATAACCTATTGTGTTATGTTTGTTAACAAGTTTAACACAGATTGTATGAATGTGATAATGACCAATTATCTTAAAAAGTCTGTACGTATAATCACCATAGAATTCACGTTATGACAGAGTTTGTAGCAGAGAAGTTCTGACATTACTTTTAAAAGTAAATCAGGGTTATGAAAAGAAACCTTTGCAAAGGTTTGTAAGGGTATAAACTCAATGAAGCATAATTAAAGCTGGGGTAGATGAAAAGCAAAACAAACTTTCAACTATGTACTGGATTCCTAATTTACAAAAACAGCCTAATAAAGAACACTTTCTTCCTATTTCTAATGTCTGCACAACTACAAACATCCCCAAAAGTGTAACGTCCTATCTTACTGCCGTTGTAGATCACACAATAGTGTGTTAAAGCTTATGACAACTCTTGGATTAATAGATTTTGGTCGTTATAACTTTCTTGGAAAATAATGCAATAAGCGTCACACAAACCTTTTCAAAGACAAGCTTATTGCTCACTTTTCAATATTTATTTCAGTGCATAAACAGTCATGTTTGCTAAGCATTATACTGCGGTAGAATAAAACGTATTCTTTGGCATATCACTCCACCGTTAAAACAATCAAAATGGACTCCAACATTGCGTTTTCCATAGGGTTACAGTATAGCGTTTGTTCTTACCATCACTTTCTAAAATCTCATAGCTCTAAACAGCCTACCTAAAATTAAAAATAGTACAAAATAAGCTGATTACCGTTCGACTGTTTACCACTCAGCAGCACCCCATAGCATTAGTGGTGTCTGGTTGCGGAGTTGATTTCTGATCACCATTTTAATATTTAACTATGGTCATATGACAAATTATGACTGAATCGCAGATTATTTTCGAAGAAGTTGACAGAGTCACATGATGACCCTGGTAAAGACTGGGTAATGATCACTTTCATACAATATTTACTAAATTTGTTAAAAGGCTTATCAAAAGAGGGTGTCACCTTATTATTTTGCAACGCACTGCATGTTTAGTGGTTGACCCATTTACAGTTCACCACTTTTCTTTCCACTTGACTGTGCGATCACCGGAAAGAGTATTGACCTATGATGACGTTTACCTAAATCCTAAAAAGACGGTAACGTTTGATGTTTGTCTTCAATATTGTCTTGTTGTGCCCTTAATGGTTTATTCCCTTGCTGCCATGGCTAAGAGTATTGAAGCCCTCATCTCGATAACAAACTCTAGCAAAAATAATAAGTTGAGAAGCATGGACTCCATAAAAAACTGATCAGAGAACAGCCCCGTCTAAGTCGGGATAATTAACAATGTCAAAATTGAAATGATCTCTCTTGTCATGGAGTTTGCTTATTATTTCTCAGTTTCAATCCCGAGATGTAAATCGAGTAAAGAAGATATAGCAACTATGAGAAATATTAGTCATGTTGAGGTGAAGTTCTTTAGGAAAGAAAGTATACTTAGTAACCATAGTAGAAAAGAAAGTGTTGTAATTGTCAGATATATCATCCATATACAAAGAGGTAATAAATACTAAATATGAAACCTCTATCATAACAAAACAAAAACAAATCTGCAACAAAAGTTGTATTCCGTTCTCATTTGGGATTCCAACAATTGTTCTGTAAACAGTAGAGCCATACCTTACTAGTTCCATATGTGTAAATATATTATCTTATATGACAAATATGCTTCGAAAACAACTACCTGACAAGTCGACATGGTGTAATTGTCAAAAAAATGTCAACTAAATATTGGTGAGAATCAGAAATCGTTTACTGAAGTTGCTGTGTACTCAGTCTAAAATGTATATATTTGCAAACAGCAAGGGCGATATTAGTCATGTTGAGGTGAAGTTCTTTAAGAAAGAAAGTATATTTAGTAACCATAGTAGAAAAGAAATGGTTGTAAATGTCCAATATATCATCCATATACAAAGAGGTAATACAAGGTGTCGATTACATCTGTCTAAGAGTATCTGGTATAATACTAAATATGAAACCTCTATCATAACAAAACATGTATTTGCCTAAAAGGATGTGTGCAAATTTCTTTATTTTCCTTCGGCTGTTTGTTCAGCGATTTTCATATAATGGCTTGGTACTAACGGGTTATCGTAGAAATCGCGATGCTGTTACGAAATGCGTAGTATTCCAGAAATCCATACAGTGGTTTCATATGTACAAGACCCCCATCTGTTAATATTTAAAAAATCAGGAGTATATCATTCCGGGTAAACGTTTTCGTTTTTTTTCAGGATTGGGTCCCTGCCTAATACGTAAACAAAATGCTCCAATGACGTGAACATCAGTTTATAATTATATACGTAAACGATGTACACCAACGATGTGTTCATCGGTTTATAATTATACTGAGGGAAAAAAGTTTAGCAAGGTTTTGTTGCACCCTGGAAAAATACATGTTTGGTTGTAAAATCAAGAAACTACTGCCATAGATACATTATTTTATTTAACACACAACAATAACAGTCGAACATTTTAATGACGTAACGATTAATTGAACGTATGGGTCAAGCCCGTAAAGTCCCAAAATGTCAGTATATCTTGTATACAGTATTAATTCATCTAAAAAACTTGCTAAACTGTTTTCCCTCAGTATATATACGTAAATGAGGAGCTCCAATGACGTGAAAATCGGTTTACAATTATATACGTAAACGATGTGCTCCAATGACGTTAAAAACCGGCTTATAGTAATAGAGGTCAACGATGTTCTCCAACGACATGTACATAATGCACAACACATATGAAGCATAACAGCACACAGAAAAGGTTACAAGTCCAACAGGAAGAGTAGCATTCACAGGAAACATCGCAAAGGTGATTCGAAAATTACATCACAAACACATTCAGTAAAAAAGCATAAGAGTTGACAACAGGGGTACCGCCTTGGAACGGTCAGTGGCAAAATGGACCACCGGGGAGTTTTAACTGGGTGCATTAAACCTCACTCTTACCCTGTCATCAACCTTAGACAACAGGACAATGTATATAAAAAGAATCCCCACCGATTTAACCCCTAATATTTGAGAAAGCGTACATAGGTGTTATAAGAAAAAACACAAACATGTTCATTTATATAATATATCAAAAAAAAATTAACCTAAGAAGCTAATATCATATGTACTCGATGACTTGTGTGCACGACTAAACGGAGTGAAGGACATTCATCAAACGGTTCCCGCCTTAAAGGATGTAGGAACACCTTGTCATAGAGTCCACCGCCCGTCCGGTCGATGCACAATCAAAGAGGAAAGCATAATTGCAAACTGTAGAAGGGTCTAATAATTTTAATAAATAACTTGTGACAATTATCACGGCCGATAATCGTCCTAAGTTTGCAAATCACATCTCCATGAGAGACCGGTTGTGATAAACCTTGTCGCACTTTCATCCTACATAATGCACAAAACCTATGAAGCATAACGTAGCAAAACCCCTGTTAAATAGTCGATTCATTATGTTGGCAAAAGGTGTCATTCTTCCAAGCTAAACAGTAAAACTATATTTAACCAGCTATTCGTTTAAAGTGTGTGTGTGTATGTACGTGCGTGCATGCGTGCGCGTGCGTGCATGCTTATAATCAATATTAAAATCAACATACGTGTTTACATATAAGTCATTTATGAATGAAACTTGATATGATAGATGTATGCTTTGCTTGTTTACAGACACAAACAGTTGTAGTTATTATTAGTAGAGTAAATTTCAGGTATTTTTTGCGAGGTACACGGACCCTAGGTTTAACAAGCACTGTCATATATCAAACTGTTAGGCATAGTTTGAAGTTTTTGGGACTACCTGCATAAATTTGAAATTGTTGGTACTAGCTCCGCAATTCAATTGATTTTAGAAAACCTGATGTAAAAATTAACAATGAATGTAGGAATTAGTTTCTACTCAAACCTCAGTAAATGGTAATAAAATTGATTTGATCATAGGAAGTAAAATAAATTAAAAACTGTTCACTTTTTATTATTTAGAGGTCAAAAACTAGGCCAAAATGTCAAATTAGTGCAACAATTGACAATCGACTACACACAAATTAGTACTGGAACAACAATTTTTGGTTTAACACACATAAATTATACACCAAAATAACTGTAAGAAAGAGTGCTTTAAATAAATGATTTAAATTTGACTTAAGTCGAGGACATGTAGAGATATCTAAGAGGGCATCCAAGATTGCGCCAAATTACAAGTATTAATTAATTACGCAAAATGTGAGCATGTTCAAAAAATAATAATTCAAGATATTTTACATTTAAAAGAAATATCATACACGTTTTTATTTGGCCGAGGGTGTTAATGGCATTGCATTGCAAACCCTCTCACCTCTGCATTTGAATCCCACTGGGAGCTCGAGGAAGTGTCTAATCTTACGGATGATGGGAGGTGTACAGTACTGGTTCTACCAAGGAAACGTGGGCCCCGAGGTCTGCCTCCTCAACAAAAAAATCTTATCATAATCTTACCTGTGTTGACAATGACGTAAAATATGCCTAAATATAAAATGGCATTTGTTAAACTTAAAATAAATGTTAAAGACGTTCACCTGTTATAATTTAGGGTCGAAATCAAGGTCAAAAGGTCAAATGAGAGCAACAATTGACAATTGACTTTGCAAAAGTTAGTATTGGGACAACAATTGTTGGTATAACACAAATTATTATTATACACCAAAACAATTGTAAGACAGAGTGCTTTAATCAAATCATTTTAAATTTGACCTAGATTGAGGACATACAGAGATATTAAAAAAAATAGTATGATAATGGACCTTTGGAAACGGCCGAGCACGACACATACGAATTATTGCAGTCTCGGTTTGATTGAGACTGTTCATGAGCGGTAGTGAAATATGCTAGCTACAGCTCACGCCCTCTAGCCCCGGGTTGAGCAGAACTCAATATTCATAAAATCAATAGTACACGATTTTAACCATCCAAAAGATGGCATGCATACGGCGGTGGACATGGAGTTATATGCTTCCCCATGTCGTACGGCGTATGGTCCCAGTATCTAATAAAATTAAATGCCCCGAAGAGCGAAATAAACATAATGGAATTTAGTTGGGAGCAGCGGTTATGAAGCCTGCGTATCACAAGTAACAGCCAACATACTAAATTAAAAAGCAGACAACATATCCTATAAGTGGTTAAACAATACCCAAAGCCTTTTATTGGCCGGAGTAGTGGAACCACTGAATCGAAAATTAAGTAAGAAAACAAAAGAAATTGAAAATGAACCACCGATAACTAAAGATAAGTATCGGGCTCAGCGATCTCCAAAGATCGAATGAATAACAGTACTGATTGCACGCGCGGGGAGACGTTTTACTGCCGCCACACTGCACAAGCAACGCCACTGTGTTATGGAAAAAAGAGTATGATAATGGACTTTTGGAAACGGCCGAGAACGACACATACGAAATATTGCAGTCTCGGTTTGATTGAGACTGTTCATGAGCGGTAGTGAAATATGCTAGCTACCGCTCACGCCCTCTAGCCGCGGGTTGAGCAGAACTCAATATTCATAAAATCAATAGAACACGATTTTAACCATCCCGAAGATGGCATGCATACGGCGATGGACATGGAGTTATATGCTTCCCAAAGTCGTACGACGTATGGTCCCAGTATCTAATAAAATTAAATGCCCCGAAGAGCGAAATAAACATAATGGAATTTAGTTGCGAGCAGCGCTTATGAAGCCTGCGTATCACAGGACTAAATTAAAAAGCAGACAACATATCCTATAAGTGGTTAAATAATACCCAGAGCCTTTTATCGGCCGGATAGGAGTAGTGGAACCACCGAATCAAAAATTAAGTAAGAAAAAGAAATTGAAAATGTACCACCGATAACTAAATATAAGTATCGGGCTCAGCGATCTCCAAAGATCGAATGAATACCAGTACTGATTGCAAGCGCGGGGAGACGTTTTACTGCCGCCACACTGCACAAGCAACGCCACTGTGCTATCAAAAAAGAGTATGATGATGGACCTTTGGAAACGGTCGAACGACACATACGAAATATTGCAGTCTCGGTTTGATTGAAACTGTTCATGAGCGGTAGTGAAATATGCAGCTACCGCTCACGCCCCGTTTAAGATGGCGTCCAAGATGGCACCAAATTACAAGTATTTATTAATTACGCAAATTGAAAATAATAATTTAAAGTATTTATATTAAATAAATCAAACTAACTATACCATAAGAAGTACAATAAATAAATAACAAGAGGCCCAAGAGGGCCTTTGGACGCTCTACTGGCTAACATGGCTCTTATAACATCAATGAAGCGAGTGACTGCCGTTTACGTTTTTGAAAGTTTCGGGCAAAAAAAAAGCTTTTTAACTAAATCATGGGCCATAACTAAGGAATCTGGTAAAGTTTGGTAAAGATCAGATGAAAAATGAAGGCCCTACAGTATTAACGAGGCAAAATATAGCATTTTTAACTAAATCAAGAGCCATAACTCCTCTGTTACTGGTCCAACTGGTCCAAGATATAGCTAGAAAAAACAAAAACAAAAATAATAATTTAAAAAAAAAAAATAAAAAAAAAAAATAAATAAACAACTAATAATCTGATATTGCTGCTTTTCGAACTTGTCCGAGCTTTCATTGATATTTCCAATCTGGTACAGTTTGGTAAAGATTGGATGAACAATGAAGGCCCTATCGTCTTAACGAGGCAAAATGTAGCATTATTAATTAATCAAGGGCCTTAACTCCACTGTTACTGGTCCGATCTGGCCGGTTTTCGAACTTGTCTGAGCTTTTATTTATATTAACAATCTGCTAAAGTTTCGTAAAGATCGGATGAAAATCGAAGGCATATCGTATTAACGAGGCAAAACATAACATGTTTAACTAAATCAAGGGCTATAACTCCGCTATTAATAGTCCGATCTTGATGGTTTTCTAACTTGTCCGAGCTTTCATTGATACTAACAATATGTTAAAATGTCGTAAAGATCAAATGAAGACCCTATCGTCTTAACGAGGTAAAAGTTTACGGACGGACAGACAGACAGACGGCGGACGACAGACGACGAACGACGGAGAACTCGCCATCCCATAAGCTCTGCTGGACCTTGGCCAGTAGAGCTAAAAATCACCTTTCCTATTTAGTGGTCTAAATCTAGGTCAAAAAGTCAATTTAGTGAAAAAGTGATGATTGATTATACACAAGTTAGTTTTGGGACAACTCAATTTTTGTATAAATCTCTAGTGAGAAAAAGAGGTTAAGCTTAAAAATATATGCATTATGGGAGTAAGATAACAGCATACTTACTAATATGCTAATGTTTATGCTGCTTACTCGGAGAGGGCATAGGTCCGAGTTTGAACTTCCCTATGTAAAAGGAAGAACAAGACAATGTTTCGTAAGATATTTGCTGGTTGTAGAAGTGTTTCATAGATGGCTGCCTTTTTAACCAGACATAACGATGAAAACAGCTCGAGAGACATTTTGCTCGTTCTAAATTCAAAAAAATGCTGGTTAAAAAACTGTGACATGCGAAACAAACCATTATACAATACAAACAATCCTCTTTGTAATTTAGGTGTCAAAGTCAATATGTCAAATGAGTGCCAAACAATATACATATTAGTAATGAGACAACATTTTATCTGTGCAAAACACACTTTATTCTACTTTAATAATTGTAAGGACAACTTTAAATAAAATAAATGAAACCTCCCCTATAAATATCACCTATGTCAATGGCATACTTATAAAGGATCTTCAGTTATGAATATGCTTTGCTAGAATGTGTCTTTTAATAGTAGATTTAAATGGCTTCGTTATACAATTACATTACATAAAGCGTATCAATGGCAGACCAATGGCAGACACAATATATATGCTCTTATAGTCTCATCAAGTCATCATATAATTCATATTATGTAAAATAAGATCTCCTTAAAAGAAGGGTTTAATAGCAGTTGTAATGTTCGGAACGTGTTCATAACCTTCTCTATTCATATGTCATTAATATGAATGTTAGGCACTGCCTAAGACCGAGCTGAGCTCTTAAAATTAATACTTACATGATATATCGGATTGCATGTAAAATTTAACTTTTAAACCAAACATTTTACTCTTTATAATTATTCTGTATTGTTATGATATCTTAAGTTTCATGTCAATAACAGCATAACAAATCCTAAAATATCTCTGATATGCAAAGAAAGATAAAAATATCGTACAGGGAAAGCAGCATTCAAGGACGACAGTCAACCACAAAACACAAAACAAACACGGAAACAGACAAACGAGAAGGCAAAAGTAATAAAAAATACAAACGACATCACAAACACAAAAGGGTTGACAATAGGGTTACCGCCTTGGAACGGTCAGTGGCAACAAAGGTCACTGGGGTTTAAACCGGCTCTAGGGTGCACCAAACCTCACACTCACCCTACTGTCATCCCATTAAAACAGGACAGTGTAAATAAAGAAATCCCCGCCATGATCTAATCTCTAACCAACAAGGCAGCATCAATAGGCAAATAAGAAATGGTTAGTATACCAGGGGTCATCCGCCAAGTTGTCATTATTGTCTATATGTATAATAATGATAACTTGCGCATCCATCGCGATGTGCATGCTACCCATGTAGGATGGACATTGGCTGATTAAAGTTTCATTAAAATGGTCTGAGAAATAAAGTTACATGTTTTTTCACCAAAACTATTGAAAATGTATATGAATTACGTAAACCGTCATGCTAAAAAACACCGAAACATATGAGTAAATTAATTGACTATTCATAATTTTGATCATCAAAATCAGCTGACCAAGCAATGGCCTAGGCATTTGACACACCTCTAAACTGTGACAGGTGGTAAACTCAAACTCGATCTTTATCATATTTCGTTTGTTTGTATGGTGCTTTACGTAATTTTAACACATGTAAGGTTATATACTTGTATGACGGTCCATTTTTTTTGTGTTGGAGGCATCCACCCACTTTTCCTGGTAGAACTAGTACTGTACACCTCCCGCCATCCGTAAGAATCGACACTCCCTCACTTACAAGTCGAGCTCCCAGTGGAATTCGAACCCGCAGCGACGAGAGGTAAAGGTTTAGAATGCAACGTCATTAACCATTCGACCACGGAGACGCTTCGTCTTTATCACAGATGTTCAACCAAGTTTATTGTAAAAAAATAGGTATTTACAGTGTGATTTTTTTTTAAACCAAATTTTGAAAATTATCTTATTTTTACTCTTTCAACTCAAGACTCGAGAGGCACCTTTCCTGGGTTCATATTGTTTTCCAGAGAGAATAGTTTTGTATCAGACATATCTTTTTGGCAGCGACTACAAACAGTGTCATTGAACATTTTCATGTCAGTTCTTCTTTCTAGACAAATTTCGCATTTAGAAACATGTACGACATCTGTTCTATTTCAAAGGCAAGTATAGCATCCATTGCAAGACTTTCTGTAATGGTGCAGCTTCCGGTATGTCATTTATTTGATACGTTTTGGTAATATACCTTTTTCCCGTTTATTTTTCATTTCGCTTTTCTTTCATTCTGACTGTGTTTCGTTTTCAAGAGTTTTTCATAATTGATTCCTAGTTTCCGACATAAAGATGAGATTTCATTGGTTATATTGGAGTTGTAAATTGAGTCCTTATTTGGTTCAGTATATGATGTACTAATATAATTTTCTGAATTATGTTTGCTCTTGTTGCCATGCGTGTTTTCGGTGGGTGAAATTGGCTTTTTACTTTTACTACTATCAGCATCTTTAGAACTTGAAACTGTTCATTGTTCAAAAGAAGTCAATGGTTGTACATGACAATTCTCCTTCATTGTTTGAAAAGGAATACATGTGATAATGCTCTGCACCATTTTGATGCGTAAAACTCATGTGTACATTGATGTTGTAGCCTAAAATGGTAGACATATTTTCAATCTCACAAGCCGTGGCCCCCGCATGACCATTTATCATTCTCCTCTCGTAATAAAGTTTGGTCATGTCACGACTGTGGTAAATTTGGACTAACTCCTCCATGTCAATCCTGTTATCAGCAATATAAGAGCATATATTTCTCCCATATTGTCTTGTCGACGTGCCGTAAAACACCATTCATTCATTCATTCATTCCTATATTGTCAATGAAAAAACTAGTCACCATCACCAGGCACATTGTATTTGTTGAATGGAGCATTGTTAATATAAGTGGGACAAGCTTGATGGCTGAACTCAGTTGGAAGATTTGTCTCCTGGCAGTTCACTATTTTTAAACAGAAAAGCAGTGTGTGCGTGAAGGTCACTCGGACTTACCCTGCAATGAACTGAATTCAAGAGAGAGATCTTTCTATACACAAATTAAAAAATATATTCTGACGGTTTTGACAGCTTTACCCATTTGCAACATCTCGTACAATGCCTCGCAGCATGACTCGAATGTATTACGCAGGTTTCCATATTGGTTACGTCAAATTAGCGTGACGCGCGTCAGATTCCCGCCAAAACGAATTTGCATTAAAAATCAAAGTTGTCTTCAATATTTTTCAATATCATACATCAACACGTGTGCCAAGCGGCCATTATGTTTGTGCAGCAACAGCTTAGCAACAGTGCACTGTTTTCTGTTCCGTTGCCTTCCGGCTAACAGAATGTTAAGATTTTGAACATACCGAAGCGCCGTGATACACACGAGGCGAGATCCCGAAGAATGACGGGATTGGCCGAGCGTTCACGATTGAGCTTTACCAACAAAACGACACATTTACGTCATACATTGACGTCACATATTGACGTCATCACATCGTGATCCCGAAAATGACGGGATTGGTCGAGTTTTCACGATTGTGTTTTTCATTGTTGTAAACAGATATATAAACATTGGTTTAACGAAGGTTAGTTTAATTTTGACAACCAATAACAAATAATAAAACAGCTGCTAATGATAAGCATTCTTTTAATGCATTTAATAAATATCGCTTCATTCGTAACTACTCGTCAATATCCCGAAGAATGACGGGATTAACCGAACTAGTACGAATACTCCGAATAAGCGTTTATCAAACTACGAAAAGAGACAATCGTCCAAGTGAAACAGACTGATCCCCTGATGATTTGAGGGAAAAATTAGGACAAATTTAAAATCATTTATTCAAAGAACTAATTCTTACAAATGTTTTGGTGTATGATAATATGTGTTATACCAAAACGTGTTGTCCCAGTACTAACCTTTGTATAGTTAATTGTCATTTGTTGCACTCATTTGACCTTTTGACCTAAATTATAAAAGTTGAACATTTTTAAAACTTATTTTTAAGTTTAACAAATGGCATTTTAAATTTTGCATATTTGTTCTAAATACAAAATACCTCAACCTATTATTTTTTGAACATTCTTACATTTTGCATAATTAATAAGAGCCTCGGTTCCGATAAAAACACGTATACCTTGGGTTGGAATTCCCTATCTGAACCGGATACCCATGAAAGATTCTTATAATCCGCTATATATCAAAACCACCGATACCTAAAGTAAATTCCGACTCGTCGGCTAGGGTTCAATTCTCTCATCTGAAACCTGCTTTCATATTTAAAAAAAAAGTGCTGTTTGCTTTTTGTCAATTATAGGTAATTTATCCGTCCTATAAAGTGTCCGATCGATATTGATTATTGTTCATGTGTAGAAATTATTGTTTAACTCCATTATCATATACATGATAAAACACTTATTTGTGGTAAGTATACCTTAAAAGAAATAACTGAAGTAGTTAACTTGTATTACCAAAAGCGTAAAGCTTCAATACAATGTCTACCATAATTCCACTTACCCCAATTTGACCAAAGCGAGTATTAACAATTCCCTGGCTCCTTCTGTTCTCCTCTGATAGTTTCGTCTTCTCCATATTTAGTTATCCGTTTTAGTACTTGTTTCCTGAGTAAAGAAGACACATATCGTCTTTAATGTAATACTTTTAAACAGCGCAATTGTGTATTCTCCTATGTATTTAAAGTTGTAATTGTATACCATCCTTAGTATTTAATTGAAATTGTATATGATCTTGTTGCGGAAGCGTATATACCCTATATAAAGTTTGCATATTTCAAAAAAAATAGCGTACTTATCAAGATGTATCTAAATATCCTGACACTGTCTTCCTGTAGATAAGTAAACCAACATTAAATATCTCTGTTATTTGTTCATGGTTATAATTTGTGCTAAAATATAATACTTACTTACTTTATAATTGTATAAGTAGCTGAAACAATTGAAATTATAAATTGTGTTTATATAAGTAGTTCTAATAAATGCAGTTATATACTCGTATTATTTTTTATCTAAATAGCTATAATTAGTGCAGTTATATATATTGTTTATATAAGTTGCTTTCTAAGAACGTCATACACGTTCAACGGAAATCTTCCACTTTTTTTTGTTGAAATATGTAAACTTTATAGGGGGTCAATATACGCTTCCGTATCTTGTCACCCTAAGGATTTGAGTATTACAGTACGTGTTGACTGTGCAATCATGTATCATCCTAACATTGAATTTGTAATTGTACATGGTCGCAATTAGTAATACTGTAATTGTTTATCGTTCTAAGTATAAACGATGTAATTGTGTACTGTATCGTTCTAAATATAAATGATGAACTGGTATATCGTTCTTAGTATTAACGATGTAATTGTGCTAAATCTGCAGTATTAACGATGTACTTGTGTATCGTTCTATGTATAAACTTCTGTATCGTTCTAAGTATTAACGATGTACTTGTGTATCGTTCAAATTATAAACTTGTGTATAGTTTTAAGTATAAACGATGTAATTGTGCTAGGTCTGCAGTATTAACGATGTACTTGTGTATCGTTCTAAGTATAAACGATGTAATTGTGCTAGGTCTGCAGTATTAACGATGTTGTTGTGTATCATTTTAAGTATAAACGATGTAATTGTATATCGTTCTAAGTATAAAGAATGTACTTGTTTACCGTTCTAAGTATTGACGATGGAATTGTGCTAGGTCCGCAGTATGAACGATGTAGTTGTGTGACATTCTAAGTATTAACGATTCAATTGTTTAACGTTCTAAGTATTGAAAATGTTATCGTGTATGATCCTAAGTATAAACAATAGAATGATGTATGGTGTTAATTATTGAAGATATAATTGTAAATGGTCCGATGTATTAACCCTGTTATTGTGTATGGTCCTAAAAATTGCCGATCTAATTGTGCGTCATCCTAAATATTCACGATTGTATTGTGTATCATCCTATAAGTAACTATTTAATGTTGAAAGTGTACCAATTTATATCACTAAAAGCATAAGTCATTGCATTCCTTACTCTGTACGTTTGGTCAAGAAATGAAAGTCGTACACATTGTGAATTTGGAATAGGCAATGCGCTAGTGCTTATCCTGTATATAGAATATTGTAAAACATGTACACGTAGTTTATTTCACTCCGATTATAAAACATTGTTATTTTCTACATGTCTTGAGACATTATAGGTATTTAAATTGTAATTATAAGCGTGTGGAGTAAAATATTATATATGCATTTCATTCTCAATATTAAACATTGAATTTTGTATCATTGTCATCTGTATTATTCCCAATATCAAACATTAAATACTATATCATTCTTGATACTAAACATGTATTTTGTATATTTCTCCATATAAAACATTGTAATGAGTACCATTCCCAACATAAAACCTTGATATGTTTACCATTCCCAATATAAAACATTGTAATGTTTATCATTCCCAATATAAAAAAGTGTAATGTTGATCAGTCCCAATATCAACCAGTGTAATGTTAATTAGTCCCAATATAAAACAGTGTAATGTAGATCATTCCCAATATAAAACAGTGTAATGTTGATCAGTCCCAATATAAAACATTGTAATGTTGATCATTCCAATATCAAACAGTGTAATGTTGATCATTCCCAATATCAAACAGTGTATTGTAGATCAGTCCCAATATAAAACAGTGCAATGTAGATCAGTCCCAATATAAAACAGCGTAATGTTGATCAGTCCCAATATAAAACAGTGTAATGTTGATCAGTCCCAATATTAAACAGTGTAATGTTGATCAGTCCCAATATAAAACAGTGTAATGTTAATCAGTCCCAATATAAAACATTGTAATGTTGATAATTCTCAATATATAAAAGTGTAATGTTGATCAGTCCCAATATAAAACATTGTAATGTTAATCAGTCCCAATATAAAACAGTGTAATGTTGATCATTCCCAATATCAAACAGTGTAATGTTGATCAGTCCCAATATAAAACATTGTAATGTTGATCAGTCCCAATATAAAACAGTGTAATGTTGATCAGTCCCAATATAAAACAGTGTAATGTTGATCAGTCCCAATATAAAACAGTGTAATGTGATCATTCCCAATATCAAACATTGTAATGTTGATCATTCCCAATATAAAACAGTGTAATGTTGATCATTCCCAATATCAAATAGTGTAATGTTGATCAGTCCCAATATAAAAAATTGTAATGTTGATCAGTCCCAATATAAAACAGTGTAATGTTGATCAGTCCCAATATAAAACAGTGTAATGTTGATCATTCCCAATATAAAACATTGTAATGTTGATCAGTCCCAATATAAAACAGTGTAATGTTGATCAGTCCCAATATTAAACAGTGTAATGTTGATCAGTCCCAATATAAAACAGTGTAATGTTGATCATTCCCAATATCAAACATTGTAATGTTGATCATTCCCTATATCAAACATTGTAATGTTGATCATTCCCAATATTAAACAGTGTAATGTTAATCAGTCCCAATATTAAACAGTGTAATGTTGATCAGTCCCAATATAAAACAGTGTAATGTTGATCATTCCCAATATCAAACATTGTAATGTTGATCATTCCCAATATAAAACAGTGTAACGTTGATCATTCCCAATATCAAACAGTGTAATGTTGATCAGTCCCAATATAAAACATTGTAATGTTGATCACTCCCAATATAAAACAGTGTAATGTTGATCATTCCCAATATCAAACATTGTAATGTTGATCATTCCCAATATCAAACATTGTAATGATGATCATTCCCAATATCAAACATTGTAATGTTGATCAGTCCCAATATCAAACATTGTAATGTTGATCATTCCCAATATCAAACATTGTAATGTTGATCAGTCAAAATATAAAACAGTGTAATGTTGATCATTCCCAATATCAAACATTGTAATGTTGATCATTCCAATATAAAACATTGTAATGTTGATCATTCCCAATATCAAACAGTGTAATGTTGATCAGTCCCAATATAAAACATTGTAATGTTGATCAGTCCTAATATAAAACAGTCTAATGTTGATCAATCCCAATATAAAACAGTGTAATTTTGATCATTCCCAATATCAAACATTGTAATGTTGATCATTCCCAATATAAAACAGTGTAATTTTGATCAGTCCCAATATAAAACAGTGTGATGTTGATCATTCCCAATATCAAACATTGTAATGTTGATCATTCCCAATATAAAACATTGTAATGTTGATCAGTCCCAATATCAAACAGTGTAATGTTGATCAGTCCCAATATAAAACAGTGTAATATTGATCAGTCCCAATATAAAACATTGTAATGTTGATCAGTCCCAATATCAAACAGTGTATTGTTTATCAGTCCCAATATAAACATTGTAATGTTGATCATTCCCAATATCAAACATTGTAAGGTTGATCATTCCCAATATAAAACAGTGTAATGTTGATCAGTCCCAATATAAAACGGTGTTATGTTGATCATTCCCAATATCAAACATTGTAAGGTTGATCAGTCCCAATATAAAACAGTGTAATGTTGATCATTCCGTATATCAAACATTGTAATGTTTATCATTCCCAATATCAAACATTGTAATGTTGATCATTCCCAATATAGAACATTGTAATGTTGATCAGTCGCAATATCAAACAGTGTAATGTCGATCAGTCCCAATATTAAACAGTTTAATGTTGATCATTCCCAATATAAAACAGTGTAATGTTGATTATTCCCAATATCAAACAGTGTAATGTCGATCAGTCCCAATATAAAACATTGTAATGTTGATCACTCCCAATATAAAACAGTGTAATGTTGATCATTCCCAATATCAAACATTGTAATGCTGATCATTCCCAATATAAAACAGTGTAATGTTGATCATTCCCAATATCAAACATTGTAATGTTGATCTTTCCCAATATCAAACATTGTAATGTTGATCAGTACCAATATAAAACAGTGTAATGTTGATCATTCCCAATATCAAACATTGTAATGTTAATCAGTCCCAATATAAAACAGTGTAATGTTGATCAGTCCCAATATAAAACAGTGTAATGTTGATCAGTCCCAATATAAAACATTGTAATGTTAATCAGTCCCAATATAAAACAGTGTAATGTTGATCAGTCCCAATATAAAACAGTGTAATGTTGATCATTCCCAATATCAAACATTGTAATATTGATCTTTCCCAATATCAAACATTGTAATGTTGATCATTCCCAATATAAAACAGTGTAATGTTGATCATTCCCAATATCAAACATTGTAATGTTGATCATTCCCAATATAAAACATTGTAATGTTGATCAGTCCCAATATCAAACAGTGTAATGTTGATCAGTCCCAATATAAAACACGGTAATGTTGATCAGTCCCAATATAAAACATTGTAATGTTGATCAGTCCCAATATCAAACAGTGTAATGTTTATCAGTCCCAATATAACATTGTAATGTTGATCAGTCCCAATATAAAACATTGTAATGATGATCAGTCTCAATATAAAACATTGTAATGTTGATCAGTCCCAAAATCATGTTTATTATTCCCAAAATCAACCATTGTCACGTGTGTCATTCCCAATATAAAACATAGTCATCTGTATCATTCCCAATATAAACCATTGTATTGAGATAAACATACTCTTCAACTTCACAGGGAGTATGGTCTGGGAGTGAGGGTGACCCCTATTGATATACAGTTTTAGGTCAAAGGTGAATGTCAGTGTGACTCCATCCCGGAAAATGCTTTTCTGACCAATATTTCGTTAAAGTTTTTACCGTTTTCTTTACAATTTTACATGAGGCATGCTTTAGGAAAAATAATGACACGTAGCGTTTTTGGTTCATTAGATTAGGGTAACGGTCACATGACATTATATAGACTCCGCGTGATTTCTCCGGGAATATAACACCAATGCTCATGCAACTATGTATAAAGGCTGAGAGAGCGAATCCTATGGCGTTTTGGATCAGTAGGTCGAATGTCACAAGTTGGTTTGACAATGATCCAATCCTGACATCAATTTCCACTCTATAACTTGCAATCTATTGTACATACACTCATCTTGAAACTTTAAACAAACAGTGTATATGGTAAACAATGTCCCATATTCAAACGTTCAGGTCGCGGTTCCCCGATCATGAAAAGCACCTTCTTTAATGTAATGTGTATATTAGTATACCTACAATCTTCAAACTTATACAAAAGCCATAGCGTTGGTTTTATATACTGCAGTAACATTCATTATCATCTCACATCAATGTAAAGACTTACTTTTTAACACAGTATCGCTTATTTTAAGTTTTATCGTTAAAATAGCGTTGTCATGGTTACTGACAATATTACAAGACATTTACGCCTTTAATTCAAAATAACTAATAAATGTTCATAAATTCTTATTTCAAATAAGGATTCACAAAAAGTATTTCTGCCGTTTAAAAGAAATAATATTAATAAGGACAACAATCTCAATTTTTGTTAAAGATAAGACTAACAGATCTATCTTCCTTATAAATCGAATATAGTGTTACAATAAGGTAAAACGTGTTAGTTTTATTATTTAAATTTTATTAGTTAACATTTTTTTGATTACAAACATAATAACAAACAGCAATGGGAGAAAGAAATCATGCATTTAACTGCCGATGTCCATTAATAGCTAAACAACACATATATGGTTGCAAACATATTTGTTTTTTAAAGAACGAAATGAGATAAACCAACCTCACATTTTTTATCAAATTATATAGGGGCCAGGGCTAATCATATCTAGTCCTATGCAAATATATATTGCACTTCTGAGGTCACCGTACTCCTGTTATTTGACAATGAGCTATGACTCTTCCCTTCATGTGACCTTTGCATCGTGGCAAGCGTGGTATCTCCGAAGAAGTCCTTGGATTATGGGCATACTGGTTGTATGACTTTAACTGAGGGAACATATTGTTCCTCATCGGCATTTCTGTATTGATCTTCCTTGGCTAATTGACTAATCGACTCATCTGTTAATTAGAAATATGGATATTAATATTGACTTATGATTATTACTGCTGGACTACTGACGTAGGTAACGAATGCAATGCAAACTGTTAAATCTAATGAGTATTCCGTATTCAACACTGCTGTATAATAGCACGCATGCTTAATTAACTAACTCCAGGTATATAAATACATACTTAAAATGAGATATTCGAAACGAATCCAAACAACAGAAGAAAGCCTCGGTTTTACTGAGTCTGTTCATGAGAGGTAATACAATATGGAACACTTCCTATCCAACTTAGTCCCGCCTTAAGTAGTTGGGTTTTATTTTAAAGCCACGAATGTTGAGTTGTATGATCCATAAGGATCAAAAAAGTAATAACACTACCGTTTCGTAGCATGGAGAGACATTGTACGGCCACCATACACCACTGAATGAACGCTAGTGTAAATGTCAATAAATACTGAAAACAGTCCTTTGGAAGTAATGAACATAATATACAGCAGAAAAAAACAAAAAATATAAAATATCATTAAGATTTATCGGTTACAATCAATGACTTATCCACGAAATTTCTTGCTTGGTTACCACAATTACCGCGCCATTGAAAATGACATATATTCTGTTTAGCGTATTTTAATAATGTTAAATGTAATTATGAACTTTCCCCCCTATTGTTCCAGATGAGCCATACGCCTGGCTCAGAGTTGATCCATTTTGTCCCAGCCCTCAACATCTACAAGGGATCGCATAGTTTCGTCTTGGCCCTCCTTGTAGCCCAAGTAGCGGTCAGGCATACTGGATTTCAGAGCTGATGTAATGTTTCACTGGTTATGTAAGCTTTGTATATTAAGCAGTATTGTTATGTTTTCATCCCACAGGGATTGCTTGACATTTGTAGTTATTTCATTTCATGTTCGACTTTTGTATCTACTTTCAGACGATATTAAGACTACACACATTTGCCTATACAAAATACATGGCTGTGTGTTTTCGTCCATGAAAACTTAAATTTCGTTGCTTACAAGCTCAATTTGTTTTAGATATACTATTTTTGATTGACATAGGTTTGTATTAAAAAAACTTCAACACGTGGAATGAACGAGCTACATCGTATCAAGTATATGGAGACTCATTACATTTGTAAAAGTGTGCACACTGCAAATACTAACCACGGGTTGTGTTTATTTTTGTAATAATACAATGAGTCATAAACGTGAAGGACCTTGAAAGCAAATATCGACATCTCCGTTGTTATTTTTTATAATAAATGGGTAATATATGCAAACTCAAATAATATGCAGGGGTCAAAAACGTACCTCCATGTCTACTGACCTCCTTCGTCAAGTTGTTGATGTGTTGGATTGCCATTTTGATGATTTCCGTTTTCTCAATACGACCTTGACCCTGAAATATAACGATCAGTGGTTATTAGACATAAGATTACATAAACTTTTATAATTTAATGAGTGCATAATTAGTCAAGCTGCATAACGTTTTATAAAATGTATGTTTTATGGAATGAGGAACTAAAATGACATATTGGCTGTTTCATTATTATCTGTATATATACAACATATACATTTACCCATAATACCAAATATTGCTTATTTTAATCCGACGGTGAACAGTCCTCGCATAATTCCAGACTGTTGCACATGTTGTGGGGAGGAAAAAGCTTACACTGGTGAGATATCGCACTCTTCATCCCCAATGTTTTGCAAATTTCCTCCGGAATTGATAAAATACCAGAACTGAAACATGAAAGTAAGATCCAAATATTAAAAAAGATTCAGCTTAACGCACAGTACAATGCAATATACATGCACGGTCCTCAGTGTCATATTTAAGTAAGGTCAATTACAAATGGCATATTAGCATTTAATCCTAAAATAACGTTTTCATTATGTTTCTTTTCTTTTCTGGTTTGCAAGTGTTTTGTCACACCAATTGGTTGTTATGGAGAGAACATATTGTAAAATAATTAGTATAAGTCAAAATATTCTATGGTAATATTGCAATGTATTCCAGGGCCTGAATTCATAAAGCAACTTAAGTAGGATATGTTCCCTTGTTTGTTAGAGAATATAACCTGGCGGGGATATACTTATTTACACGGTCCTGTTTCATTTGGATGACAACAGAGTAAAACTGAGGTTTGGTGAACCCCAGAACCTGGTTTAAACCTCCATCGGCCTTTTTTGCCACTGACCGTTCCAATGCGGTAGCCCTATTGTCAACCCGTTTATGCTTGTGATGTCATACCTTGACTTGTATTCATCTTTGTAGTTGTTGTTTGTTTCTGTGAGTGTTTATGGTTGACTGCTACATTTCCTGTTCGACTTTTATATCAAATATTACTTAAGTCAACATTTAAGACCTTTACATATTTTCAAATATCCTTTTTAAACTCTCAGCGACACCACATTTATTTTAAGCGGAAATTGTATCTGTGCATTTTCTTAATCCATAGCATTATTGCATTGTAACGAAAATGTATTAACATGATAGAAAAAATATGTTAAAAGAATTGATGAATATGGACCCAGGTTAATAACTTGTTTAACATTTGAACAAAAAGGTTCACCTAATATGGAGAATTCAATATTCACATAAATATTGCGCTTGGAACAGCAAAGGAATTATATGTGTTGCATGCACAGGAGTATGACTTGTAACAAAGGCTTTACCTGTTTAATACAGTTCGTTGGGATAAGATTACGCAAATCGTCGAGGCATTTATTCATGTGATCTCGTCGACGTTTCTCGGTTATTCGATGGGACATTGGATTCTGAAAATTCCGAATAAAACACCACATAAGATGATTTCGTGTACATATCTAACATACTGTGTACCTAAAAGTGCATTTATAACTGACAAAAACAATGATAATTGCATGAAAATGCAATCGCCACTATAGTATTGCTCGAAAAAGCAGTTACATAGCTATGGATTATATAGATTATTTCTTAATTAATTGTCGATATACAGGTGGTATTCAATTTTTGTTTACAAGCAACGTTTAAAATAATTCATAATGAAGTTTTGAATTAGTAATGGTATATTCTCAAATATTTTCGACATAACAGTTTAGAGTCAGCTGTATCGAAATTAGTTTTAGCTGTATCAAAAGTGCTTACCCTTATAGACTTTGGTTGCTTTATGCATGGCAATTCTTCGTAATCTTCCATCGATGTCGGAAACAAATTCAAAGACCTGAAAATAAAATGTATACATTAAACATTTGCACAGATGCAAATATTATCAATAATCTATGAATTTTACTGTGCATAGAGTAAAATACTAAATAAATACACTTTAGCGTGGTCCAACACATCCAAACTCAAAACATTGAAAAACACATTTTAAATAATGAACTATGAAACTCAGACATGTATAATACAATAGTTCAGTTAAGAATTGTGATAATACACGCATAGTCTGCACATTTGTTCTATTATTAGTGTTCGATGCTTCTAAGGGAATCCCTTTTCAGAATTTATTGTTTTGCATGTACGTATCTCTTCGGATAGTTATCATTATATAAATTCATGTTAGTTACGTATTTAAAATAATAATTGTAATGTCTGTATTAGCTCTTCCCAAAATAAGAGATCCTCTATAAATAAGGAGCATATTTAATTGTATGCTACAGATTTATGCAAAACTATAACAATCATTAACAGACACAATCTCCTCCTAATTACTCTTTGATACTCTCCGCTATAGATCTGACCACTGCCTTGGAGGTAGCATCAGATCGACCTTTCATCTAATCAATATCATGAGAAAATTCAACTAAATTCAATCAATGTAATCGCGCGTTTCATAAGCACTTCAGATGACTTTCGAGTGAACTCAACAAACCAAAATCCACATAAAACACATAGATCCGAATAAAGATAAAGTCTTCGTGTGTTATTGCTGTGTATTGCACTAAAATGCACTAAATGGCATGTTTTACATCAAAAATACGAAGAAACTCATAGGCACTTTCATGTGTTTAGAAAATATATATTCCGCCGAAATTATTACGACATTAGATATTCTAAAAAGTAAGTCATAGTACATCTGGCCCGCTTAGCTCAGTTGATATCGACGTCGACTATTAACCCGCCGCGAGTGTAATTTTAGTGTGGGTTCAATCTCACGAATCGGTACATTGTTTTGTACCGCTATTAAATTCCGTCAAACGGTCTTTGTTTGGCAGTAAATATTCAATAATGGTTGGTGTGTTATTTTTGTCAACGCAATTATTTTGTGTTGTATACACTAAAAGTTACGGACATCTTTCAATACCGAGCTCCACAGCGTTTTACTGACATGCGCAGTGAAGCAGTATATACCGAACAATTTTGTAGGCTGAAATCTGAATGGCTAATCGTAAGATCCATCTGACGTGACCTCCAATGCAGTTTGTCAGATCCCTAGTAGTGTATAGAATCGTAGCGTGATAAAGGGTCTGATTTTAAAGAGATTGCAACAGACATAATGTATCAAGCAACTATCCAGTTATCTACCATTGGTGCAAATGCCATAACACTTTATACTGCATTAACGAGAGTCAAAACGTCTCATCCGTATACAGTAAAACATGTACATGTAATGGTGTAATAGTGCATATAAATATATATGCGTAATTTGCTGAATTTCCATTTGGAGGGTTGGTTCATGATTAACGAGAGCCAAAAAATCTCATCCGTATACAGTAAAACATTTACATGTAATGGTGTAAAAGTGCATATAAATATATATGCGTAATTTGCTGAATTTCAATTTGGAGGATTGGTTCATGATTAACGAGAGCCAAAACGTCTCAACCGTATAATGTACAATTGTATAACAATTACATGTAATGGTGTAATAGTGCATATACATATATATGCGTAATTTTCTGAATTTCATTCGAGGGATGGTTCATGATTAACGAGAGCCAAAGCGTCTCATCCGTATACAGTACAATTGTAAAACAATTACATGTAATGGTGTAATAGTGCATATACATATATATGCGTAATTTTCTGAATTTCATTCGAGGGATGGTTCATGATTAACGAGAGCCAAAGCGTCTCATCCGTATACAGTACAATTGTAAAACAATTACGTGTAATGGTGTAATAGTGCATATAAATATATATGCGTAATTTTATGAATTTCAATTTTGGGGGGGGGGGGGGGGGGGGGGGGGTGTTGGTTCATGTAAATTGATGTAAAAAAGTTAAGTTGTCAGGTAAACTTTTGACATGTTAAACTAATAACCAGTTGACGTACATGATAATTCATTTAGGACATTTTGAGAAGTATCTCTTCAACCGAACGAGTAAAGCAAGCAGTTTTGTTTGAGTCAATATTGGTCACAATATAAACAAAAGTTGGTACCACAACGACAATGTTACAAGAAATGAAAATAAAGTATGTCCGAGATATAAACCCAAGAATATTGTAAATATTATGTTGGTACGAGTGAGCCAAACAACAAATACAGCATGCGTATTGTCTTATATATTAACGGAGTATTGGTACCAGGGATGGAAATTACATATACATATAATACAGACAACAGGTGTTACATAAATTATATAATATGAAACAAAATCCAAAATTCGGGCATTTGTGACACTTTAGAAGCATTATTTTCTTCAGAATAATCTTACTGTGGCATTTTTTGCTACTGGCTTTCCAAGGCGGAACCAATGCAGTCCTTACTTTTTTATACTTTTGGTGTACCATACGTTATTTTGTTTGTAATTGTTGTTTGAATTAAATGTGTGTTTTGGATGACTTTGTTTTGTAATAACTACCTATCGAGTTCCGCTTTGGTATCTACCTTTACAGATACAGTAACGTTTTTTCAAGTAGGCAAAAGTGTTTTTTTGTTTTTTTTCCGAAACTCTTGATCAAATCAGGTCCGCTACTCTTTTTTGTTATATGTTAGTGACATTCCCTTGTATACTAAACAAACCAATGTATATATGTATGCAGACGATACAACATTGTATGCATTTTTGAAATCAGTATCGTGCATTCAAACTAAATTGGAAGCAGATTTAAAACATGTTAATGATTGGTGTACGGTAAATAATATGGTTATTAATCCCATAACGTCAACGTGTATGATTCTTGGTTCAAACAAGCAAACTGTGCAGAAGTGTTGCTTAAAATAAATAAAACAGCCATTCAAAATTTAAAAGTACAAAAGTTACTAGGCAACTACTTTGATGAATCATTAGTGGAAAATTCATATATCTAAAACATGTAATAAACTTGTTTCAAAAAGTAATCCATTGAAAAGGATTTCGTACTACCTAACCTATGAAATGAAGAAACTTTTCTATAACACTTATAGCATGTCTTCTTTTAATATGGTTATATAACATGGAGCCAAACAAATATATCCTCTATCAATAGAATACTTAAAATCCAAAAGTGTGCCGCACTAATCATTCTCGCGAAACCTATAGAAACACCATCTAAACTAATGTTTAAGGAATTCCAGTGGCTTACCTTTCAACGCAGAGCTGATTATCACACAGGAGTTATGATTTATAAATACCTTAACAATTTAACTCCGATTTAAACTACCAATTTAATATCTTTCTCTACAAATTCAAATTATAAGCTATGCAGGATATAGCTCATTTAAAACCTAGAACAAATATTCTGGAACGTTCTTTTGGATATTCAGGAATGGTAGTTTGGAACATGATTGCCGTTGACATACGAGCTTCACATTCTTTAATTACATTTAAAATTAAATGCAAACCCTTTCTTTTAATGAAAGCATGAACTCCATTGTATTTTGTAACCTTACAAGTATAATAAATGAGTCTGTCTGGTTGAAGTTATATAATGATGCACTGTTTTAACTTTAACTGTATGCATTTATTGTTACATTTTTTAGTTTTATAGATGGCAATATTGTAAACAAGACTTTTATTTTTGGTAAGTGCTATGACTTAATATGTTACCTTCGTGAAATAAAGTTATTATTATTATTATTATTATCAGGTGCGCTTTTAAACGCGGTTTGTTTTTACCGTACTAGTTAAAAAAATCCCTATATGTCTTTGTATATATTTTTAAATTCCACCCGACTTGCAGTCAGAAATAAAAACTTGTTTTGTCAGAGAGAAAATATAGTCATGTAATTAACTACTTTTAAACTGACAAGTCCTTCGTAATAAAACAAAGCGTCCAACTTACCTATTGTCCGATGACCTGTTGCAGCCGGTTACTACTCCGGTATTGTTAATCACTCCTTTAGTTGTGAAATCTTCATAATTCATGACTGCTCTATCTGGATTCATTTCAATGCTGTTTAAGATAGTTTGATTCTTACCCTTATATACTCTGTTTTCTTCTTTTACATAAGTGAAGGATGGGACATACAATTATCACGTTTTTTATCTCTTGCCATCTATTCCCTCCTGCATTGGATGTTATTTCAGACACGTCACATTAAACTATTGTCACAACAACAGTGATGTTCTCGTGTTTCTGTTGATAAGAAACGTGATTTCCGACAGTGAAATAATATGTTAGATATATATTAATTATAATGAGTATATTAACAATTAAGTTTTGGGATTGCCAAGATTAAAGTATTAATGGAAATGTGCATGTGATAGAATTCAACATCTACTCCCTCATGCGTTATGTTATATGTCACATTGTTCATTAAGACAATTTCCATAAAAAAAGTCCTCACATTTCCATTGTTCAGAAACGTGATTTTCGACAGTATTTGGACGCGTCCATTATTGATGACGACAATGATATCAATTACTTTTTTATAATAACAATGCTAAAGGTGAAAGAGATTCTGCATGCACCTTCTTCCTACTGCGTTGTCTTTTATGCCACGTGGTTCATAAAACGAAAGTCCTCACAAATCCATTTATCATTTCCGATTCTTTCCGGCAGTCAAAAGTACTTGGACGAGGACACTAATGACATAATATAATAACAATTAAGTTTTAAAGACACTAACCCGTCAAATGACGGCCAAATTACACTATACAACCTTTTATTAAAACCCTATTTCCTATCCAGGTGTTTAGATCATATAATAATGTATATGTGCCGATTACAAGTGGAGGATTCATAGGTTCTTAAAATACTCGTGATTGAATATGCGTAACATGAATTATGAGTTGGTAATCTTAATTCAACGCTCCAGTTTTGGGGTTTTTACCTGGCTGGTTAAAGTCCTTTATATTATGCCTATAGTGTATGGATTCTCAAAGTATGTAAGTTATGTATTTATAGCTCGTCATCAGTAGGTTTAGAAATGGTGTATACATGTTGTTAAATGTGTTAGTCGTTGGCGGGATAGCTAATTTAAGGTTAAAGAGAATCTTCATGTGATATATTTCAGCATCTACTCCTAAAGCATTGCTTTTTATGTCACGTGGCCCTTTATTATCTCCTAACTGTGTTTTCAAAAACGTCTGGGATAATGTTATCCCGTCCGTCTTTCCGTGCGTAATTGACGCTATGCACTCCTACACTGTTAGGGGTAGGAGCTTGATACTTTGGTATATAATTTGAATTTGAATATATTTGTAGATGTGAAATGAATATAAAAATGTTTGTACCTCACCCGGCGGCGGGGCTAATGGGGTAAGAGTAGTTTTACATAAAAAGTAAAATTACTCCTACATGCTTAACTGTAGGAGTAAGAAATTATGTATGTATTATCGGTCAAAAATATGTCACGAGTAAAGATCTCATATTTTATGAGGTGCGCATGAACGATCACTCAGAAAAAAATACAGAAAATAACACTTATTGTTCGGGGCACATGTTTCAGTCAAAGTTTTTTTGTTTTTTTCAGACAAAATTCAAATAGGCATAAATATGTTGTATATCAGTGAAACAAACATTTTAGTGGTAAATACAAATACCTGACTTTTCAAAATCGGTTGAGAAATAAAAATTTATGTCCGATATTTTTTTTGATAGAGCATATTCTACGCAAAATTCTGCTGCATCAAACATTTGAAAAATATATCCTTTTAGAATTGTATCCAAAAATGGTTTTAATTTGTTGGATAATTAGCATCTTGGCTGCAAACATATTTATTTCTCAACCGATTTCGAAATTAAGATATTTTTATTTACCATTAAAAATTCCGGTACATATGATATATATATAATGTATATACGTATTATTTAAATTGCTTATGTTAATTCTGAAAAATCTTTGGCTGAAACAAGGGTCCCGAACAGTAGGACACTAATTCACCAGACTGACGGACATTTGGTAATTGTGAGCTCGTGAATGGTCACTGTCTACAAAACCTACAAAGAAGAAAGCAATTTAAATGCATACAGGGTACATCTTTAAGGTTGACTGCGCTTATAAATTACATTGTGTTCAGTGACCCGTAAATTGTGGTTCTCCCACGTGTAAGACATGTGACATTTATGAAGGAACTGTTCAATGTAAACTGGAGTAATCAGGTGACCTTAGTTAATTCTGAAATAATTGTATATGCGTTCATATATGCATATGAATGTGTGCAACAGATATTTGTCTTCCTTGTAAAATTCTCTTAAAAACGGGAGAATTTTCAACAATATAAAAGCCGCCTGGGAATTGTTGCGGCCATTTCAAATGTTACGATGGTTTTAATTCCTACGACGATGTTTTATGTTTGTGGTAATGGCTCTCGAGTTGTTGTTGTGGTTATTGTCAAGGATAGCAAAACAGATGTGCAATATATTTAAGAGTGCGGTGCCAAGTGGACCACGGGGACATTTATACAGCGTAACCTGGAGATTTCAAGAAAATTATTCTTCGAATTAATTCTTGCATTTCGACCAATGCGATGTGTTATGCTGGTGACCATAGTAGAAGCATAGCTCAATCTTATGTGTAATAGAGAATTAATGGCAACTGGGTTATAACACGTACTTTGCCTACGATCAATAATTTCATAACGAATAGTTCTAATAAGGCAAATGAAGATAATATAATTCTTCGACTATAGGCTCAGTGATAACATGTTTGAGAATTTAAAACAATATAACTTTACCGGCTCTATGAAAAACTCAAGGAACAGAAAAAATACAAGCTGGTGCAACTACTAAATCAACCAAATTCCAACCTCTCTCTCTCTCGAAAAAAGGAATCCAAATCAGATACTTTAATTTGTTGTTCGATTTCATTATTTTGGATTTTTTAAACTAATTTTATGAATCGCAATCGACAATACTTATGAATAAGTTCTCTCATATTAAACCAATGTTTTAGTGAGATTCGTTCACCATTTTTAAGGTTGCACACTAATTAAAATCTTTAAGTAACGTCCATCTTAACAATCCCAAAGTACATTTATTAATTATTGTTAGAGTGAGTGATACCATTGAAACATTAAAATAACAACTGCGCCGTATTCTAGAGTCACGTTGTTCGGTCTCACGTAACGCTCACAAAGTACAATAGAGGCTTCGCGTGGGTAAATTAATGGAAAAGTTTACGTTAAGTGCTAATTTTCAATATGATTCCTGTGATGTTTGTGATTTTATATCAATACACGTTTTAATACATGTGATTATCGAAGACTAGTCTTTGTTCAGTATTTTGCTATACCTATATACTGGCAGCGCATCTTTTCAGACAAATGATTGTATTGAGTAGTACGTCCGACTGTTCCTTCGTGTGTCCGTTCGGCATTTTCTACAGTTTTAACCAGATCTAAATACAATTTGATATAAGAACCGAATGAAGATGTGCTTAGAATTTCGGCATTTCTGTCAAAATTATTTTGAGGAGTTTTCCCCTTTTTTAAACTCCTACCATAGTTTTCATGAGATCGAGATGAAAGTTGTTGATACACTATAACATTATAAATAACTAATGGCCAATATTTGTTTCTGTTAAATCGACAATGTAGTAAGTATAACTAAATATTTGCCTTTATCATGATTCAGATGTACATAAAATAGTTAGAACTATTTCCATCAGCTTTAGATAGACGTTAATATAATTCTTTTAAATATTGTTTAATCTTGAAAAAGGTGGGTGAAGCGCACTGAATCCCACTGAAAGGATTCACCAATCCCACTTCATTGAAACATTAAACAAAGAACTACGCATTGTTCTGGAGTCACGTGGTCTCGTCTCTGTCATCATTCACAAAGCACAATGGAGGCTTCATGTAGGTAAATTGATGGAAAATTTTACGTTAATACTAGGTTTGATCGCTCGAGGTTAAACGTTTTATTCAATCCGAAAAGGAGAATTGGGTCTACTACACACCACCATGGCCTCTAACAAATTGTAACAGGAATGAGGTAAGAACATATATATAATCTGTATCAAGGGAGCTTATATCGTTACGAGTTAGGCGAATGATTACTTACTTTTGCCATTACACAGTCGATAAGGCACGCATGTTTTTAAAATGCTCTTGAAAAAGTTTAATTTGAACATGGTTTTGACATTTATACATTCAGGAAACCTGCCCTTATCCACAAATAAAAATGCTCATGACAAAGTTTAATTTTAACATGGTTTTGACAATATACATTCAGGAAACCCACTGTTACCCACCCAAATATATTCCGTTTCTGCCGGATTCACTTTATATTTACAGCACTGATGTTCAAAGAGATGGACACAAATCGGGTCGGATAGATCAGGTCGTCATGGCTGATGGTACAAGTGCGTCCCTAAGGCATCTGGAGAGAGATAGTTGTGTTCTCTTTCATTCAAAGACACTAACAAATTGCGTGTTGTCGTATCACAGACTTTTAAACTTCCTATATACATTTAGGTCACTCTCATAAGCACCCGTTGACGGAGCTAATTCCATTGGTTAGCGTTGTCGGGGCCGATCTCCCCTATATACATTTATGTCACGTTCATCAGCATCCGTTATCGGGGCTGATTCCATTGGTTAGCGTTATCGGGGCCTATCTCTCCTATATACATTTAGGTCACTCTCATCAGCACCCGTTGACGGAGCTAATCCCATTGGTTAGCGTTGTCGTGGCCGATCTGTCCTATATACATTTATGTCACGTTCATCAGCATCCGTTGTCGGGGCTGATTCCTTTGGTTACCGTTGTCGGGGCCGATCTCTCCTGTATACATTTAGGTCAATCTCATCAGCATACGTGGTTGGTGCTGATTCCATTGGTTACTGTTGTCGGGGCCGATCTCTCCTCATTATTTAAAGCCACAATTACAATAACGTTTTGTATCGCTTTCCTGTTTTTCCTTGATGTTTTCATGTTTTAGTACGGGGTTCAAGTGTCTGCGACCGGTGCAGGAGCAAAGTAATTAGTTCATATACCTTGTTTTGCAATTGATTATTAACTTTCCATTATTTGTTTATTCTATATTTTAATCGGCCGTGATCATTTTCATGTCAAACTTAATTAAAGTAATTCAGGCAGATAACTCTTATTATATTTTCTTCCCGTTTTGTGTTTGAATACAGGCCCAATTTCAATATGATTCCTGTGACGTGCGTGGTTTTACAACACACGTTTTAACACATGTGATTATCGAAGACAAGACTTTGTTCAATCCTATGTTAAGCCTATATACTGGTTATACGTCCGTCCGTTTATAAAGTATTTCGGATGTCTGTCCGGCGTTTCCTACAATTTAAACCAGATATATTTACAGCTGAATATATTATAAGAACACGTTGAAGATTCACCTAGTAATTTTGTATTCCGGTCAAAATTATTTTCAGGAGTTTTGCCTTTTTTTGGTTTTTAATATATGAAGATCTGTTTCCGATCAACTCCTTCAACAGTTTTCGATAGATCAAAATGAAAAGTGATACACAAACACATTATAACTAGTTAGAGGTCAATATTGTTTTTGTTCGGTCGATTATGTAGAAGGGATAACTGTTTGCCTGTAAGATAAGTAAACATATATTTAAATGCAAGTTGGTCTATTACATGCATATGACTCGGATGCTCTGGCCAGAATATCTTTAGGATCCATGTCCCCTTATCTGAATGATTATATTTAGATATTGCGTCTGCTAGTTAGGCCATGAGGTAGGCTACCATCGCAGGTGGCAAATTATTACTGGTACCATGCTATTGAGTACATTGTGGAGAAACAAAATCCATGATAGCAATGCCAACATGGTAGCTGTTTATTATAGTTATCTCCCCCTTTTAAATAAAACTCAGGTTTCATTCATAAAAAATCGTTTCCTATGCAATAGTCAGAGCTAAAAATCTAATATTTTTAATATGGCATAAGCATGTAGTTCGCTACACCATTTGTTAAAATGGCGACCCTGGGCTATATTTGGCCTCGCCCTATTTGACTCCGCTCCAGGGGCCACATATTTACATAGTTAATATAAGGAGTTATTTTGGACAATATTTTTTTTAAATATTTTCTGAAACTACAAGAGCTAGAAGTCTTTCATTTGGCGTGTAGCATAAACGTATGGTTCTCTTCCAAGTATATTCAAATGGTATCCCCCGGGTCAAATTTGACACGCTCCCGGGGGTCATAGTGTTACATAGAGTTATATAGAAATGTAGATCGTCAAATAATGATCCTTGATTCGTTTGTGCTTGCCCTATGAGTTACACAACTACATTGCGTTATATAGAAAAGCCTTTAAAAGTAATATTTTGCATGTAGCATAAGCTGATGGTCCTCTACAGGTTTGTTTAAATGGTGATACTGGGATAAAAGTGTCACCGTTTTACATAGAGTTATACATGTATTAGGAAATTGCTGTAGTAATTCTTTAACATGTGAGGCCGTTGGGCCTCTTGTTTTATGACTCATAGTTAGGTGTACATTGTTTTATAAAATCACTTCAGGGTTAGATTAAAGAACGGCAATATTTATAAAGAATGGGATTTTTGATGATGTATTACGTTATAAGGACGTAAGTTAATTAAAACAATTTATGCTGTTATCGTAAATGGCTACTTTAACGATGTTTACAAATTGCATATTTAAAAAATACACCCAATAAAATCACAAAGGAGACCTTTTTCATGGCAAAAAGAATTAACTGACCAATTGGGTATTTATTATTAACAACATAAACGCTTATACTCACGGTATAAATACAATGCAAACATGAGGAATGTCAATGGCTTAAACAGTTTAAAGTCAGGTGTTTGTTATTTCGAATGTACACCCTTGATTCGCACAAAGTACTATCAAGAAAACCATGTCATTGTAGTAGTATCAGTATAACAGACATAGTCTTCTGAGAATTCTATCATTTATTTTATGCTTTGTTAAATATTGTCATTTTAAGTAATAAAATTATTTAAATGGGATAGTAAATATATTCTTAATTGTTTTTTATTATTCAAAAGCCTTTACCATTAATTGATACGGCCAAATAATTAAAACATAGATTTGGGCATATATATATATATATATAAGGCTTGCAGACGTATTGCAACTCGAGCCAGTCTAGACATTATGCAATGCCATTGATGGATTCTCCTCTTGGTACACTCTCAGGGAGGCTCTACTCTTTAGAACATCACATACAAACATACTTCAGCTCGACAAACATTAAATTGATGCCAAATTTGCTAGAAAAGAACAACTGTTGTGAAGTTACTGTTGTTGTTGTTGGCTATAACCTTTTGATTGAAATTATGAACTTTCAGCGTTTTAGTTGTATGTATTTCAACGCAGTCACCACCTTGAGCGCATACAGCATGTGGCACAGTGGATAGGACGATGGGCTTGGAATCCGGAGAAAATGGGTTCGTCCGTCTGCTATTGGGCAAGACACTTTCCCTCGTGAAAACAGAGGTAGATGGATTGAGACGTAAACTGGGCGGTCCTGTGTATCGTGTATTTGTTATTAAGATTATGTCAGATTCCCAGGTTCCGGCGTATCACTCTCCTCTCTCTGGGGCGAGACTTAATAACATATAATGTGTTGCTGAGCCGGTAAACAACATTCAGTTCATTCAATTATGTCTCTTTTAAAGTGCATATTAAATGACTTCACCCACAACATCAAAGTTAAAATTATGTTTTTCATCAACAACAAAATGTGGAGTAAATACTCATACTGCGATCAGTGAGTGACAGTTTAAGGCAGTACATAGACCCTTGTATGGTAGTCTTTGTCATTGTCGCAACTACCCCCTGTCATTGGTAATACAATTTCTATCTTGTTTAGGTAACTGTCATTTAATTTGCACTATTTATGCATGCACAAAAATAGAAATGATGCTAACAGTTCCAAACCTAGGTTATAACTATAACTAATGCGAAGAATATACCAACATATGTTAATAATGTGTTATTGTAAAAAATGTACCAGATCTAATAACCAATTCTAATAAATAGTTGCCTTCTTCTTTGTTGTTTCTATTTTGAGTATTGACAAAAAAATGATTCATTGTGATTTATATAGGTGGGGTAATTCAAAATGGTGATAAAATATCGTTAAAATAGAATTTGCTATTAAAAGCATTAAAACAGACATCTATTACATGGATTTTGTGTTTTAAGGTTAACTGTTATTTTTTTATGTGCAATACATAATCAAAATGTCTTAATCCTGATAAATATTCTGAAAAAGGGTTATGACCTTTGACCTCAATTTACTCCTGCCATATGCAATATAATTTGCAACACCTCTCACAATCCCTATCTCCGGCTTAAGCAGTATTCTATTTTAAAACCTCAATCCAGAATTACTAGTCATTGTAGACTTTTAACAGCTGCCGCGCAGCAGTAAATAAAATATAATGTGAATGTCAATAAATGCTGAAAGCGGGATCCATTGGAAGCAACAAACACAAACAAGAGAGAAAAGAAGACGACTCGGTTTTATTGAGTCTGTTGAGAAGTAATGAGAAGTAACCTAAATGGCAACACCTCTCACATCTCCTAACAACGGGGGTTTAAACCAGGTTCTACGGTGCACTAAACCTCACTTTTACCCATTCGTCATTCCACTGAAAATAAAGAAAGAAAAAAGAAATCCTCGCCATGCTATATCTTCTAACAAAGGAGGCAGCAGTAATAGACAATATAGGTATAACACTAAGATAATCATGTATACATAAATAAAAACAAAACGCATGGAAAGCCACAAAGAAAGTACTCAGTGACTTGGCAGAAGCCAAAGCAACAAGAGAATAAACCATAAATGTCACGACAAGTGAAGATTGCAGACAAATATCAAACGGTACCGTCCTCTCATAATTTTGGTAGACGTCATCGTAGGGTCCACAATTAGATCGGTTATCAAAAAATCAAAAAGGAAAGCATACACTGAACTGTACGTTAATCAAGGTACGTCATTACGGTACGTCAATCACTAAACTTGCAGTACATTGCAAAATGATAGGATCATAACCTCTTTCGATAAACGTTTTATCTTGTTTAATAACGATTGTATGAAAGGGTTCATGACCAAGTATGTTACAAATGTTTCTAAATCATGTCACCATAGAAGTCGGGTTGTGATAGTCCTTGTCGCAGAAGAGTTCTCAAATTATTTTAATATTTTAATTATTTTTCAGGGTGATGATAATACAATGTTGCAAAGGGTTTTAGAAGTTTATGGTAACGGTAACCGTGATGAAAACACAATGTTTGGTCTGCACTATACCACAAACAAAGTCAAATGAACAAATTAAATTCTTAATGAACATGAAAATATACAACACAAAGATTGGTATATACAGGGTTACCGACTTATTTGAACGAATAAGAGCAGCTGCTACAGAATAAAGTGAGAAAGAAGTATTGACGTCAAACTGGTTCTTCATAAGACATTTTGAAGTCAGTCTGAAAATAACACCATCGAATGGAGATTTATATTATTTTTACTGATTTTCAAATATCTAAACTGGTTTGTAAGAGCAACGACTTGGAACCAAACCTATTTGTTCCAAAATGTGAGTGTTTATTGGTACCAAAGTTGTGCCAAAATGTATACAACACATGCTAGTGTAAACCAAAATAGATTTTAAGATGTACTACGTTTCCAAACACTTTTATAGCTGTCTATGTTGCTTCTAAGGCATTCACTTTTCGGTATTTGTTAGACTTTTAAGAACCATCACAACATATCTATTATGGTGACGTGATTTACAAACCTCGAAATATCTTTGTTCATGATCACTTTCTTACTATGTTTATTAGATGTGTTAAACAAGTAATCAAAAGAGCAACGAACCGCATGTTGAGTAGTTGACCCATTGCGGTAAAATCGCCAATTATGTATCCCACTTCCGGTTCAGCTCACACGCTACTATAATAGGGCTACTATTTCTTTGGAAATGTAAATGGTGCGGGTTTAAACCAGGTTCTAAGGGGCTCAAAACTCACTCCTACCCTATCGTCATCCCACTGAAAAAAATCATTGTACATAAAGATATCCCCGACATGCTATATCTTTTAACATTCTAGGCAGCTGCAATAGTCAATCAGGTATATATACATAAAACAAAGCACAAAAAGCCACAAAGCATGTACTCAGTGACTTGGCAGAACCCAGAACAACATGAGAATAAACCATTAAGGACAAGATGAGACAAACATCAAACGTAACCATCCTCTCAGGATTTAGGTAGACGGCATCATAGGATCCACAATCAGACTGGTTAATGCACAATCATAGAGGAAAGCATAATGGCAAACTGTTAATGGGTTAACCACTAAACATACAGTGCGTTGCAAAATGATAGGGTTATAACCTCTTTTGATAAACCTTTTAACAAGTTTAATAAAAAACTTGGTAAACAGTTTATCAAAAGAGAAACTCACTGCATGTTTAGCAGTTGACCTATTTACAGTTCGTCACTTTATTTTCCTGTGTTTGTGTGATATTGTGGACCATATGATGACGCCTACCTAAATCCTGAAAGGGATGGTAACGTTTACTGTTTGTTTTCAATCTTGCCTTGTCGTGCTCTTAACATTTTATTCTCCTGTCGGTCGGCCTTCTGAAGTGTTGCTCAATATACATGTATCATACAAATACCGTGATGGGCTTTCATAACCGCTGCACCCATTTTGATTATTGCGGTCATTGTTTTCACGTTGAGGGCAAAGCATTTATTTTTTAAACTGGGAAAAAATAACGCCTCTGGACATGGAATGGTATGAAAATACCTCAATGAAGGTCCCATGTTCACCGTCATGTATATATACCATCTTCTGGATGGCGCAAATGTTGGTACTATTGACATTTAATATATTCAGTTGTGCTCAACCCAGGGCTAGAGGGCGTGAACGGTAATGGACATTGTTCACTACCGTTCTTGAACAGTCTCAGTCAAATCGAGACTGCAATATTGTTTGTATATATTGTGCTCGGCGAGTTCCAAATTTCTCCTTTCTTACTCTTTTTGTTGACATCTGCCTGAGTATCTGGTGAAGGACTCCACATAAACTATGTTTTGTAGCAATACAAAACAAATCTACGACAAGAAGTAAACAGTTCATACCCATTGGGTTACCAGGAATTATTTGGAAATAAACAGTAGTTCCATACCTGAAGAAAAAGTTATTAATTAAGAATAAGTGCTTCACAAATGTCGCAAGTCGCAGAGTCTCGATATTTTCTACATAAGTTCCTTATTCTTATTATTAATAAGTATGCGAATGAAAAAGCAACATTTTTGATTTTCGATTGATTATGGTTCACTAGTTTTGTGTTCAAATCAAGATCATATTTTATGTTAGTACACAATTCTGATTGTCCCAAAGTTTAACATATGGCAATTATAAGTTGCATAAGACTTTTTTTACCTCTTTCAGTTAAAACACATTTTGCACGAGGAACCTTAAACACCTTTAGAAATTCAAAACTACCCAAGTGTTGCGTTTTCAAATGTACTGAGTGTAGCTAATACTAAAATCCGAACTCCAGAGAAAATAAATCGTTTTAAAATACTTTTGATGGTTATGTTATACAATGTATCATCAAACCGTAGATATTTTTTATAGGCAGAAACACTTTTTTAAAATCAACAGTAGATAGATTCTAAACACTTCGTTTATACTGGATTCACGTTGGTCATTCTATGTCACGCGGCGCAAGGAAAGTATAACATGTGAAAATGAATGGAAAACTCTATATGAATGATGCCAATTTACCATCCCTGTGAGGTGGTTAACATCAAACGGCCCTTACATAAATGTGATAATGAATAAACTAGTAATGTCTATGAGGGAATCTTTTCACAGCATGTGTTCCAACTCACGTTTAAAGACACATAACATGTGTCCTGCTGTATTTGTAATTTAATTAATTCTTATGTTCAAGGATATTTAGAGTAAGCCCGTTTGAAAACTGAGACGAATGATTGTATTACATTATACGTCCGTCCGTACATTTATAAATTCCTTCGTCCATCTGTCCGACGTTTCCTAGTTTGCTTTAGATTAATATAATCGTAAACATCTTATTAGAATCGGCCTTCAGGTTAAAATCAATTTGAGGAGTTTTGCCATTTTTGTTCTTTATTAACATTATGAAGAGCTGTTAAACATAACCTTTAGAACATGGTTTAAACCCCCAGAGGCTTTTTTTGCCACTGACCGTTCCAAGGCGGTAGCCCTATTGTCAACCCTTTTGTGTTTGTGATGTCTTATTTGGCCTTTTATGCATCTTTAAATTTGTTTCTGTGTTTCTGTGTGTGTTTTGTGATTTACTGTCGTCCTTGAATGCTGCTTTTTCAGTTCGATTTTTATATCTATATTTCCGGTCAACTCCTCCAACGGTTTTAGTAAAAAGTGCTACGAATAGGTAGTGTTTTTTTAATGGTCCTTTTGGATCAGAGAGTCCAATATAGCTGGCCGTGCAGTAGAACACCGTTTAAGCCGGTGTTAGGGGTCGTGGGAGGCGTTGCTTCCTACATTACCTCGCATGAACAAACTCAATAAAACCGAACTGCTATTTTATTTTCTTGGTTGAATATGTTGCTTCTAAAGGACCTCCCTTGTCAGTATTTATTCTTTAGATCCAGAGGAATTTTGGTACATACATTTATACATAGAAGATGCGTTTATTGTTTTTTGACACATAGAATAATAAGAAATCCTTCCTGTACCCCTGTATTTTGATTATGAAGATATGAACAAGTGAGTTCCCTATAAAACTCCTAGTACCGTATTCATGAGATTCAGATAAAAGGTAGAACTTCGTATTTTGTGTTTTACATAGTTTAATTAACACGGGAGAAATGTTCCTTTCCTCAATGTTTATAAGACGATCCTATACATTCAAACCCTTATAATGTTTGCATCAGAATTAGATCAATCTGGTATGTCAAATTAACATGAAGTGGATAATATTGTGAGATTATGACTTGAATTATCTGGTCAGAAGAACGGTCCCTTTCCTAAGGATTTAATAATTTGTTGAATGTTTATTGTCAGATGGAGTTTAACGTAGATACAAAAAAATCAAACAGGAAATGTAACATTCACAGAACGCAGTCAACCATAAACACGCAGGCAAAACAAATACACTTATATAACTATATAAGCAAAGTACCACATACATACATTGGTCGACAGCAGGGATACCTCTGTTTCAAAACAGGTTATAACAGTGGTCATTCTTACTCTGTGTCATCCCAGTAAACCGGGACAGTGTAAATACGAGAATAAATAAATAAATAAATAAATATATAAATATATAAATAAATAAATAAATAAATAAATAAATAAATAAATAAATAAAATAAATGAAATAAATCAATAAATAAATAAATAAAAAATAAATTAAATAAATAAATACATAAATAAATTAATTAATTAAATAATCTTCGCCAGGCTTTATCCTCTACGGTTATTATATAGATTTGCAAAATGTACTAAAAATGATCCTGTTATGCATGTTGTTTCTTTTGCATTGACAGATGTATGATGTCCGCCAACGTAGGATCTATAAAATGTAAAACTATTTTAGCAAGAAAAGGACTGGTTTTTATTTTAATTGTAATCATTTTGTTTCGTCCTTAGTACCTCGATTCGGATTAATATTAAACATACGCCTGAACTGATATATGGTGGTGAACAAGCTGCTAGTTATTGATAACGGCCATGCCTCATCTACCAGTTGCCGTTATAGGTTATCTGAGACATATGGTAAGCTATTGTGAACATGAAAAACCCTACTGCGTTTGTCCAATGAACGTTCCAAGGCGGTACCAACTCTTTTGACAACTCTTTTTTGTTTGTGGTGTTCCGTGTGTTGCCTCTATATTTTCCTTGTAATTGTTGTTGGATTTTTTACTCGTGTCTTTATTTGGATGTGTTCTGTGAATGTTTATTTTCGACTTTAGGCCTACATTTGTTTTGTATTTCATCCGACAGTCTGTGTGTCTGTCATCAATCAAAATTCATTTGTTTCGAACTACCCCTTTCAGAAAACCTTCACTTGGATGATTGTGAATTTGAAAGTAGCGTTAACGTGACATCCACGACGGACCGTAACTAAAACTATTCAAAATTATAATGTAAATTATTCTCATGTAGCACTTAGTTTGTTTTGATAAACTGTTTTTAGTGTAATTTGGCATTATAAGGCGGTTATGTTTCATTAATAGCAGACATGTTTATTTACGTGATCAAGTAAGTACCGAGGTTTGACACAAACATTCCGACTGTTACTATTTTCAAAATGATTATAAGATCATCAAATTTTTTTAAACAAAAAGGCCTATAGATCGCTTGCAGAAGAAGTTTACTTGTAATAACTTGCTTTCGATCATTGATCAAGTTTGGTCAATTCAAGTCAATGGGGTTTAAAACATTTCTATAAAAATACATAATTACTTGAAAATCGCTAATACAAATAGGTGGCGCCATAGGTAGGCTTATGCTTAGAGGTCTAATTACTGTAAATCGACACAATGTGCTCACGTTGTTCAGTCTAAGGTTGTTCTCTATTAATCAGTGCCTATCTTTGTTGTTTCTTTAAAACTTGTTTAATGCAGTTTCCTGTTATTGTTGGCTGTAACCATATTCTGGACACTTTTCTGGATATTTGGAAAGGCAGCTCAGCATGCTTTTGACATTTGTCAGTATAAATTTCAAAAGTGAAAGAGTGTGCAATTGCAAGGGGTCAAAACAACGTAACATTTGACCCGGTGTTACAGCTGAAGAAACATTCTTAGAAGATATTCAACCTCCCATTTCCTTTTTGATGTTTAAAGTTGCTATTCCGCGAACAACAGCCAACTTTTACAACACAGTATACCGTTTCTAAACCTACTGACGATGAGGTATATCTGTAACTTACATATTTTGAGAATCCAAACTCTGTAGACACAATATAAACGGCATATTCAATCACTATTTTAAAACCCGCGAACAATATATACTTTTAATCGGCAAATATATAATAATGACCTGAACACCTGGATTTGTTTTGATAAACTGCTTTAAGTGTAATTTTGCCAATATTTGGCGGTTAAGTTTCTTTAATAACAGAAAGGTTTATTTGCATGGTCATGCTTTTATTACAGGTTGTCAACATTCTCACTTCACTATGGATCGATGTATCATGAAGAAATAATGCATTTTTCAGACTGCATAAATATCATTTATATAGCATTTGTTTGAATAAATAAAAAATAAGGTGAACTTAGAAACAGTGAAATTGTTACATTTTCTCAATTTTAGACTATTTTAGAGTGTTTAGGGCAACTTTTCCTCAAAATCTCAGATTTTCTCTCGCAAAGTATTTTAATTTTTATGGACATTTCATGAAAGATATATGGCAAAATGTGTAGTTTCCATACTCAGGGAAGCAAAACAAAAACCACCAGAGTTTATCTGATTATTAATTTGAAAGTTTAGATAATCAAGGGAGACAATTCCCTTGTTCATCGATTAATGCAACAGTGATGTACACGATAGCTTGGGAGCAATGTATGGCTTACACCAGTATTTTGATCAGTTATTTTAATGTTTTAAAAATTGCAATTATAAATTGGACACTACCGTGATATCATAGAACCATTGATATCATAGGAAGCCAGTATAAATCTGGCCTCGTCTGGGGATTCGGTTTTGTTTTATATTTCGGTACATATAAATTCTGTAAAACAAACCAGTCCTGAACTTTACCGTGTTAACTAACGGTCTTTGAAAATTATAAGCAAATATTCTTTGCATAAAGACGAAAAACTCAGTAAAAAATGGGATATTACTGTATGATAAAAAATAAAAACGAAATAAAAAATATAATGTTTACACAAATTTTGGAATATATATGTTTTGAGTTAGCGTTTATATTAATTTGCATATTAAACGCGTTTCTAACAATTATCAATTCCGGAAGAAACTTGCAAAACATAATGGCTAAAGGGTCCTTCAATTATGTGGTAAGTGAATATTGATATGTATGAATTGATAAGCAGCATTTTGAGTATAAATGATTCAAACAGTATAACAATATTTGTTTTGCACAGCTTCTTCCATATAAGTTTGGTTCCTTTATCTCAAGTTGAAGTGTACAGAATTATACAGCAAATGGGATACATAACTGGTTAATGTACCGCAATGTTCGGCACCTAATACACCGCGCATATAGGACCGCATAACAACAATAAACTAATATATCGTTTACATATTTATATTTTAAAAGTATGAACAACAATACACTAATATATCCTTTATACATATTTTAATAACAATCTTCAAGTACATATTATAAAACATTACTTAGACAATATTTAAAAAAAAACAGAATTACAGACTGATAAACCATACGACAAAAACATACCAGCGTGCGTCATATCGACTCAAAAAAAAACTTTTTTAAATGTTACTATGCTAAATATTCAGCGCATTTCAACAGTACTTAAAGCACCATCTAAGTACCGACTAAAATAAGAGATACGATTGTCATATATTACAAGAACATACTAAGATTTTAATAATTCCAGCAACAACAATAACATGCCTTTAAAGAAACTAACCCGCCAAATAATACTAATTGCGATTTAATTACACTCTGTAAAGTTTGGCATCGAAACTAAATGTGTTTTAAATATGCTCTGTTCAAGGTAAACTAAATAGGTTTAATTACCTCTTTCCAGATACACATAAATGTGTTTTAATTACACTGTGTACAGGTATACAGCTAAACTAAATGTGTTTTAATAACGCTCTATACTGGCATACAACTAAACTAAGTACATTTTAATTACGCTTTGTCCAGGTATACATCTCAACTAAATGTGTATTAATAAGGCTCTGTACAGGTATACAATTCAACTAAATGTGTTTCTATTAGGCTCTGTCCAGGAATTTATCTCAAATAAATGTGTTTATTTACGTTATATCACAGGTATACATATAAAGTAAATGTGCCTAATTACGCTCTGTCCATATAGTGTTTAGTTACGTTCTATCCCATGTATACATATAAACTAAAAATGTTTAAATAACGCTAGGTCCAGGTTTAATCTAATCTATATGTGTTTTAATTACGCTCTGTCCTAGGCATACATATAAACTAAATGTGATTTAAACACGATCTATCCGGGGATACATATGACATAGATGTGTTTTAATAACACTCTGTACAAGTATACATCTAACATAGATGCGTTTTAATAACGCTCTGTCCAATTATACATCTATCTAAATGTGTTTTAATTACGCTGTGTCACTGGTGAAAAAAAAACAACTAAATGCGATTTGTTTACACTCCTTCCAGGTAACATTTAAAATAAATGTGTTTGTATTACGCTCTGTCCCAGGTGAACGTCTGAAACTGCATGTGTTGAATTACGTCTGTGCAGATGTACATCTAAACCACATTTGTTTTAATTACGCTCTGCCCTAAGTGAACGTCTAAACTAAAAAAAATAATTACGCTTTGTCCTGGGTGAACGTCTAAACTAAATATGTTTTTACATTATATCCAGGTATATATGTGTATATCTTTATTTCTGTCGCATCATAGTACAAACAATGATTATTTTCAATTATACAAAAACAAATATTAAATAGGATTATCGTAGACAATAATTGTGTTAAAGTTAACAGAGTATATCACATATGCAAACACATACAATGTGTATCGCCATTGATAATCGGTATGAAAGCCATAACGAATATACATCTAAAAGTGTATTAAAACGTTATATTTAATACAATATTTATTAATCAATAATAGCAAAAGTGTAAACATTTCTTTTAAATATCTGTTATTATCTCAGATCAAATTTTAATAAACTAACTAACAACAGCTGTTCACTTTTCAAGATAAAATCACATTGATACACACATCAAATAATAATTGTCACATTATTTACATATGAAACAGTACCGGTATTTACATATATTACGTATAGTATTACGTGGTCCGAGTATTAACTTTCATACCCCATTCATCCCCTTCAAGAAGCGAAACGGGGTTGACTGGGGTATGAAGTAAAACCTTAATGTTGTTGCCTATTGATGCTGCCTTGTTGGTTAGAGATTATATCATGGCGGGGATTTCTTTATTTACACTGTCCTGTTTTAATGGGATGACAGTAGTGTAAGTGTGAGGTTTGGTACACCCAAGAACCGGTTTAAACCCCCCAGTGGCCTACTTTGCCACTGAGCGTTCCAAGGCGGTAGCCCTATTGTCAACCATTTTGTGCTTGTGATGTCGTTTGCATTTTTTATTACTTTTGCCCTTTCGTTTGTGTGTTTGCGTGTTTGTTTTTGTGTTTTGTGGTTGACTGTCGTCCTTGAATGCTGCTTTCCACGTCCGATATTTTTATCCTTCTTTTCTTAAAAGTTTGCATATTATTAAACTAAACATTTAATAGGTAATTGTAATGAGGTTATCGCATTTGTTTCAGCGAACAATGTTTTTAAACGTGTTTCATTTTCGAATTATCCGTTATAAAATCTTCCTAATATAAGCTTTCTGACCACTTAATGGAATTAAGGCAGGACCACGTAATGGTATAGTCTATTTATACAGACAAAGTCAGATTTTTTGTAAAAAATAATAAAACAGGCTTTAGCAGTTTCACGAATGAATTTTTGAATTGGAAAAAAGGAAATATCAATTTTTCAACGTCAGTGTGCTCAAACGTGTGTTAATCACATAAGCTTTACGATATACTATCGCATAAGAAACATGTAATTATCACATGTAATTCATTCTCAACGGAATAATAACAATACAGACAGAATATTTTAGCTTCTGGAATTTTGCAAAAGCCCTTTGTGAGATTTTGATGAAATAATATTACAATATCGCTCTGTTAAAAATGTATCTATAAGTTTTCAATTTGTTATACCTGTACCAATATCCACACGTTCAGAATTAACACTGTCCTTCCATTCATTAACATGCATGTATAAACTGGGCGCATTCACTTTATCTAACACTCTTTCTTATTAAAGTCTACATTCAAAGTATTAAGTTCTTGACATCCTAATTTTATAAATTCGTTGCACTCTATAACAACAATTTTAACAGTTAGAGACACCTGTATTAAGATAGATTATCTAACGTTACTGTCTGGCAACATAATATGCCTTAACCAATGCCAGATATACACTTAATTTGCCTGCTGGAAAACATTGGTTTCAATACAAGATCTCCGACAACTGCTGCATTTCGAGTGCTCATTTGTTGTTCCCAGAAAATATCAGATTGCTTTATTCTAAAAGGACTATGTGCCGGAAAATAGTTTAGGTTTCCCCAAATATCAGCACCATATGCAACAGTTGCCCCCACTGTAGCATCAGAAAGTTTACAAAAAGCATATGCTGGCATACCGCCGAATAATTTAGATTTAGCGATCAGAAGACCTAAAGATCTTCTAGCTGACTGTGAAACAAACTTATTAGTTACTTTACTGTAATTTAAAAAGTCCAAGGTGAACATACTTATCAACCAGTAATAATTCTGAATTTCCACGCATCAATTAAAAAAAACACGTCCAATTAACATATATGTGGAGATTCAAAATATTGCTTTTACTTTTTAAAACTACCATTTAATTGTAAACATCTAAACTAAATGTGTTTTAATTACGCTCTGTCTAGGTATACATCCAACCTAAATGTGATTAAATTACGCTCTGCCCCAGATGAACGTTTAAATTAAATGTAGACACATTTAATTATGATCTATTCAGGTCTACATCTTAACTAAGTGGTTTTAATTATGCTTTGTATCATGTGAACGTCTAAATTAAATGTAGAATTAATTATGATCTATTCCGGTCTACATCTTAACTATGTTGTTTTAATTATGATCTGTCGCAGGTATACATCTGCCCCCCCCCCCCTCCCCCCCCGCCCCAACCCCCCCCCCCCCCCCCCCCCCCTCCACCGCGGTGAACGTCTAAATTAAATGTGTTTTAATTATACTATGTCCAAGGTATCAGGGTATATATCTAAACATAATGTGTTTAATTACGCTCTGTTCAGCTATACCTCTAAACTAATGTGATTTAATAACGCTCTATTCAGGTCTATCTCTAAACTAAGTGCGTTTTAAGTATGCTCTGTCCCAGTGAAATCCTAAACTAATATGTTTTATTATGCTCTGTCCCAGGTATATATCTATAGTGAACGTTTTTAATCATGCTCTGCTCAGGTGTACATCTAAACTAAATGTGTTTTAATTACGCTCTCTCCGACGGGAACATCTAAAATAAATGCGTTTAATTAAGCCCTGTCCAGGTATAAATCTAAACAAAATGGGATATAAATACGCTCTTTTCCAAGTAAACGTCTAAACTAAATGTGTAAAATTATGCCCTATTCAGGTCTACATCTAAATTAAGTTTGTTTTATGTATGCTCTGTTCGATGTATATAACGAAAGTTAACGTATTTAATTATGCTATTTTCAAGTATACATCAAAACTAAATGTGTTTTAATTACCCTATGTCCTAGATATACATCAAAACTAAATGTGTTTTAATTACCCTATGTCCTAGATATATATCAAAACTAAATGTGTTTTAATTACCCTATGTCCTAGATATATATCTAAACTAAATGCGTTTAATTTAAAAAAAGTATTTACTATGTGCACCATGTGAACAAAATGTGTTTTAATTATGCTCTGTCCCAGGTATATAACGAAAGTTAATGTATTTAATTATGCTATGTTCAGGTATACATTAAAACTAAATGTGTTTTAATTACCCTATGTCCTAGATATACAAAAAAAACTAAATGTGTTTTAATTACCCTATGTCCTAGATATATATCGAAACTAAATGTGTTTAAATTAAAAAAGTATTTACTATTTGTACCATGTGAACGAAATGTGTTTTAATTATGCTCTGTCCCAGGTATACCTCAAAACTAATTGTGTTTTAACTATACTCTGTCCCAGGTATACCTCAAAACTAAATGTGTTTTATTATTGCTCTGTCCCACGTGAACGTCTAACCTAAATGTGTTTTAATTATTCCCCTTTACTAGGTATATATCTGAACTGAATGTGCTTAATTACGATCGGTCCACGAATACATCCAAACTTAATGTGATTTAATTACGCTCTGCCCCAGGTTTACGTCTTAATTAAATATGTTTAATTACGCTATATTTTGGGCTACGTCTGAACTGAGTGTGTTTCAATTATGCTCTGTCCCAGGAGAAAGCCTAAACAGAATGTGTTTAATTATGCTCTATTTAGATCTACCTCTAAACTAAACCAGGTAAACGCCAATACTAAATGTGTGGTAATTACCCTCTGTCCAGGTGAACGTTTATGATAAATGTATTTTAATTACGCTCTGTTCCATGTTTTTTACTTACGTTCTGTCCTTTACCTATGCGCCACGAACAGTCTGGTAACGTGTCAATCATTTGTTCTTGCCTTCATTGCCGTCATTGTGAATTGAATTATTACTGAATTGAATTGAATTGGGATTTTAAGGCGCACCAACACATGAAAGGTTATATGGCGCCTAACAGGAATGAACATGCCAGGCTCATCCTCCATGTACATCGAGATAAAATATGGAAAACGGGCCTAGAATCTTCTCACCCTGTACTGCAAAGTTGGTGCAAATTATATTGTAGACACTTCATTTACGCTGGAGCCACGTTATAGTTGTTCGGCCACTGCTCTAGTGATATGAGCGAGATGGCAGCTGAAACAATGCAGGGGTCATGAATTATTATGAATGACCAACTAAATATAACTTAGCGTATATTCAACTATGGGTATTTTAATTGCATGTACGTACAATTACGTGTTTAATAGTCATGTATGTATAATATTATAAACACAGCAAATAACCTAAATCTGATATATCGGCTTTCTTGTTAGTTTTGGCATTTTAAATTTCTTTAAGAAATTGAACAACAATACTACATTAAATACAACAATACAATGTTATATTCCCTAGCATAGGTATTTGTGTAATTCTTAATTATGATTTATGATTTGCAGTGCGCTTTGCTAATTGAATGTGTTCGTTGTTTATTGCATAAGTTGGCGACTTCTGATGGACAACTACTCTCACCAGAACTGTTAGCGGATACGGCGCCTTGCCTTCTAAATGGTTGACATGTTTTTCCGCTAAAATCTACCGGTATATTTATAGGATGATATAAATGTGGATCCTGCTGGGCTTCTGAAAAGAAGTCATTTGGCATGTCTGAAAGATGTATTGACAGTGGTAAATAGTGAGTTCCACTGGGATGTAGCACGAACCCGGCTAACAGATCGGAGGCATTGGTTTTCTCGATGCCATTGTCATTCTCAGAATTATAACTGCTTGTTTTGATGTAAAAGCTCTCTGACGTAGGATACCTTGAGGAGGCAGAGCTGCTCGTGCGACGAGAACACAGATGACCAAACAAGCGTTTCTCGTCTCTGGAACTTTTCGATGATCTGTCGCTTGACTCCTTTTCATCTCGATAAAATCTCTTAGAAATGTTGTGCTTAAATTTGTACACACTACTTTTGTTTGTGTGAGCAACAGATTCCGACCCTGTGGATAGACCAGAATCCTCTATCATAGGTGAATCGTATTTCGTTGTGAGAAGTGTCCATTGACGTTGGTCTCGTTTTAAATGTTCCCGCGTCATTTCTTGAGCATTTACGAATGACTCTAATGCACCTTGGATCGAATCGGGTGTTTCCATACTTATATTGTTTGACAATGAGCTATGACTCCTCGCGATTTGTGGCATTTGCATCGTGGTAAACGTGGTATCTCTGTAGAAGTCCTTGAACTCTGGGCATACTGGTGTTATGACTTTAATTGAGGAAACGCTTTGTTCCTCATCAGCATTTCTGTATTGCTCTTCCTTGGCTATTTGACTTATTGACTCATCTATTAATAAGAAATATGGGTATAAACAGTCAGTTATGGTAATTGCTGCAGTATCGTTGATATACGTAATGGTATACTTCAATAAAAATGTTAATTCTAATGAGTACTGCGCATTCTAAGGACATTGCAGTGACACTTAATTTACTCCAAATGTATCAATACATACTGAACAAATGGTCCATCGGCACGAACACACGCACTAGAAGGAATTCACGAGAGATTATGTAATATGTAACACTTCTAATGCAACCTAGAATGAGTGGTATTATATTGTAAAGCCAATATCTCAAAGGAAAGTAATAAAACTACTGAGGCAATTTAGGCAATTTATTGTCACTTTACCGCACTAAATGAACGCTGATGTAAATGTCAATAAATACAGAAAACCGGATGCTTCGAAGTAACGAAACAAATCCTTCGGAAGCATCGAACAAAAACAATACAAGAAAGCAAAATAATCACTAATATCATTAGGATGTGTAGGTAGGTATCAATGATTTGTCATCGAAATGTATTTCTTGGTTATTATTATTTATTTTTCAGTAACCAAAAATCTGGTTTTGACCCAGTTTGTTACAAAATTCAGAAATTTAAATATAAATCATTAACAACAACATCAAATATCAAAAAAGAAAACTGAATTAAAAGTTATGAATTATATTATTAATACATAAATAATAATAATAAGAACAATAATATTTAATAATACATCAAACACAAATAGTAAATTGTCCAGTTAAACTTGAACTTCTGCTGTCTGTTTACATATGTCAGTAATTTACTAGACTTTGTGTTTTGGCTGCCAGACGTCATACAATTATATATTAATGCGCACTATTTGACAGATTGAAAGAAAGAAATGAACAAAATGGAAGTTTTTTTCTTGTATATCATCACAAAATAGGAAATATATAGTTTTAAAAACATTGAAATGGTCATTCGGAAGAGAAATTGCTCCGATATAAAAACTCGTGCTTTCACCAATCGTTCTTATATCCGGGCATTTCTTTATCCCTCAGGAAGTATTTCTCGTATTTCACAAAAACTGGTAATTAAACACTACATAATGTATAAAATAAAAAACAAATTATCTTTTGCGAGATAAATTGATAAAAATATCATGAAACATACCATTCCTAATTCTGAACTTTTTTCCTTGTTGTTCTAGATGAGCCATAAGTCTGGCACAGAGTTGATCCATTTTGTCCCAGCCCTCAACCTCTACAAGCGAACGCATAACTTCGTCTTGGCACTCTTTGTAGCCCAAGTAGCGGTCAGGCATACTGGACTTTAGCGCTGAAAGATGTAGTAATATATTAATAATGTTTTTATGTTTACGTAAGCTTAGAATAGTTAACAATATTGTTATATTTTCTTCCCGGCCACAGAGAGTGTTTGAAATTGATAGTTCTAACTTTGTCTTGTTTCAGGAGGACTATGCTCTGATTATACTACGATTCCTGTTCGACTTGATAAATCACAACATAATGTTAATATTACACGAAATTACCAACAGAAAATGTAGGACTATATTTTCCGTCCTTTAAACCTTTCAGTTGGTAGTTCACAAGCTTATATTATTTCATGTATACGGTTTGTAATTGACATAAATATGTCTTAAGCCAGTGGCATTGACAAGCTGAAAACTTATCCTGTTTGCGGATACTCAATATATTTTCACAACTGTGCTCATTGCAAATACTAACTTGTATATGGTCGTTTATATTTTGTCTTAATACAATGGGACATTTAATATATTTAAAATGTATTAAATGCCAAATTTAATAGTATGCAGTGGTGAAAACGTACCTCCATGTCTACTGATTTCCTTGGTCAAGTTTTTGATGTGCTGGATTGCCATATTTATGATTTCTGCTTTTCCAATACGACCTCGACCCTGAAATATAGGTGTTAATTTTCATGAAACACACGGACAATATTAAGTTGGACTATTTAAATGAATTTTGAGCAAATATAATTAAGTAAACTGCAAACAGTTTATTAATATTAATATTGTATGGAATGAGGAGCTAAATATCTTAATGACATATTGGCATTGTCGCTCTAATTTATATAAACAACATAATAGTATACAGTTACCCATAATACAAAACAGTGCATGTTTTAATCCAACGTTGAACAGTCTTCGCATAATTGCACCATGTTTTGCAAATTTACTCCATAATTGATTAAAATACCAGAAATGAAATGTGAAAGTTAGAACCAATTAATAAACAATATTCAGCTTAACTGAATAGACTTTCACCATATACAACATGGTCTTTTTATGTCATATTAAATTAAAGGTCAATTGCAAAATGTTTTTTTTTATCTTAAAAACTATCGAATCAGCTAAACTAGATACAAAAGCTTTCATCAAACGTCCGATTTTTAATACATTTTTTCAAACTAATGACTAAAATTAAATTTATTTCACCTTTTTACTTCTTGCTTGATACTGAAAATAACTTGAATAAGCTTTGTTTGCTTGAAATATTCTATCAATTCGGCGACAAAAATAAATGTGAGTAATTATGGATAAGACACAGTTTATTAAGTTAAACGTGTGTTCTTAAATGTAGCAATTAAATACAATAGGATTATTACTAGAGTAGCGTATTCTTGAAGCTTGTATCACCTCGAGTAGGTAAATGACATCTCTTACAAGTTAAAGTTCATTGGTGTGACATACTTGTTTCGTTTATTTGTCTCAACGTCGTCTTGACGTTTTCGTGCAAATTGGTGTAAATGCGAGTATTATTAGGAATTTACCTGGTCTATTTTAAGTAGGATAGTGATACGGAATCTATTTTAGTGACATACTCATACGGATTCAGAAAAACTCTAGAGGTGATACAGGTTTTTGTATTCCACTGTAAGAAAATGAAGGTACTATGTATATAAATATTAATAGGTATATAATAAATTTGAATACTGGCAAGTTTTATCAAGTCATTGTAATTGTACCTTTCATTAATATTCAATTCTGTATTTTAAATCTTCAACATCGATGCAAGAGATATGATAATGCTAATAGCTTAAAAAAAACTAAACTTGTTAACTTGTTGCATTGTAATATAGAAAAGCTATGGACTGGACATACTGTTAATTAAAGAAGCTACAATTCAGTAACGTAAATACATAGCTAGGACCAAAACCCAGGTTTAGGACATAATCTAGACACGCAGGACAAAAGCACAACACTTTCCTCAAATCCTCAAATTCATTATTTCATTTACCCATTTAAGTGTAATAATATTTTCCTATGAAATAATAAATATATAAAGGGATAAATATGGGTCTTTTGACCAAAAATACGGAAAAAAGGTAAGAAAAGCACTAAAACGGCTTATTCCTGGAATATTTCAATAACAACATTATTTCTTTATGTGCCCCCTGCAACACTATTATTTCTTTAACATATAATAATAGTTTATACATTTCATCTTTTTTTTAAAGAGTCCCCAAAGGTTCATGAATCCGTAAATGTATAGTTTTTTTGGGTCAACATTTTGGGAAAACAACTAAAACTGATGATTTCTGGAATAATTCAATAAACATATATTTTAAATGCTATTCATTATTTTACCCATTTAATTGTTATGATATATTTGTATGAAATAATAAATAAATAAAGGGATATACATGGGTATTTTGACCAAAAATATGAAAACAAGAGTAAAAAAATAAACTAACATTGCTAATTTCTGGAATAGTTCAATACCAAATTATTTCTTTAAATAACGTATCCCTTATTGTCTTCTACCATATTAGGTATAATACTATTTTATACATTTCGTCTTATTTTTAAAAGGGTCCACAAAGGTGAATCACTAAATGTATTTGTTAGGGTCAAAATATAACTAAAAATTTTGATTTCTGTAATAAACATTTATTTGAAAAGCTTATTCATTATTTTATTTATCATTATGGAATGTCAGAATATCCCTAATTTCCTAATTTCCTATATCACCCTTGGGTACGGTCTTCGACAGGTGTGGCCTGTACATGTATGGGTGTGTTTATATTGAAACCTGCTGTGTCTATGTTCTGTACAAATATTTAGGTGTGGTCTTACGTGTAACATGAGTTATGGCCTGAATCTGTGTGGGAATGGGTACTTTGAAGCCCGCTACTCTAGGTTCTTTACAATGGGTTGGTGTTTACTTATTTGTATCACTGCAGTTATGGCTTGTATCTGTATGAGTGTTAGCTACTTGAAGCGTTCTGATTCTATATGTTCGTCTGTACAATATATGGTATGGACTTCCGTGTAACATTACAGGTATGGCATGTATGTGCATGAGTGCGTGCCAATTGAAGCCTTTTGACTCTATATGTTTGTCTGTACAATATGTGGAAGTATATTTACGTGTGAGTAGCTTAAAGCCTTCTGACACTATTTGACTGGTATAGAATGTATCTATATGAGTGTTGGTGGCTTTAATCTCACTGTTTCATGGTTCTGTACAATATACATGTGTCGTAACATGATAGGTATGGCCTAAATATGTATGTGTATGGGCTATTTGAAGACTTCTGAAGCTATGTTCTGTACAATAACATGACAGAAAAGGCCTGTATCTGTATGAGTGTGGGCAACTTGAATCCTTCTGTACCTACACGTATGTTCTTTACAATACGTGGGTATATACGTAAGTGTAATACGACTAGAATGACATATATCGATAAGAGTGTAGGAAGGTTGAAGCTCGCTTCCTCTAGGCTCTGTACAATATGTGAGTATCTACTTAAGTGTAACATAACATATGGTCTGTATCTGTTTGGGTGTGGGCTGCTTGAAGCCTTCTGCATTTATGTTTCGTACAATGTGTGGCTCTATACTTACGTGTAGCATGTCAGGTATGACCTGTACATGTATGGGTGTGTCTTGCTTGAAGCCCGCTGCCTTTACGTTCTGTACATTACATGTGTGTGCGCAACTTGAATCCTTCTGTATCTATGTTCTTTATATGTGTTAACATGACATATATTGCGTATAGCTGTTTGGGTGTGGTGAACTTCAATTCCACTGCCTCTTTGTTCCGTACACTATGTGGGTATATGCAGATGTGTTAACTGATAGGTATGTCCTATATATGTTTGAGTTAGAGAAACTTTCAACTTATTCGTTTTTCAAGAGCTTGTACTCGAATTGAGGACTTTAATATTCGTAATCTTTTTATAACTAAAAAGCTACTCAATCAAGGTTACCGTTACCATAAACTTCGTAAAACCTTTGCAAAATTTTATTATCGTAACCCTGATCTTCTTTCCAAATATAAAAGTAATTTAAGGACTCTTCTGTGACAAGGACTATCACAACCTGACTTCTATGGTGATGTAATTTATAAACTTCGTAAGATTCTTGGTCATGATCATTTTCATACTATCTTTGTAAAAATTTTATCAAAAGAGGTTATGACCCTATCATTTTGCAACGTACTGCATGCTTGGTGGTGGACCCTACAGTTGTTTTTCCAAAATTGTTGACCCACTATGCTTTCCTCTTTAATTGTACGATGACTGGACAGGCTGTGGACCCTATGATGACGCCTACCTAAAGCCCATTGGGACGGTGGCGTTTGATGTTTGTCTATGATCTTTCCTGTCGTGCCTTTAATGGTTTATTCTCATGTTGCTCTGGCTTCTGCCAAGTCATTGAGTACCTTCATTGTGGCTTTCTAGGCTATTGTTTTTTATACTATATTTGCACGAGCATATTTGTGTTTTACTTATATTGACTATTGATGCTGCCTTGTTGGTTAGAAATTAGATCATGACGGGGATTTCTTTATTTACACTGTCCTGTTTTAATGGGATGACAGTAGGGTAAGTGTGAGGTTTGGTGCACCCTAGAACCGGTTTAAACCCCCAGTGTCCTTTGTTGCCAATGACCGTTCCAAGGCGGTAGCCCTATTGTCAACCCTTTTGTGTTTGTGATGTCGTTTGCATTTTTATTACTTTTGCCTTCTCGTTTGTCTGTTTGCGTGTTTGTTTTTGTGTTTTGTGGTTGACTGTCGTCCATGAATGCTACTTTCCCTGTCCGATATTTTTATCTTTCTTTATAGCCCACTGTCACTAGTTTCCTTTGAACAATATGTACATTCTGTAACTTACGTAGGTATGGGCAACTTGAAGTTTTGTGCATCTATGTTTCGTGCAACACATAGGCATTTTTACATGTTAACATGACATGTATAGCTGTTTGTGTGACTTAACGACACTGCTTCTGTGTTCCGTACATTACATGAGGTATATCCGTACATGTAACATGTAACATTGTATGGGTGTGGGTAATTTGAGCCACCTTCCTCTATGTCCTGAACACTCTTACGTGTTGCATAAGTATGGCTTGTATGAGACTGAATGTGTGTTGGAAACTTGAAGCCAGCTATCCTATGTTAAGTAAATATTTGGGTGAATACTTATCCGCATCACAGATGTATCTTAATGCCGTCTGGAAGAATGACATTTAATATGCTAAATAGAAGTCTTAACTTAAACAAAACATTTAATACATTATAGAGGAGCTTAAATCTAAAAAAAAAAAAAAAACAACATAATTATGAATGTATTGCTATTTAAGTATTTTGCAGTGTGCTAATCATAGTTAACATGGTGGGAGGGGGGACATTTAATATATTATAGAGGAGATTACATCTAAGTCAAAAACAAAATAAAACATTTCTGTGTAAATCCTCTCCGGGTTAGGCCATAATTAATAATATATTGCTGTAGTGAAGCATTTGGATGGCGGCCATTTTGAAATGAAATAAAAACTGTAACAGAATGACCTGTGACCTTAAGGACCTTTTTCGATTTTCAAGTTAGACTACCAACTACTATCACAGAAAGTTTGGTGTTTTTGTCCACTCTGTCCACATCCGACCATTTTGGTCCCAAGCTAACATGGCTCTGACTATGATATGGCTTGAATTAACTACCAACTGTCAACATTGCATACGTGCGGTGCACTAGCATTTTTATATTTAGTACAGTTAGGAATGTTTATTATATTAGTTGTTTTATCAATTACTATGCCAGCGTTATTAACATAAAATACATTGTCTCGACTTGTCCCATGATGTTTTATTATCCTTGGAGCGGTTCCTACAATAAGCATGGTTAAAACATCATAAATAATATGTGTTACTGCCATTATGATCTCTATTCATGAAGTGCATACTTTTGGGGATTTCACGAAATGGTCGTTAACAGGGAACACATTATAATAGAACTGGTTTAAAGTCAAAGAATTCTCATCATAGGTTATGGAATCCAGGTTAATAATTGTTTTATCATTTGAACCAAATTTTATAAAATCCAGTATTTATTGTTTAATGTTTGTTGATTGCATTCATCTTGAGAAAGGCACTGCGCCGAAACGTTGATGAAATTAATCATACAAACATTATTAAAGAGTTGGTGTTGCAAAGGAACTTCCATTGTTGAAATATAATGCTATTTCTTATAGCAAAGCCTTTACCTGTTTAATACTGTTCGCTAGGATAAGATTACTCAAATCTGCGAGGCAGTTATTCATGCGATCTCGTCTACGTTTCTCAACTGTTCGGTGTGACTCTGGATTCTGAAAAATACGAATAAAAGTAGATATAAAAGTCGAACTGGTAATGTAGCATTCAACCATCACAATCAACCAACAACATGTACAGAAACAAACAATAATCACAAACATAAAAGGGTTGACAATAGGACTACCGCTTTGGAACAGTAAGTGACAGTGGAAACAAAGATATGCATATTCTCTAACAAACAAGGCAGCATTAATAATAATTATTATTAGGCGGTTAAGTTTCTTTAATAGCAGAATCTCCATAGAATACATGTTGCGATATTCCTAGTCGCAGAACGGTTCTTAGGTTGGTACTTTACTTCTCCAGCAGTTTTTCGTTGCGGCGATAGCATTATGAGAAAGATCTATGTCGTTTATAATAATGAAAATCTTGCACAAGAAGTTTACTTGTAATAACTTGCTTTCGGTCATTGATCAAGATTGGTCAATTCAAGTCACTGGGGTTTAAAACATTTCTATAAAAATACATAATTACTTGAAAACCGCTGATACATATAGGTGGGGCCGAAGGTAGGTTTATGCTTAGTAGTCTAATTACTGTAAATAAACCAAATATGCTCACGTTGTTCAGTTTAAGGTTGTTCTCTATTAAATAGTGTGTCGTTGTTGATTCTTTTAAACTTGTTAAATGCAGTTTCCTTTATTGTTGGCTGTAACCATATTCTGGACACGTTTCTGGATATTTGGAAAGGCAGCTCAGCATGCTTTTGACATTTGTCGGTATACATTTCAAAAGTGAAAAAGTATGCAATTGCAAGGGGTCAAAACAATGTTAACATTTGACCCGGTGTTAGTATACAGCTAAAGAAACATTCTTAGAAGGTATGCAACCTCCCTTTTCCTTCTTGACGTTTAAAGCAGCTATTCCGCGAACAACAGCCAAGTTTTACAACACATGTATACCGTTTCTTAACCTACTGACAATGAGGTATAACTGTAATTTACATATTTTGAGAATCTAAACGCTATAGACAAAACATAAACGGCTTTACGACTACTCAATTATGGGTATTTTAAAACCCGTGAACAATCTATACTTTTAATCGGAAAATATACAATAATGTTCTGAACACCTGGATAGAGTTTTGATAAACTGTTTTTAGTGTTATTTTGCCATTATTTGGCTGTTAATTTCTTAATAGAAGAGTGTTTTTTTTGCATGATCAAGTTTGTATTACAGGTTGTCAACATTCTCACTTCACTATGGATGGGGCATGAACATGATGAAGAAATAATCAATTTTTCAGGCTGCATAAATATAATTTATATAGCATTTGTTTCAATAAATAAAAAATAAGTTGAACTTAGAAACAGAGAAATTGTTACATTTTCTCAATTTTAGACTATTTTAGAGTGTTTGGGCAACTTTTACTCAAAATCTCAGATTTTCTCTCGCAAAAATATATGGATATATGGCAAATTGTCTAGATTCCATACTCAGGGAAGCAAGACAAAAACCACCAGAGTTTATCTGATTATTAATTTGAAAGTTTAGATAATCAAGGGAGATAATTCCTTTGTTCATCGAGTAATGCAACAATCATGTACTCGATAGCTTGGGAGCAATGCATGGCTTACACCAGTATTTTAAAAGATGCATTGATCAATTATTTTAAGGGGAATGTAGCGCACAGCTAAGCCATCTTTATAATTGAAAGTTCTGAAAAAATGAATGAAGGTGAAAGAATTATCAAAATCTGATAATAAACAAAGAAGATATGGTCATTTGAAGTTTCTGTTGAAACGGATATGGAAGGGGCCATTTTGAGAGCTATGACATCACGGTTCTAAATGACCATATATATTGAATATTTATTAATATGAAAATTTACTGATTTATCGGGAAAAAATGACAGCAACTGTATAAAAAAATATGTAATACTTAATGGCAATAATGCTTTATATGACCAGTAAAAATAATCGTTCATTTGCAGTGATTTTCTTCATTTTAAATGATATTTATCAATATTCCATATATGGTAATATGGAACTATGTCGTCAAAGTTCTAAAAATGGCGGCTCCCATATTCATTTTAGAACAACCTTTAAATGGTCATGTCATTTTTGTTTATCATCCGATTTTGATAATTCTTTCACCTTTTTACTAGGTTTTCAGAACTCTCAATAACAGAGCTGTTTGGCTGTGTCGCTACATTCCCTTCAATATTTTAAAAATTACAATTATCAATTGGGCACTACCGTGATATCATAGAACCATTGATATCATAGGAAGCAGTATAAATCTGGCCTCGTCTGGGGAATCGGTTTTGTTTTATATTTCGGTACATATAACTTCTTTAAAAACAAACCAGTCTTGCACTTTACCCCGCTAACGGTTTTTGAAAATTACAAGCAAATATTGTTTGTATCAAGACTAAAAACTCAGACAAAAATGGAATATCTGTATGATAAAACATAAATACGAAATAAAAAATATAAGGTTTACACTAATTTTGGCATATATACGTTCTGAGTTAGCGTTTAATAAATTTGCATATTAAACGCGTTTCTGACGCACTTGACAAAATTATTAATTCCGGAGGAAACTTGCAAAACATGGTTAATATTAATAAGCAGCATTTCTAGTTAAAATGATTCAAACAGTATAACAATATTTGTTTTGCACAGCTTCTTCCATCCAAGTTTGGTTCCTTATCTCAAGTTTAAGTGTAAAGAATTGTACTGCAAATGGGATACATAACTGGTTAATGTACCGCAATGTTCGACACCTAATAATCTGTATCAATTCCGAACGAAACTTGCAAAACATGGTGGCTAAAGGGCTCTTTAATATTGCTATGTTTTAATTGATAAGCAGCATTTCTAGTTTAAATGATTCAAACAGTATAACAATATCTGTTTTGCACAGCTTCTTCTGGTTAATGTTTCGCAATGTTCTACACCTAATACACCGCGTATATAGTACCGCAAAACAACAATAAACTAATATATCGTTTATATATATTAACTATATTTTAAAAGCATGAACAAAACAATAAAATAATATATCCTTTATACATATTTTAATAACAATCTTCAAGTACATATTATAAAACATTAAGTAGACAATATTTAAAAAAAAAAAGAATAACAGACTGATAAACCATACGACAAAAACATACCAGCGTGCGTCATATCGACTCAAAAGAAAGCTTTTCGAAATGTTACGGTGCTATCTATTCAGCGCATTTCAACAGTACTTAAAGCACCATCTAAGTAACGCCTAACAGAAGAGATACACTTGTCATATATTACAAAAACATACTAAGATTTTAATAATTACAGCAACAGTAACATGCCTTTAAAGAAACTAACCCGCCAAATAATACTAAATGCGATTTAAGTTTGGCATCGAAACTAAAGGTGTTTCTGTTCAAGGTAAACTAAATATGTTTAATTACGCTCTTTCCAGGTACACATCTAACCTAAATGTGTTTTAATAACGCTCTGTACAGGTATACATCTAAACTAAATGTGTTTTAGTTACGGCTTGTACAGGTAAACAAATAAATGTGTTTTAATTACAAACTGTACAGGTATACAACTAAACTAAATGTGTTTTCAAAACGCTCTATACTAAGTACGTTTTAATTACGCTTTGTCCAGGTATACATCTCAATTACATGTGTATAAATAAGGCTCTGTACATGTATACAATTAAACTAAATGTGTTTCTATTAGGCTATGTCCAGGAATATATCTCAAATAAATGTGTTTATTTACGTTTTATCCCAGGTATACATATAAAGTAAATTTGCTTAATTACGCTCTGTCCATATAATGTTTAGTTACGTTCTATCCCATGTATAATATAAACTAAAAGTGTTTTAATAACGCTAGGTCCAGGTATAATCTAATCTATATGTGTTTTAATTACGCTCTGTCCTAGGCATACATATAAACTAAATGTGATTTAAAAAACGTTCTATCCAGGTATACATCTGACATAGATGTGTTTTAATAAAGCTCTGTCCAAGTTTACATCTATCTAAATGTGTTTTAATTACGCTCTGTAACTGGTGAAAATGAAAAAACTAAATGTGTTCAGTAATAAATACTCTGTTCAGATATACATCTAAACTAGATGCGGTTTGTTTTCACTCCCTCCAGGTAACATTTAAAATAAATGTGCTTTTATTACGCTCTGTCCCAGGTGTACGCCTCAACTAAATGTGTTTGATTACGGGCCGTTCAGGTATACCTCTAAACTAAAAGTGTGTATATCTATAACCTGTCACAAATGAACGTATTTGAATTATGCTCCAACTGAGGTATACATCTAAACTAAATGCGTTTAATTAGGCTCTGCCACAGCTGAACGTCTGAAACTGTATGTGTTGAATTACGTTTGTTCAGATGTACATCTTTACCAAATGAGTTTTAATTACGCTCTGCCGTAAGTGAAGTCTAAACTAAATGTTTTAATTACGCTTTGTCCTGGGTGAAGGTATAAACTAAATGTGTTTAATTATATTATATCCAAGTATAAATGTGTATATCTTTATTTCTGTCACATCATAGTACAAACAATGCATATTTTCAATTATACAAAAATAAATATTAAATAGGATTATAGTAGACAATGATTGTGTTAAAGCTAGCATGAAACACGCATTTAACACAGATGAACAGAGTATATCACATATTCAAACACATATAGATATATAGGGTCCTATAGAAACCACAGCGTCCGAGCGCAATGGCATCGTAGGTCCGCTCTGCACTGCAAACAAGGACTTAAAACTACAATGAAAGAGACAAAAAACAACAGAAAGGGTGGTGAAGACAGGGTTGCCGACTTGGAACGGTCAGTAGGTTAGCTTGAATCGATTTGATTTTATATGCGCACAATCCTCGCTATTATCCTGTTTTCAGCGCCCAAATAGACAAGACAGTGTAAACAAAACTACATCCCATCAACAGGAAATCTCTAACAATAAAGTCCACATCCAGAGAAACCAACTAAAGATATAAATACGAAATAATAAACATCTCAGGATGTATCCAGAATCGTACTGAACAACCATAGTAGTTGCAGCTAAAGAGAAAACCAATCTAGGGTACGACCAGAAAACCCGAGGGACGAAAGCTCATGCACCCACCTCACTTAGTTGGGGTTTCAGTAGGTACAATCATAGAGTCCCAAGAGGTAGTCCAGTCATCGCACTAAACATGCAGTGCGCTGTAAAACCAAGGGGTTATATCCTTTTCTGACGAACGTCCTGATTAAATATGTATGGCGGTCAGGAAACCCGTCAGACCCCTTCAACTTTCGAAGTTTATAGACCACATCTCCATAAAATGAGGGTTGTGATATGCCTAGTCGCAGAAGTGTTTTAAGGTTGGTGTTGTACTTTTCCAGCAGGCCTTCGTTGCGGCGGTAGAATTTAAAGAAAGATCTACGTAGTTTGTGATAACGAAAACCCTGCTGAAGAAGTTTACTTGTAATAACTTGATTACGATCATTTAAGTCTATTACATCATTACACGCTCTAGCAAATTGAAAAAAATTGTATCGCCATTGATAATCGAGACCTGTGAAGGTTATGAAAGCCATAACGATCAAACATCTAAAAGTGTATTAAAACGTTAAATTCAATCAATAATAGCAAAAGCGTAAACATTTCTTTTAAATATCTGTTATTATCTCAGATCAAATTTTAATAAACTAACTGACAACAGCTGTTCACTTTTCAAGATAAAATTACATTGATACGCACATCAAATAATAATTGTCACATTATTTACATATGAAACAGTACCGGTATTTACATATATTACGTATAGTATTACGTGGTCCGAGTATTAACTCTCATACCCCATTCAACCCCTTCAAGAAGCGAAAACGGGGTTGGCTGGGGGTATGAAGTAAAACCTTAATGTCGGCTTAAACAGTTTGCATATTATTAAATTAAACATTTAATAGGTAATTTTAATGAGGCTATCGCATTTTTTCGGTAAACAATGTTTTTAAACGTGTTTCATTGTCGATTTATCCGTTATAAAATCCTCCTAATATAAGCTTTCTGATCGCTTATTGGAATTAAGGCAGGACCACGTAATGGTATAGTCTATTTATACAGACAAAGTCAGATTTTTTGTAAAAAATATTAAAACAGGATTTAGCAGTATCGCGAATGAATTTTTGAACTGGAAAAAAAAGAAATATCAATTTTTCAACGTCAGTGTAATCAAACGTGTTAATCGCATAAGCTTGACTATATAAAATTGCACGAATACATTAAACAAGAAACTTGTAATTATCACATGTAATTCATTCTCAACGGAAGTATTACAATACAGACAGAATATTTTAGCATCTGGAATACGTCGTATCTAGCCGTTTCAATGCAAATAGGAGCCGTTCCACAGCGGAATTTTGCTAAAAGCCGCTCTGTGAGTTGTTGATGAAATAATATTACAATATCGCTCTGTTAAAAATGTATATAGAAGTTTTCAATTTTTTATACCTGTACCAATATCTGCACGTTCAGAATTAACACAGTCCTTCCACTCATTAACATGTATGTATAAACCAGCCGCATTCACTTTATCTAAAACTCTTTCTTATTAAAGTTTACATTCAAAGTATTAATTCTTGACATCCTAATTTCATCAATTCGATGCACTCTATAACAACAATTTTAACAGTAAGGGACCCCTTTTTAAGTTTCTAACGTTACTGTCTGGCAACATAATCTGTCTTAACCAATGCAGATATACACTTAATTTGCCTGCAAAACATTGGTTTCAATCTAAGATCTCCGACAACTGCTGCGTTTGCAGTGCTCATTTGTTGTTCCCAGGAAATATCCGATTGTTTTATTCTAAATGGAATTATTTAGGTTCACCAAATATCCGCTCTATATGTAACATCACTGTAGCATCAACAAGTTTACAAAAAAACATATGCTGGCTTACCACCGAATAATTTAGATTTAGCGATCAGAAGACCTAAAGATCTTCTAGCTGACTGCGAAGGAGTATATGTATGAACTGAGTGAATAAAATATTTGATTTGTATTTTGCAACAAATTTATTAGTTACCTTGTAATTTAAAAAAATATTAAATATAAGTCCCAGGTAAACATACTTATCAACCACTTATAATTCTGAATTTCAACGCATCAATTAAAAAAAACCGTCCAATTAACATATATGTGGAAATTCAAAATATTGCTTTTACTTTTACTATAACTACCATGAGATTGTAAACATCTAACTAAAGGTGTTTTAAGTACGCTCTGTCCAGATATACGTCTAACCTAAATGTGATTTAATTGCGCTATGCCCCAGATGAACGTCTATATTAATTGTAGACACGCTTAATTATGCTTTATTCAGGTCTACATCTTAACTAAATGTGTTTTAATAATAATGGGTACCATTGTACCATGTGAACGTCTAAATTACACGCGTTTTACTAGCTCTGTTCAGGTCTACTTCTAAACTATGTTGCTTTAATTACGCTCTGCCCCCGGTGAACTCCTAATTAAATGTGTTTTAATTATACTATATCCCAGGTATATATCTAAACATAATGTGTTTAATTACGCTCTGTTCAGCTATACCTCTAAACTAATGTGATTTAAGTACGTCTATTCAGGTATGCCTCTAAACTAAGTGCGTTTTAAAATATGCTCTGTCCCAGTGAAAGCCTAAACTTATGTGTTTAAATATGCTCTGCCCAGGTATATATGTAGAGTTAACGATTTTAATCATGCTTTTCTCAGGTATACATTTAAACTAAATGTGTTTTAATTACGTTCTCTCCGAGTTGAACATCTAAACTAAATGCGTTTAATTAAGCCCTGTCCAGGTATACATTTAAACACAATGTGATATAAATACGCTCTGCCCCAAGTAAATGTCTAAATTAAATGTGTTAAATTACGCCCTATTCAGGTCTACATCTAAATTAGGTTTGTTTTAATTATGTCTTGTTCGATGTATATAACGAAAGTTAATGTATTTAATTATATTATGTTCAGGCATACATCTAAACTAAATGTTTTAATTACGCTATGGTGATTATACATCTAAATTTAAAAACGTATTTACTATTTGTACCATGTGAACGAAATGTTTTTTAACTATGCTCTGTCCCAGGTATACCTCAAAACTAAATGTGTTTTTAATTATACTCTGTCCCAGGTATACCTCAAAACTAAATGTGTTTTTATTATTGCTCTATCCCACGTGAACGTCTAACCTAAATGTGTTTTAATTATTCCCCTTTACTAGGTATATATCTGAACTGAATGTGCTCAATTACGTTCTGTCGACGAATACATACAAACTTAATGTGATTTAATTACGCTCTGCCCCAGGTTTACGTCTAAATTAAATGTGTTTAATTACGCTATATTCTGGTCTATGTCTGAATTGAGTGGGTTTCAATTATGCTCTGTCCCAGGAAAAAGCAGAATGTGTTTAATTACGCTCTGTTCAGATCTACCTCTAAACTAAATGTGTTTTAATTACTCTCTGTGCCAGGTGAGCTTATAAACTAAATGTGCTTTACTCGTGTTCAGGTATACCTCTAAATTAAATGTGTTTTTTTATATTTTTCTGTCCCAGGTAAACGTCAACACTAAATGTGTTGTAATTACCATCTGTCCAAGTGAACGTTTATGATAAATATATTTTAATTACGCTCTGTTCCATGTGTTTTACTTACGTTCTGTCCTTTACCTATGCGCCACGAACAGTCTGGTAACGTGCCAGTCATTTGTTATTGCCTTCATTGCCGTCATTGTGAATTGAATTATTATTGAATTATTATTGAATTGAATTGAATTGGAGTTAAAGGCGCACCAACACATGAAAGGTTATATGGCGCCTAACAGGAATGAACATGCCAGGTTCATTCTCCATGTACATCGAGATAAAATATGGAGAACGGGCCTAAGACCTTCTCACCCTGAACTGCAAAGTTGCTGTACATTTTATTGTAGACACTCCATTTACGCTGGAGCCACGTTATAGTTGTTCTGCCACTGCTCTAGTGATATGAGTGAGATGGCACCTGAAACAATGCAGGGGTCACTAATTATTATGAAAGACCAATTAAAAATAACTTAGCGTATATTCAACTATGGGTATTTTAATTGCATGTTCGTACAATTACGTGTTTAATAGTCACGTATGTATAACATTATAAACACAGCATATTACCTAAATCTGACATATCGGCTTTCTTTTTAGATTTGACATTATAAATTTCTTTAAGAAATTGAACAACAATACTACATTTATAACAACAATAAAAAATTTAATTCCCTAGCATAGGTATTTGTGTAATTTTTAAGTATGATTTATGATTTCCGGTGCGCTTTGCTAATTGAATGTGTTCGTTGTTTATTGCATAAGTTGGCGGCTTCTGATGGACAACTACTCTCACCAGAACTGTTAGCGGATACGGAGCCTTGCCTTCTAAATGGTTGACATGTTTTTCCGCTAAAATCTACCCGTATATTTATAGGATGATATAAATGTGGATCCTGATGAGCCTCTGAAAAGAAGTCATTTGGCATGTCTGAACGATGTATTGACAGTGGTAAATAGTGAGTTCCACTGGGATGTAGCACGAACACGGCTAACAGATCGGAGGCATTGGTTTTCTCGATGCCATTGTCATTCTCAGAATTATAACTGCTTGTTTTGATGTAAAAGCTCTCTGACGTAGGATACCTTGAGGAGGCTGAGCTGCTCGTGCGATGAGAACACAGATGACCAAACATGCGTTTCTCTTCTCTGGAACTTCTCGATGATCTGTCGCTTGACTCCTTTTCATCTCGATAAAATCTCTTCGAAATGTTGTGCTTAAATTTGTACACACTACTTTTGTTTGTGTGAGAATCAGAGTTCGACCCTGTGGATAGACCAGAATCCTCTACCATAGGTGAGTCGTATTTCGTTGTGAGAAGTGTCCATTGGCGATTGTCTCGTTTTAAATGTTCCCGCGTCATTTCTTGAGCATTTGCGAATGACTCTAATGCACCTTGGATCAAATCGGGTGTTTCCATACTTATATTGTTTAACAATGAGCTATGACTCCTCGCGATGTGAGGCATTTTCATCGTGGTAAACGTGGTATCTCTGTAGAAGTCCTTGAAATCTGGGAATACTGGTGTTTTGACTTTAATTGAGGAAACACTTTGTTCCTCATCAGCATTTCTGTATTGCTCTTCCTTGGCTATTTGATTTATTGACTCATCTGTTAATAAGAAATATGGGTATTAACAGTCAGTTATGGTAATAACTGCAGTATCGTTGATATACGTAATGGTATACTTCCACAAAAACGTTAAAGAAATATAAAAAGATCGGACAGGGAAAGTAGCATTCAAGGAGGACAGTCAACCACAAAACACAGAAACAAACACGCAAACAGACAAACAAGAAGACAAAAGTAATAATAAATGCAAAATGTAATGAGTACTGCGCATTCTCAAGACATTGCAGTGATACTTAATCTACTCCAAATGTATCAATACATACTGAACAAATGGTCCATCGGAACGAACACACACAATAAAAGAAGCCGTTCACGAGAGAGTATGTAATATGGAACACTTCTAATGCAACATAGAATGAGTGGTATTTTATTTTAAAGTCAATATCTCAAAGGAAAGTAATAAAACTACTAAGGCAATTTAGGCAATTTATTGTCACCATACCGCACTAAATGGACGCGGATGTAAATGTCCATGAATACAGAAAAGCGGATGCTTCGAAGCAACGAAACAAATCCTTCGGAAGCAACGAACAAAAGCGATAGAATAAAGCAAAATAATCGCTAAAATCATTAGGATGTGTAGGTTATTATCAATGATTTATCATCGAAATGTATTTCTTGGTTATCACCAAGTTGGATATATTTATTTTTCAGTAGTCACAAATCTGGTTTTGACCCAGTTTGTAACAACATTCAAAACAAACCCCAGAAATTTAAATATAAATCACCAACAACATCAAATATCAAAAAAGAAAACTGAATTACAAATTATGAACTATATTGTACAAATAGTAAATTGTCCAGTTAAACTTGAACTTCTGCTGTGTGTTTACATATGTCAGTAATTTATTAGACTTTGTGTTTGGGCTGCCAGACGCCATACAATTATGTATCAATGCGCACTACTTGACAGAATGAAAGAAAGAAATGAACAAAAAGCAATTTTTTTCTTGTATATCATCACAAAATAAGTAATATATAGTTTAAAAACATTGAAATGGTCATTGGGAAGAGAAATTTATTCCTCAGGAAGTATTTCTCGTATTTTTAAAAAAAAAACTGGTAATTAAACACTATATAATGTATAAAATAAAAACAATTTTTTTTGAGAGAGATAAATTGATAAATATATCATGAAACATACCATTCATAATTCTGAACTTTTTTCCTTGTTGTTCTAGATGAGCCATAAGTCTGGCACAGAGTTGACTCATTTTGTCCCAGCCCTCAACCTCTACAAGCGAACGCATAACTTCGTCTTGGCACTCTTTGTAGCCCAAGTAGCGGTCAGGCATACTAGACTGTAGCGCTGAAAGATGTAGCAATATATTAGTAATGTTTTTATGGTTATGTTAGCTTAGAATAGTTAAACAATATCGTTATATTTTCTTTCCGGCCACAGAGAATGTTTGAAATTTATGTTTCTAATTTTGTCTTGTTTTAGGAGGACTATGTTCTGATTATACTACGATTCCTGTTCGACTTGAAAAATCACAACATAATGTTAATATTACACGAAATTACCAACAGAAAATGTTGGACTATCTTTTCCTTCTATTAAACCTTTCAGGTGGTTATTCACAAGCTTATATTATTTCATGTATACGGTTTGTAATTGACATAAATATGTCTTAAGCCAGTGGCATTGCCAAGCTGAAAACTTATCCTGTTTGCGGATACTCAATATATTTTCACAACTGCGCTCATTGCAAATACTAACTTGTATATGGTCGTTTATATTTTGTCTTAATGCAATGGGACATTTAATATATTAAAAATGTATTAAATGCCAAATTGAAGAGTATGCAGTGGTGAAAACGTACCTCCATGTCTACTGATTTCCTTGGTCAAGTTTTTGATGTGCTGGATTGCCATATTTATGATTTCTTCTTTTCCAACACGACCTTGACCCTGAAATATAGGGGTTTATATTCATTAAACACACGGACAATATTACGTTTAACTATTTAAATGAATTGTGAGCATATAATTAAGTAAACTGCAAACCGTTTATTAATAATAATAATGTATGGAATGAGGTGCTAAATATCTTAATGACATATTGGCAGTGTCGCTCTAATTTATATAAACAACATAACAGTATACAGTTACCCATAATACAAAACAGTGCATGTTTTAATCCAACGTTGAACGGTCCTCGCATAATAACAAACAGTTGCACATGTTTTGGGAGGAAAAAGCATACAGTGTTGAGTTATTGCACCGTTCACCCATCATGTTTTGCAAATTTCCTCCATAATTGATTAAAATACCAGAACTGAAATGTGAAAGTTAGAACCAATTAATAAACAATATTCAGCTTAACTGAATAGACTTCCACCATATACAACATGGTCTTGTTCTGTCATATAAAATTAAAGGTCAATTGCAAAATGTTTTTTTTTAACATAAAAAATATCGAATCAGCTAAACGGGATACAAAAGCTTTCATCAAATGTTCAATATTTAATACATTTTTTCAAACTAATGACTAAAATTAAATTTATTTCACCTTTTTACTTCTTGCTTGATACCGAAAATAACTTGAATAAGCTCTGTTTGCTTGAAATATTCTATCACTTCGGCGACAAAAATAAATGTGAGTAATTATTGATAAGACACAGTTTATTAACGTGTGTTCTTAAAGGTAGCAATTAAATACAAAAATAGAATTCATGATTACTAGAGTAGCGTGTTCTTGAAGTTTGTATCACCTCGAGTAGGTAAATGACTGATCAAGGATCTCACGAAAGGCGGAGCTAGTAATAATCCTTTTAGTATATACCTCCTAAATATGATTAAAAATTAGAAGTATTTGTGTTGCATACGTTTGCAAACAAAAAGGTTTCTAAATGTTTCAAGGCTTATGTTTGGATAAAGCGTGGAAGGGAACTGGGTGTTTCTTACTCTACTATATTTGGGAGTGTAGCAACAGCTTACAAGTTAAAGTGCATTGGTGTGACATACTTGTTGTTGTTTTTTTTGACGCAACGTCGTCACGACGTTCTCGTGCAAATTGGTGTTAATTATTAGGAATTTCCCTGGTCTATTTTAAGTAGGATAGTGATACGGAATCTATTGTTAGTAGCATACTGATACGGTTTCAGAAAACCTCTAGAGGTGATACAGGTTTTAGGATTTCACTGTAAGAAAATGAAGGTACTATGTATATAAATATTGATAAGTATATAATAAATTTGAATACTGGCAAGTTTTATCAAGTCATTGTAATTGTACCTTTCATTGATATTCAATTCTGTTCATCATTTTTCGATAATGAAATCTGTTTGCTTTTTAAGTATATATTTAAATCTTCAACCTCAATTCAAGAGATATGATAATGTTAATAGATTAAAAGAAAAACTAAACTTGTTGAATTGTAATATAGAAACGCTATAATCTGGACATACTGTTAAAGAAGCTAAATTTCAGAAACGTAAATACATAGCTAGGACAAAAACCCAGGTTTAGGACCCAATCTAGACACGCAGAACAAAAGCACAACACTTTCCTCAAATACTCAAATTCATTATTTTATTTACCCGTTTAAGTCTAATGATATTTTCCTATGAAATAATAAATATATAAAGGGATAAATATGGGTCTTTTGGCCAAAAATACGGAAAAAAAGAGTAATAAAAAAAAGGCTTATTCCTGGAATATTTCAATAAAAAACATTATTTCTTTAACATATCTCTTATTTTCTTTTACTATATTAAATATAATGATATTTTATACATTTCATCTTTTTTTTAAAAGAGTCACCATAGGTTTGTGAATCCGTAAATGTATAGTTTTTTTGGTCAACATTTTGGAAAAAGAACTAAAACTGCTGATTTCTTGAATAATTCAATACACACATATTTTAAATGCAATTCATTATTGTATTTGCCCATTTAATTGTAATGATATATTTGTATGAAATAATAAATAAATAAAGACCCTTTTAAAAATAAGACGAAATGTATAAAATAGCATTATACCTAATATGGTAAAAGAAAATAAGGGATACGTTAGTTAATGAAATAATTTGTTATTGAACTATTCCAGAAATTAGCAGTTTAGTGTGTGTTTTTACTCATTGTTCCATATTTTTGGCCAAAATACCCATATATATCCTCCACAAAGGTGAATCCCTAAATGTATTTGTTAGGGTCAAAATATAACTAAAATGTTGTTTTCTTCTGTAATAAACATTTATTTTAAAAGCTTATTCATTATTTTATTTATTATTATGGAATGTCAAAATATCCCTAATTTCCTATATCACACTCGTGTAATAATAACTTTCATCTAATTAATTAAATAAATCAATCAAAGAATCAATCAATCAATCAATAAAGAGATACATGTGGGTATTTTTCAAAAAAAAAGAAAAAAATATCAAACTGCTGATTTCTGCAATATTTCAATAAAAACATATTTGTATTAGTTTCCGTTATGACTGTGGGTTTGTTTAAATCCTTTTATAAGAAGGGAACGTTAGATATAAGATATAACCATCTTGGGTGCGGTCTTGCGACAGGTGTGGCCTGTACATGTATGGATGTGTTTATATTGAAACCTGCTGTTTCTATGTTCTGTACAAATATTTATGTGTGGTCTTACGTGTTACATGACAGGTATGGCCTGAATCTGTGTGGGAATGGGTAATTTGAAGCTCGCTACTCTAGGTTCTTTACAATGGGTTGGTGTGTACTTACTTGTAACATTGCAGTTATGGCTTGTATCTGTATGAGTGTTAGCTACTTGAAGCCTTCTGATTCTATATGTTCGTCTGTACAATATGGGGTATGGACCTCCGTGTAACATTACAGGTATGGCCTGTATGTGTATGAGTGCGAGCCACTTGAAGCCTTTTGACTCTATATGTTCGTCTGTACAATATGTGGGTGTATATTTACATGTGAGTAGCTTAAAGCCTTCTGACATTATGTGACTGGTATGGATTGTACGTTCTGTACAATACATGTGTGTGCGCAACTTGAATCCCTCTGCATTTATGTTCTTTATATCTGTTACGGATACATGTGGAGAACTTGAAGTCCACTGCCTCTTTTTCCGTACACTATGCGGGTATATCTATGTGTGCTAACTGATATGTATATCCTATATATGTTTGAGTTAGGGCAACTTATAGCCCACTGTCACTAGTTTCCTTTGAACAATATGTACGTTCTGTAACTTAAGTAGGTATGGGCAACTTGCAGCTTTGTGCATCTATGTTTCGTGCAACACATACGCATGTTTACATGTTAACATGACATGTATGGCTGTTTGTGTGACTTGAAGACACTGCTTCTGTGTTCCGTACAATACATGAGGTATATCCGTACATGTAACATGTAACATTGTATGGTTGTGGGTAATTTGAGCCATCTTCCTCTATGTCCTGAACACTCTTACGTGTTACATAAGTATGGCCTGTATGAGACTGTATGGATGTGGGAAACTTGAAGACAGCTGTCCTATGTTCTGTAAATATTTGGGTGAATACTTATCCGCATCACAGATGTATCATAATGCAATCTGGAAGAATGACTTGCAATATGCTAAATAGGCGTCTTAACATAAACAAAAAACAAAACTTTAATATATTATAGAGGAGCTTAAATCTAAACCAAAAACGAAATAAAACATATCCGTGTAAATGGTCTTTGGGATAATAAATTCTGAAAAGTGGATCAATTGGAAGCAACCAACACAAATAAGAGATACAAGTAGAAACCTCCGTTTTTATTGAGTCTGTTCATGAGAGGTAATGCATAGTACAACACCGCTTACGCGGCCTAGCACCGTCATAAGCGATATTCTACTTTAAAGCCACACAGATTGGGCTTGATGATCGCAAAGGACCAGTAAGTAATAACACAACTGATTTGTAGTCGGAGCTACTTTTTACGGCTGCCACACAGCACTAAACAATCGCTAGTGTAAATGTCAATAAATACTGAAAATGGGATCCCTTGGAAGCAACCAACACAAACAAGAGATACAAATTGCAAACTCGATTTTTATTGAGTCTGTTCATGAGAGGTAATGCATAGTGCCTCCTGGCACAGGCTTAAGCGATATTCTACTTTAAAGCCACAACGAGATTGATGATCCCAAAGGACCAGTAATAAAACTATTGATTTACAGTCGGCAGACTTTTTACGGCCGCCATACAGCCATAATAAGGAATATATTGCTATCTTTAAGCATTTGGATGACGGCCATTTTGAAATGCGATAAACATAGTAAAATAGGGTGGGGTGCGGCTGGTTGGGGTGGGGTGTGGACATATATTATATTACAGAGCAGCTTAAATCTAAGCCAAAAATAAACTAAACACTTCTGTGTAAAAATTATTTTTTGGTTAAGCCATAATTAAGAATATATTGCTATATTTAAGCATTTGGATGGCGGTCATTTTGCAGTGTGCTAATAATAGTTAACATGGTGGGAGGGGGGACATTTAATATATTATAGAGGAGATTACATCTAAGTCAAAAACAAAATAAAACATTTCTGTGTAAATCTTCTCGGGGTTAGGCCATAATTAATAATATATTGATGTAGTGAGGCATTTGGATGGCGGCCATTTTGAAATGTGATACAAATTGTAACAAAAGGACCTGTGACCTTGAGGACCCTTTTCGATTTTCAAGTGAGACTACCAACTACTATCACAGAGAGTTTGGTGTTTTTGTCCACTCTGTCCACATCCGACCATTTTGATCCCTAGCTAACATGGCTCTGAATATGATATGGCTTGCATTAACTACCAACGGTCAACATTGTATACGTGCAGTGCAATAGCCTTTTTATATTTAGTACAGTAAGGAATGTTTATTATATTTGTTGTTTTATCAATTACTATGTCAAAGTCATTATCTTTAAATACATTGTCACGACCTGTCCCATGATGTTTTATTATCCTTGGAGCGGTTCCTACACTAAGCATGGTTAAAAAATCATAAATAATATGTGTTACTGCCATTAAGATCTCTATTCATAAAGTGCATACTTTTGGGGATTTCACGAAATGGTCGTTAAACCTGGAACACATTATAATAGAACTGGTTTAAAGTCAAAGAATTCTCATCATAGGTTATGTAATCCAGGTTAATATTTGTTTTATCATTTGATCCAAATTTCACCTTTTATAAAATCCGGTATTTATTGTTTAATGTTTGTTGATTGCATTCATCTTGAGAAAGGCACTGCTCCGAAACGTCAATGAAATTAATCATATAAACATAATTAAAGTGTTGGTGTTGCAAAGGAACTTCAAGTTTTAAAATATAATGCTATTTCTTATAGCAAAGCCTTTACCTGTTTAATACAGTTCGCTGGGATAAGATTACTCAAATCTGCGAGGCAGTTATTCATGCGATCTCGTCTACGATTCTCAACTTTTCGGTGTGACACTGGATTCTGAAAAATACAAATAAAAGTAGATATAAAAGTCGAACAGGAAATGTAGCATTCAATGACCACAATCAACCAACAACATGCACAAAAACAAACAATAATCACAAACATAAAAGGCTTGACAATAGGGCTAACGCCTTGGAACGGTAAGTGTCAAAAAGGCAGCTGGTGTTTAAACAAACCTCACTCTTACACTATTGTCATTTCAGTAAACGGAACAGTTGAAACAAAGATATTTATATTCTCTAACAAACAAGGCAGCATTAATAGCCAATATAAATATAACAACACATACATAATCATGTATATATGAATATAAATAACAAAAACCTAGAAAGAAAAGAAAGATATAAAAATCGGACAGGGAAAGTAGTATTCAATGACGACAGTCAAACACAAAACACGCAAACAGACAAATGAGAAGGCTAGAAAGCCACAAAGCAACACAACACAACCACAAGCTCTAGAGAAACGAATAAGTTGAGAAACATAGACCCCATAGAACCAATTTGGGAAATATCCCTATCTAAGTTGGGGATAATTAACAATATCAAAATTAAATCATCTCTCTTGACATAAATGTTACTAAATATTTCATCATTCACCAGATGTAAATCAAGAAAGTAAGCGGCAGTAGCAGAAATGTTAGCTTTATTGACAACATGACATCTCTTTCATAGCAATATAAGAACAGAACAAATCTGCGACACGATGTGCACAGTTCGTACCCATTGGGGATATCAACAATTATTCTATAAACGGTTGTTCCATACCAGACGAAAATAGTTTCTAATAGTAAAATGAGTTCTTCACAAACTGCTTGTCAAGTCCACATAGTGTGATAAACGCTTAATATTGTTACAGGCGATGTGGTAAGGTTGTATATAGTGGTGAAAAGTCATAAGTACTTATCAATGAAATTGACGTTTATTGAAACATTTATCAAAAACGTCTCCTAAATGTTTAATTGACCCCAAAAAAATATAATCCCAGAGTTGTAATAAGATTTAGCACAATATTGGTTTAACGCGATCTTTAACAGCAGTAAGACAAGACGTTAAAAGTTTGAAGACGTTTGTAGTGATGCAGGCACTAGAATTTGAAATGAAACGGGCTTGATAAGGTTAACCCCCAGCGGTTCTTTTTGCCACTGACCGTTCAAGACGGTAGCACTATTGTCAATCCTTTTGTTTGTGTAGTCATCTCTAAACATTTTGTTGTTTCTGTGCGTGCATTTGGTTGACTGGTCCTTGAATGCTGCATTCCTTTAGACTGTTATATCTACTTTTTATGTAATAGGAATCCAGTACATAGTTGGATAGTGGTGCACCGAGTGATATGCGTGGAAACAGCATTATTCTCCGTATATTGAACTTGAGTATACGAATTAGTGCTCCAGAGTTCCAAAAAAACAATTTTGGCCCAAACCAAATTTATTATGAAATTTTTAAATTCCTGTTTCTAAATTATGAAACGAAAATCTAGGTCGCGGAGGAAGTAAAGCGGTGTTACCATTATACAGGTTATAACGGGTATTTATAATGTAAAGAATTGACTTCTTTCAAGTAGAACGTGAGTTCGGGTCCGCATGCTGTCTGCACAAAAGCTTATCGTGTGCATGCACAAGACAGCTGCATGTACAGCAGACAAGAGCAACGTAGGTTGCATGAAATGCAATCGCCATTAAATGGTCCCGCCTTAATTCGATTAAGCAAAGGGAAAGCTTATATTAGCAGGATTTTATAACATATATTTGGACAATAAAACACGTTTAAAAACATGTTTTACTAAAACAATGCGGTAACCTGTTTAAAAGTACCTATTAAATGTTTTAATTTTACAATAAGCAAACTGTTTAAGCCGTAATTAAGATTTTATTTCATACCCAAGCCAACCCCGTTGTCCCTTCTAGGAGAAAGGGTTTGATAGGGTATGAAAGTTAATACTCGGAACACGTAATACATTCAAGAAATCATATTGGTAATGTATCAATCAATATCAACCATAGCAAGATTCATCCTTTTATCTCGATAAATCCATTTAATACGGATACATTGGAATGGACTTTTTCTCATAATCATAATTATCGATATAGATATACTTGTGAATATCCATGAGTGATTTTTTAAATTCAAATTTGAGTTTATTCATTAAATTGTTGTAAAATTAAGTTAGGAAAAAAACAACATCCGATAAACTATTACGTATGTTTTGAAAGGTTCTATAAGACACCATTGATTGTAACAATTCATTCAGAACATTATTTATGCTTTTCAAATACAAAACTTAGCTTCATTGAATGTTTATACCGTGGATAACTGCGTTGTTTAGCCTGCTTTACCGTAATTTACGTTGCCTTGTTGAATGAAGGTGTTTATTTAAGAAATTAAGATACACTAAATATTTTATGTCCTAAAATGATTCCAAAACTTATAGATTACTACAGACATACGTATCCATGATATGAACAATGTTTGCTTCTTGTATTGTCGCTTACTTTGTTCTAAAAAAAATCAGCCATTTAACTAATACAGATGTTATTACAACATTCCTTTAGACATCATCGATGGTAACACCAACGACAAAATAGATATGAAATTGAGTCAATGCTTACACGTTTCTTACGTTACCAATTAAGTTTACATCATTTATTTAAATACGACATCTCAGTTTCAAATACAAAAACAATGTGTATATCCATGTCTTTTTATATACTGCTCCGACTAAGACAGACACTGAACGAAATGAAGTTTGCATATAATTTACACGACTCTTTCGTATTTTTTTACGTTACTAAATTCAAAGAAAAATAGCAAATTATATGCAAATTTTCATTGCTAATGTATTCATACACTTATCAAATGTTAACGAACTAAGCAATGTCAACATATTTAAAAAAATGTATTAAACGTTGCTTACGTTACTAACAAAAATATAAATGTTTAGCTCTATATATATGATATATTGATATTATTATGTATTAAGCAATATAGTGTTTTCTTGGAAATATATTACATCAGTTAAGCTCATGATTCCTCTATTCATTGTCATCACTTTCTTCAAACACAATATCAATCACGTTGTTGGCTTCCATATATTCCTGCAATACATCGCTTTCTTCTCTATTGAACTTGATGTCAACCAATTGCTGTGACGCAATATCACCAATAGTCCAGTCAAATTCAATCATTCTGTCTTCTCCCATTTGTTTCTGCGTCTGGTAGTTCTGGATAATGTTGGTCAGTATGGTGCCACAGAAACTATTGGAAGTTTACATGTTCAATTCAAGATTTTAGAAAAGTGACACGACAGCAATAATTTCATGTCATTTTTTATGTAGGTTTCAACATGTTGGAGATGTGGCCTATTACTTTTTTGAAAACGTATTTGTTGTCATCCGTGTACTGGGGTCATCCGAGCATTCATTCTGCTGTACGAGCAATTCAGATTTGGCACACCCCTTTGTGCTTTTTAATCATCTTCATTGGGACTCTCCGTACAAAGCCACCGGTTGTATCATAGCCTGTGACTCAATGTAGTGAGGGTAGCAAAGGGTAAATATCAGACCACTTAACCGATACAGTTTGTTTCACACGCAACCTTCTCCTTTTGTTAATCATCCCAGTGCCAAACATCACATACGGTTGTTTCCTGAATCATTTTTTACAAACAGGATCAGTACGTCTGTGTCAGGAGAACATACAACGACAGTTTCTGATGTTGAACACCGGGGTGAGTGAGTACATATTACAGACACAAAAACGGATAGGAAATTCATGCAAACGATAGGTTTTGAATGTAAACTTTGTTTTAACAAAGAGCAATTTCGTAAGAAATGACATTCTCATAAGTTGTCATTGGGCTCCACAACACTGGAACTATCTCTCTGGCATTGAAGCTATCTCTTTTACGACATCGCATAGTTCTCGCCCCGTGTCGTTCTCAGTGTTATTAGTTTGTCAACAGGCAACATATGGACACAAACTGGTGTTTATTTGGTAGTTTCATGTCGATATGTAACATAAATAGGCAAAATAATGGGTAAAAGCCTCGGTGGCGAAGAAAAAAACTGCAAATTTCTAACGGGCTAAAAGTCCCTGGCGTCAAATTAGGCATATATGGAGAAATTGTTTTGGCCGTGTGCGAAGCTTAAAACAAACCACATCAAACTGTATTCACGGATTTTGCAAATCAAGGCAAATAAAAAAAGAAATAACGAAAAAATAGCAAAGCGTTTCCACTTCGCTTTTTTTATTGTTGGCGTTGGAACTACCTCGAAAATGGCGATGGAGCTCTTTTGCATATACCTCCAAACAGAGGTGTCTCCACTGATTACCAAGCCGTGTATTTATTGACATTAACACTAACGTTTGTATTGTGCTGTATGACGGCTGTAAAACGTCGCCCTGACTACAAAACAGTAGTGTTATTACTTACTCAATGTATGGGAAACGCGATGGCTATGACATTTTTATGTGGCGGTTTCTTTTCAATTGAATTGATGCACCATGCATGTCAAAAAATGTAAACAATGGATTGTTTAGAGGATATCATGATTGCAAGTTGGGTGTGATTTATAAACTTCGTCAGATTCTTGGTCATCATTACTTTCATACTATCTCTGTTAAACTTGTTAAAAAGTTTATCAAAAGAGGTTATGATCCTATCATTTTGCAACGTACTGCATGCTTGGTGGTTGACCCTTTTATAGCTGGCCACTATGCTTTCCTCTTTAATTGTACGATGACCGGACAGGCTGTGGACACTATGATGACGCCTACCTAAAGCCCATTGGGACGATTTCGTTTGAAGTTTGTCTATGATCTTTCTTGTCACGCCCTTAATGGTTTATTCTCTTGTTGCTCTGGCTTCTGCCAAGTCACTGAGTACCTTCATTGTAGCTTTCTAGGCTATTAATTTTGTTGTATTATATTTGCACGAGCATATTTGTGTTTTACTTATATTGCCTATTGATGCTGCCTTGTTGATTAGAGATTAGATCATGGCGGGGATTTCTTTATTTACACTGACATGTTTTAATGGGATGAAGTAGGGTAAGTGTTAGGTTTGGGGCACCCTAGAACCGGTTTAAACCCCTAAGTGGCCTACTTTGCCACTGACCGTTCCAAGGCGGTAGCCCTATTGTCAACCCTTTTGTGTTTGTGATTTCGTGTGCATTTAATATGACTTTTGCCTTCTGGTTTGTCTGTTTGCGTGTTTGTTTCTGTGTTTTGTAGTTTACTGTCCTCCTTGAATGCTACTTTACCTGTCCGATCATTTTATATTTCTTTATTTGCAAATGTAAATATACAGCTTATTGGCATATCTTCAAGTATCATACTTACAAAGTGTGCTAATGAAGTTACCAATGATTTGTGCTTAATGATGTCGGGTTGGCAAGCATTAGATGTGTAGTTGAATGGCGTTATATGTCGGTGGTACTGTTTCTTCAGTGCGCTAAATGTAGCTGTCTGAACGCTGGATTTCGACTTCTTAAATAAAGACGATGGTTTGTAAGATAATGAAACGCTGACGCTCTAAATGACCACTTTGTTAATATTGCTAATACAATAAACACAATTCCACTATATGCAAATACATAGCTGAATTAAAAAAACGTATTGATAATACATTAAACAGGCAATATATAAAATAGTTTACACCGCGATGATGTTAGATATCAATAAAGCAACGGGTATATATGGTATTGGACCTCGTATTATAAAAACAGCATCGGATTGCATCATTAATGCTATCACTTCAATCATTAATAAATGAATGGATCAAGGCATATTTTCTGATCAGCTAAAAAAAGCATGCGTGTTACCTATTCACCAAAAATGGGCCAAAGATGACCCGAACAATTAAAAACCTATCTCATTATTACAAACAATTTCCAAAATCTTTGAGGAATATTTTGCTGCGCAACTGCACTCTTTCTTTCAACAATTTCATATTTTGCACTCGGCTCAATCTGGATTTCGTAAAAATCATTCTCACAAACAGCTCTTATTTGCCTGGTTGATAGTTGGTTGAAACACATTTATTCTGGAAACTTTGTTGGCAGTGTTTTAAGTGAGATGAGAATGGCTTTTGATATGGTTTTTCATGATATACTATTATACAAATTGCATTTGTAACACATTTGTCACCTTTTTCAATACATTGGTTCAGTCATATCTGTCTAACAGGACACAAGTAGTCAGAGTTGGACAGCATCAGGTGTAATAGAACTCTGTGTGGGGTATGTAAATAGATAAGTTTATAAGCGCATTACTACTGTCTCGCCGGAGAGTTTGCTTTTATCGGCAGACTGCCCGTTTCACATGCAATCGTTCCGAGTTCAAACCCGCTGAGTGCCTAAATATTTATGTGTATTTTTTCCGGTCCGATTACACTGAGACCACTTTTATTCTTGATTTATGTAAATGATCTACCCTTAACTTCCAAAGAAGCTTCAGTTGATATGTATGCCTATGACTCCGTGCTACATAAAACAGGACTGGATGTATCATCCACTGAGAGTAAATAACAAACAGACTTAAATAACATAGATTACTGGTGCACTATAAATAACATGCTTATAAATCCTACAAAAACAAAAACAACATGTATGCTATTAGGTTCAAAATATAAAATAAACCACTCACGTTTTCGATGATAATTGCCTGATAAAATCAGTATATTATCAAAAACTTCTGAGAATAAATCAACCTCTAAAGTGGGATGTTTAGATAAGCAATCATATATCGAGTAAATTCACTCGTTTAAGACGAATATCTAAATATTTGATTCTTGATATGAAAAAGCTATTATATAATGCATATTTAGTTCCAATATTTAATTATAGTTCTATCCTCTGGAGTAATTGTACTAAATCAAATTTTACAAAGGTTGTTACTTTATAAAAAAGCACTGCACGCTGGATTTTGATAAAACCTTTACATACACCTTCAGCAAATCGTTTTAATGAGTTAAATTAGATGTCATTTGAAAAAAGATGTAAATTTCAAGTAGTTGTTTTAGTTTATAAAGCAATTCACAATATAACACGAATATACATTAGTAAATTAATAACTTTTTCTGAAAATAACAGACATAATTTAAGATCATGCACTAAACATGACATTAGACATCCTATACCTAAATCTAAATATTGAAAACAATAGTTTACCTATGTTGTCATGCCGACTTGGAATTCAATCCCAAAAAATATCCGGACTTCTGTTTCTACTTATGCTTTCAAATACAATTATAAACTATATCTATTTCAAGATAACAGGTGTTCTACTCAAAATAAGTAGTGTTAATAGTGAGTACTTTTTTTGTATACCAGCTTGTAACATAGTATTAATGTTATGTGCATATATTCACTTGCTTTTGTTTATTAGTATTGTTGCTGTTGTTATTAGATGGCCTCATGGAAGATTAGTGTTGTGCACTTTTTGTACAATCTTGATGAGTTGCACCTTCATAAAATAAAGAATTTATTATTATTATTATTATTATTATTATTGTTATTGTATCCAGTATACATCATTTCATAGATGAGTTTAGGCATATGATAATCAATTTCTTTGCTTCAGAAATCAACGTGACTTTCTTTGTTATTACTGTCCAACATGTTAATGGTGCTGAGGCCAGACAAGCTCTTCATTACGTGGTCCGAGTATTAACTTTCATACTCCAACTATCCCTCTCTCCAAGAAGCGAAAACGGGGTTGGCTGGGGTATGAAATAAACCCTTAATTTCGGCTTGTAAAGTTGCATATTGTAAAATTAAAACATTGAATCGGTAATTTCAAACCGGTTATCACAAGTTTTCAGTAAAATATGTTTTTAAACGTGTTTTATTGTTGAAATATCCGTTATAAAATCCTGCTAATATAAGCTTTCCCGTCACTTAATGGAATTAAGGTGGGACCACGTAATGTGTATTTTTTGGAGCAAGGGTGACACATATGTTTATTTGCACAAACATGTCTACGTATCATAAAGGGCGAAGTAGTATTGGCGTTGGTAAAAACAACATTTTGACTAGCCCCAAAACATAATTTGTTTCACTATTTAGTTTGGAATGCTACATATTTATATAAATCGACACCATTTAAATAATTAGATGTTCGGTATACTTCATGCATGAGGATTTATCAAATCCACCATTTGTACTGAATTTGCATTTAAATTAGTGCTTTCGATTTAAATAAATGTTTGCGATTTAAATATATAGACGTTCTATATATTAAAGGCGCATGCTACGGTTTAGGCCCCGTGCTCTGATGAGAATAGTCAAACTCAATTTTAAGTCGCGCGCATACATATTTTGATAATGCGCAGGCGGGACCTAAATCGAAGTGAATGATTTTATAAAATGGTTTCACATTTAGTATATATAACGTCGATTTATTTGAATCACAAACATTTATATAAATACAACTTTGAGATAAATCCTGTAGTGATTTAATAAATATTGTTCATATTTAGCGATGTTTTGCAGATTAAATTAAATCATTGCACATTTAGTAAATCGAACTCCGATTTATTCCAATCGCAAATACATATTCAAATCAAAACCAAATAGCTAAATTCCTCGGCGATTTAAAATTGACATGCACATTTAGTAAATACACTGAACAAAATTCCTTATTACTCACTTTTTTGAGAGTTATCCTCCCTTTATATCAAAACATGATATGTGTTGATAAACACATATCATGTCTCGAAGTCCGCTTAAAGATATAAACTTCTTAAAGTTGGTAGGAAATAATACAAAAAAAAGACATACAAGTTTAACCCATTTATTGCAGATGTTCTGCCTATAATACAATGAAAGATGGATAATCCTAAATTACCTCACTTTTAATTGAAACTAGTTTGAAAATCAAATAACGATAATTCAGCGTTAACCTTAAATATTTCGAAAATATCTTTTGCAGTTGCATTTATAGTGGTAATACTAGTATAACATGATATCAAAATACTTTTAATTTCCTTATTTTAGAATTAGAGACATCGAAACCTGCACTAATTCGAAGTACTTAACAAAATTCTATGCTTCCTGTGTTTTCAAAGTAGCTCCCGATTTGGATATTAAAGAGTTCATTTGTTTTGAGACATAGTTCATTTCCCAAATAGCAAAATTAACTTGAAATCTTTTCTCCTTCATCTGTCCATCTTGCTTTAGATCGTATAAAGTCCTCTTCTATTTTTTTACGGAGTTTAAATATAGTTTACAGTATAAATTACATCAATAATGCCTTTTTCTTTTTTCAAGTTTATCTATTTCTTCCAAATCACATTCTTCCTTATTTATTTCCCATTTCTTTTTATATGCTGAGTAGGCATTCGTTTTTCCTTTAATTTTTAGCATTAACGTCTCAAAAAATAATTGATCATTGATGTTAAATTTTAGATAGTATCGGAATTTCATTTATTCTCCTATCTGTATCCTGTATATCCGCTTCATATTGCCTTTAAACATTATCTATTTTTATTTTTATTTCTGCAACATGGTTTGTGTCTTTTAATAAAAAGGTACTATAAAAGATTACGGAAATCGTCGAGGCAATTCCGACGCACACAGAGCTGAACTGAAAGGACCGAAATATGATTCTACCTTCATATGCATATTCATTTCACTAAGTAATATGATAAATACATCATGGCGTTATTACACTCCCACACCGCAAGTTATTTGATAAGAGAAGATATCAATTGTATACATATATGTTATGACATAAAATTATGTTCACTCTTAGCTGTATCGTAAGTGCTTACCCTGACTGATTTTGGTTGCTTCATGAATGGTATTTCGCCGAAATCTTTCATCGATGTCGAAAACTTCACCGACCTGCAAAGAAAATGAATACATTAAACAGTTGCAGAAATGCAAATATCATAACCATGAATTCAACTGTGCATTCTGTCAAATACTAACACAATTTGGCGGGTTATAAAGTGCACCAAATCTTTCTAACGACATTAATGATAGTCAAATATATTTAAATAATAAATTATGAAACTCAATAATAACTAATATAAAAAGTTAGGAACCACGAGAAGACAAACCTAGGATACTATTTTCAGTATTTATGAGTATTGATATATTGCATATATATATTGTACGTATCCCTTCGGTCAGTTACTATTAAATACTGATACTGTTTAAACGAACAATAAAATACCAAAGGGAACTAATTCAAAGCATGATCTAACGATATTTTAATTGAAGTTAAACAATAAACAATATTGTGCTAGCACTTATGAAAACTATTAATTTATTTTGGTCTGTTATAATTTCAGGAGACGTTCTTGATACAATATGTAATAAACGTCAAGTTTCATCTATAAGTACTTATGACTTCTCTACACTATATACAACTTACCACATCACCTTATCAAAGACAAGCGTATTGCTCTTATTCAAAAAACTCTCGCTAGAGAAAAAACATTTTTGGACTGTAGTAATATCCAAGCATTTTTTATTACCGGCAGTTTAAACAATTACACTATGTGGACTTGGCAAGAAGTTTGTGAAGCACTCATTTTTTCTATTAGATAATATTTTCGTCAGGTATGGAACTACCACTCGTTTATAAATTGTTGGTATCCCAATGGGTTTTGTTCTTGTATTGTAATGAAAGAGATTTCATGTTGAGTCTTTCATCCGATACTCAGGCAGATGTAATTGAAGCCTTTAATGACACCTCTCGGTATTTGGATGACATATTTAATATTGACAATCCTTTCTTTTCTACTATAGTTAATAATATCTATCATAAGGAACTTCAACTCAACAAAGCTAACATTCTGACAATGCCGCTGTTTTCCTTGATATACATCTCTCTATTGACAATGGCGATATAATTAGTAAAATCTATGACAAGAGAGATGATTTTAATTTTGATATTGTTCATTATTCCCATTCAGATGGGCATGCTCCCGAGCAACTTTTTATGGGGTCTATGTGTCTCAACTTATTCATTTTTCTAGAGCTTGTACTCGAATTGAGGACTTCAATAGGCGTAATCTTTGTATAACTAAAAAGCTACTCCATCAGGGCTACCATTACCATAAACTTCGTAAAACCTTTACAAAATTGTATTGCCGTAACCCTGCTCTTCTTTCCAACTATAAAAGTAAATTAAGAACTCTTCTGCGACACGGACTATCACAACCTGACTTATATGGTGACGTGATTTACAAACTTTGTAAGATCCTTGGTCATGATCACTTTCATACTATCTTTGTTACATTTGTTAAACGGTTAATCAAAAGAGGTTATGACCCTATGATTTTGCAAAGCACAGCCTGTTTGGTGGTGGACCATTTACAGTTCGCCACTATGCTTTCCTCTTTAATTATGCAATGATCGGATAGGCTGTGGGCCCTATGATGACGTCTACCTAAAGCCCAAAAGGACGGTGACGTTTGATGTCTTCTGCCAAGATATTGAGTACCTTCTTTGTGGCTTTCTAGGCTGTCTTTTTTTGTATTTATATATACACGATCATCTTTGTGTTTTACTTATAATGCCTATTAATGCTGCTTTGTTGGTTAGAGAATAGTTCATGGCGGGGATTTCTTTATTTACACTGGCCCGTTTCATTGGGATGACAGTAGGGTAAGTGCGCGGTTTGGTGCAACCTAGAATCTGGTTTAAACCCGGAGCGGTTTTTTGTGACACTAACTGTTCCAAGGCGGTAGCCCCATTGCTAACCCTTGTGTGATTGTGATGTCTTATTTTGCCCTTTATTCATCTTAATATATAGTTGTTCTTTGTTTCTTTGTGCGTTTGTGGTTGACTGTCGTCCTTGAATGCTACTTTTCCTGTTCGATTGTTATATCTACTTTTACATTATTTAAAATAATAATTGTAATAATAAACAATAGTATGTCTATAAGCTCTGCGCAAAGTGAGAGACCCTCTATAAACATTAAAAAAATAAATAAATAAAACATTATTAGTATCATGCTTCAGATTTTTGTAAAATTAGAACAATCATTATCAGGTGTTTTGTGTCAAGCATCTACCTAGTCATTCTACAATATGCTGCATTGACAATCTATCTCCAAAACGTCTCACACAAATACAGTATAGTTGTAATAAGTACATACTGGTGAATATCCATGCGTGATTTTTCGAATTTAATTTTGGAATGTTGCTACATTTAAAACTTTAATTAAATTGTCCTGAAACTCTTGAGTAAAGTTTTGAACATGGTAAACTAGCTGTTTGTTAAAGTGCTTGATAAAAGAGTATGAGAGTGGACCTTTGGAAACGGCCGAACACGATAAATACGAAATATTGCAGTCTCGGTTTGATTGGAACTGTTCATGAATGGTAGTGAAATATGCTTGCTACCGTTCACGCCCTCTATCCCCGGGTTGAGCAGAACTCAATATTCATAAATCAATAATACATAATTGTAACCTTCCCGAAGATGGCATGCATATGGCGGTGGACATGCTAATTTTACTGTCATAATTCCATGTCCAGCGGCGTATAACACATTTTCGAAATTTTGATATACACGTATCACATAAACCTGTCTAGAATGGTTACCAGTGTTGAAAAGTGTGTACTGAAGGCATACGATAAACGAAAGTTGGGATTAGATATACATAAATGACCCCAATTGTCTCTGAGATATAATACCGAGAGTGGTAGCAAGGATGTGAGGACCAGTGAGACAGCTAATATACCACACGTATTATCTCATATACGTATTAGCAGGGTAGTGGGACCAGGTATGAAAATTACACTTACGACTGTTAACAATTGTTGGATAAATGAAGAATGGAATTCCGAAACTCCGACAGTAATATCTCTTCAAAGAGCATGCCATAATAAGTATTTATATCTTTAGATTACACTTGCAGTGGTCATTTTGCTACTGACCGCGTTTCAATTGGATATCTATGCTGTCAATGGATTATTTATAGCACAAGTATTGTTTATTTAAACACAATAGTTAAAAAGTAAGCATACTTTTTCAACGAAGCGTACATTTCTAATCATTTGTTTAAAGTTTCATTAAGGCAAGAGGTTTGTTTGCAGAAAATTGTCATGTATTAACCTGGTTCGGTGTACCCGTACTCGATGGAAAAGTACCTGTCTGACATTGAGTTTTCTTTGTAAATAACAAATCGAAAGACAATCAGAAATAAAAAGATAGATTCTGATCAAAGCACTAATGTTAAAAAGATGTATATATATAGTGATGTGAGTAATCACTGTCAAAGTGACAGGTCCTCCCTAATAACACAAATAGTCCAACTAACATGTCATCCGATGTACTGTTGAAGCTGGGAGATACTCTGGTATTGTCAAGAACGCCTTTAGTTATAACATCATCATAACCCATGACTACTATATCTGGATTCATTTTGAATTGTGTTTATGATAGCTTTGTTTCTCACTCTTATATACTGCGTTTGATTCTACAACATTAGTGAAGGATGAACAATTCTACACTTGTAGCACGTGATAATTATTATTACCCCATGCCAACTATTCCATCATTCATTGCCTTTTATGGAAGATATGCTTCATAAAAAACAATTATTTTCCATTGAGCATAAACGTGATTTCCGGCAGTTAAATACTATTTGGAATAATACTGTAGATGTTGTTTCAGCGACGAGGATAGTAATTATGATGGGTATGATACTTACCGAGTTACTACTGTATACATCACTGTGAGCATGTTCAAAATATAGGGTGAATAGGTCACATTGTAGGTAATGTGACAATACTTTTTTGATAGCTAGTGAGTGGTTTCCAATTTTTACGAGCGAGTTCATATTCAGTATTGTCTTCTCAAACATATCATCACTTAGCCTGTACTCGATGCAGTATCTTCATTTGCCTTATAAATATCTTAATCATGAAAGTGTTTGTCGTCTGCTAGTGCTAATCTAACATGGATTATTAAAATACACAATGTTGATTAGTTATTGGAGTGGTCTGAAAAAAGCTATATGAATTTGTTTGTATTTTGTGCAATCTCTCTACAAAATGTGTTCATGATACATAAAACTTCATGTTACATAAGAAATAAAATAGCGGGTTTATATTGTAAAAGATCAAAACCTGGTGTTGGGGACTTGTAACACAACAAAACCGCGAGCCTGCGGCCCTTGGTATGAATTAACTTCAGGTCCCACCACCAGGTATTGATCTGGGACAATATAAACCCGCTGCAAATATTTTAATTCTTAGTTTATGACCCAGTTGTCATTACTTTCTCCATAACAAACACCACATATGTTAATGATCGCAACTAAGAATTAATCTGAAGAATAAGCTCCTGCTTCCACTGTTTGAACGTGCTTGTGCTCCAAAAACAGCAATAAAGAAGGATAAAAATATCGGACAGGGAAAGCAGCATTCAAGGACGACAGTCAACCGCAAAACACAAAAACAAACACGCAAACAGACAAACGAAAAGGCAAAAGTAATAAAAAATGCAAACGACATCACAAACACAAAAGGGTTGGCTACCGCCTTGGAACGGTCAGTGGGGGATTAAACCGGTTCTAGAGTGCACCAAACCTCACACTAACCCTACTGTCAACCCATTAAAACAGGTCAGTGTAAATAAAGAAATCCCCGCTATGATTTAATCTCTAACCAAAAAGGCAGCATCAATAGGCAACACTTAGGTCATTGTAATAAATAAAACATCGTATTTAAAGGAAACAAAAACATCCTTACATTTGGAAAATAAACGGCGTCGGTTTTAACTTCATACCGTCACCGCTGTTACATTATTGAAATTTCTCCCGTTTTTAAGAGAGTTTTACAAGGAAGCAAACAAAACTCTTTCATATATGTATATCCATCTATGGACGTATATACTACTATTTCAGCATTAAAAAGGTCATCTGATGCATTCTTAGATTTACTAGTGAACATTTCTTACATCAATGTCACAGATCTTCGTATTAATTCTTGCATTTCGGCCATTGGGATGTGTTATGCTGGTGACTATAGTAGAAGCGAAGCTCATTCTGGTGTGTGTAATGGAGAACTAATGACAACTGGGTTATAGCACGTACTTTGCCTACGATCAATAATTTCATAATGAATAGCTCGAATAAGGCAAATGAAGATAATTCTTCGACTATAGGCTCAATGATGAAATGTTTGAGAATTTCAAACAATCTAACTTTACCGGCTCTATGAAAAATTCAAGCAACGGAAAAAAATGCATTCTGGTGCGACTACTAAATCAACAAAATTCCAAGCTCCCTCTCGAAAAAAAAATTAATAAAAAAAGGAATCCAAATCAGATACTTCAAAATAAAATACGCAGAACAGTCAAATCCTTTACCATTTGTTGTTCGATTTCATTATTTTGGATTTTTTAAAACTAATTTTATGAATCCTAATCGACAATAATTATGAATAAGTTCTCTTTTTGCATGTTCAACTAACGTTTTAGTAAGATTCATTCACCATTTTTAAGGTTGCACACTAATTAAACAATCCTAAAGTATATTTATTAATTATTGTTAGGGTGAGTGATACCATTGAAACATTAGTATAAGAACTGCGCCGTATTCTAGAGTCACGTTGTTCGGTCTCTTTTAACGCACACAAAGCACAATGGAGGCTTCGCGTGGGTAAATTAATGAAAAAGTTTACGTTAAGTGCTAATTTTCAATATGATTCCTGTGATGTTCATGGTATTATATCAATATACGTTTTAATACATGTGATTATCGAAAACTAGTTATTGTTCAATCATTTGTTATACCTATAAACTGGCAGCGCATCTTTTCAGACAAATGACTGTATTGAGTTGTACGTCCGACTGTTTGTAAATTCCTTCGTGTGTCCGTTCGGCATTTTCTACAGTTTTAACCAGATCTAAATCCAATTTGATATAAGAACCGAATGAAGATGTCTTTAGAATTTCGGCATTTCGGTCAAAATATTTTGAGGAGTTTTCCCCTTTTTTAAAACTTCTACCACAGTTTTTCATGAGATCAAGATGGAAGTTGTTGGTATACTATAACATTATAAATACCTAATGGTCAATATTTGTTTCTGTTAATTTGACAATGTAGGAAGTATAACTATTTGCCTTTATTTTGATTCAGATGAAAAGTAAAGATATATCTTGTACATAAGATAGTTAAAACTATTTCCATCACCTTTAGATAGAAGGTATATTAGCACAATATTTAAAAAAAAAAAAATAACGTCCATCTTAACAATCCTAATATATGTTTGTATTGTCAGGGAGTGGGAGTAGTATTGTTGGTATTGTTTAATCTTGAAAAAGGTGGGTGAAGCGCACTGAATCCCACTGAAAGGATTCACCAATCCCACTTCATCGAAGCATTAAACAAAGAACTGCGCATTATTCTGGAGTCACGTGGTTCCGTCTCTGTCAACATTCACAAAGCACAATGGAGGCTTCATGTAGGTAAATTGATGGACAATTTTACGATAATACTAGGTTAGATTGCTCGAGGTTAAATCTTTTATTCAACCCGAAAATGAGAATTGGGTCTGCTACACACCACCATGGCCTCTAAACTTATTGTTACAGGAAGGAGGTAATAACATATATATAATCTGTATCAAGGGAGCCTATATCGTTATGAGTAAGTCGAATGATTACTTACTTTTGCCATTACACAGTCGACAAGACACGCATGTGTTTAGAATGCTCATGAAAAAGTTTAATTTTAACATGGTTTTGACATTTATTCGTTCAGGAAACCCACCCTTACCCACAAATAAAAATGCTCATGACGAACGTTAATTTTAACATGGTTTTGACAGTATACATTCAGGAAACATACCGTTACCCACCCAAATATATTCCGTTTCTGCCGGATTCACTTTATATTTACAGTACTGCTGTTCAAAGAGATGGACACAAATCGGGTCGGATAGAGCAGGTCGTCATGGCGGATGGTACAAGAGCGTCTCTACGGCATCTGGAGAGAGATAGTTGTGTTCTCAGTCAAAGACACTTACACATTGCGTGTTGTAGTTTCACAGACTTTTAAACATCAACTGTCATCAGCATACGTTGACGGAGATAATTCCATTGGTTAGCATTGTAAGAGCTGATCTCTCCTGTATACATTTGGGTCACTCTCATCAACACCAGTTGACGGAGCTAATTCCAGCGGTTAGCGTTAGCGTTGTCGGGGCGATCTCTCCTATATACATTTATCTCACTTTCATCAGCATCCGTTGTCGGGGCTGATTCCATTGGTTAGCGTTGTCGGGGCTGATCTCTCCTATATATATTTATTTCACGTTCATCAGCATCCGTTGTCGGTGCTGATTACATTGGTTTCCGTTGTAGGGGCCGTTCTCTCCTATATACATTTAGGTCACTCTCATCAGCATCTTTGGTCGGGCTGATTCCATTGGTTACCGTTGTCGGGGCCGATCTCTTCTATATACATTTAGGTCACACTCATCAGCACCCGTGGTCGGGGCTGATTACGTAGGCAAACGTGGTAGGGACCGATCGTAATAGTATACTAGTATACATTTTTATGTCAACTTCATTTGCTTTTTGTCACTTTATTTTAGGTAAATTTTGAAATCTTTGTAAATATTTTTAAAGTCACGAATTCCAATAATTTGAGTTTGTATCGCTTTCCTGTTTTTCCCTACAGTATTTACTAGCATAATACCGTCTGCGACCGGTGCAGGAGCAAAGTATTTAGTTCGTATACCTTGTTTTGCAATTGATTATTAACTTTCCATTATTATTCTATATTTTAACCAGCCGTGACCATTTTCATGTCAAAACTTAAAAACAAAAAGTTGAAGTAATTCAGGCAGACAACTCTTATTTATATTTATTTCCCTTTTTGTGTTTGAATACATGCCTAATTGCAATATGATTCCTGCGACGTGCGTGGATTTACAACACATTTTTTAACACATGTGATTATCGAAGACTAGCCTTTGTTCAATCCTATGTTATGCCTATATACTGGTTATACGTCCGTCCGTTTGTAAAGTATTTCGGGTGTCTGTCCGACGTTTCCTACAATTAAAACCAGATATATTTACAGCTGTATATATTATATGAACACAATAAAGATGCACTTAGTATTTTGGTATTCCGGTCAAAATTATTTTCAGGAGTGTTGCCTTTTTTTGGTTTTTAATATATGAAGATCTGTTTTCGATCAACTCCTCCAACAGTTTTCAGTAGTTCAAAATGTAAAGTGATACACTATAACATTATAACTAGTTAGAGGTCAATATTGTTTTTGTTCGGTCGATTATGTAGAAGGGATAACTGCTTGCCTGTAAGGTAAGTAAAAACATATTTAAATGCAATTGGTCTATTACAAGAACACGCATGACTCGGTTGCTCTAGCCAGAATATATTTAGGATCCGTGTCCCCTTCTCTAAATGATTATATTTAGATATTGCGTCTGCTAGTTAGGCCATATGCCAGACATTTTTTTGCTACCATCTTACTGATACCATGCTATTGAGTACATTGTGGAGAAACAAATAATGTAAACAGGGTAGCTGTTTCCTGTTATTAGAGTTATCTCCCCCTTTTAAATAAAACTCAGGTTTCTTTCATAAAAAATCGTTTCCTATGAAACAGTCAGCGCTAAAGTTCTAATATTGTTCATATGGCATAAGCTTGTAGTTCGTTACACCCTTTGTTAAAATGGCGACCCTGGGTTATATTTTGCCCCGCTCTATTTGACTCCGCCCCAGGGACCATATATTTACATACAGTTATATAGGACAATTTTGTTTTTAAAAATATTTTCTGAAACTACAAGAGCTAGACGTCTTATATTTGGCACGTAACATAAACGTATGGTTCTCTACCATGTCTATTCAAATGGTAACCACCTCTTGGGCCTCTTGTTTTATGACTCATAGTTAGGTGTACATGATCCTTGATTCGTTTGTGCTTGCCCTATGAGTTACACAACTACATTGCGTTATAAAGAAAAGCCTTTAAAACATAATATTTTGCATGTAGCATAAGCTGATGGTCCTCTACATGTTTGTTTAAATGGTGATACTGGGATAAAAGGGTCACCGTTTTACATAGAGTTATACATGTATTAGGAAATTGCTGTAGTAATTCTTTAACATGTGAGGCCCTTGGGCCGCTTGTTTTATGACTCATAGTTAGGTGTACATTGTTTTATAAAGTCACTTCAGGGTTAGGTTTAAGAACGGCAATATTTATAAAGAATGGGACTTTTGGTGATGTATGACGTTATATAGTCGTAAGTTAAATAATACAATTGATGCTGTTATCGTAAGTAAATGCCTATTTTAACGATGTTTACAAATCGTTTATTTAAAAACTACACCCAATAAAATCACAAAGGAGACCTTTTGTCATGGCAAAAAGAATTTACGGACCAATTGGGTATTTATTATTAACAACTTAAACGTTATTACTCACGGGTATAAACACAATGCAGACCTGAGGAATGTCAATAGCTTAAACAGTAAAAATTCAGGTGTTTTTTTATTTTGAATGTACACCCTTGATACGCACAAAGTACTATCAAGAAAACCATGTTATTGTAGTAGTATCTGTATAACAGACATAGTTTTCTGAGAATTCTATCTTATATTTTATGCTTTGTTATATATTGTCATTTTTAGTAACAATATTATTTAAATGAGATGGCATATGTATTCTTAATTGTCTTTAATTATTCCAAAGCCTTTGCCATTTCAAAAGGTGATGGTAGAATTTGTCACCTGAGTTGGTAGCAATATCGAAATTGTTGGGTCCTGGCTCAAGGCCTAAGGTGACAGTATTATCAGATAGAGAGATACATGATCATGCTAAGATTTATCCTCGCTGTATTGCACTGGGAATTTAGCGAGCTGACTCCGGTTTAAAGGTGCGTTCTGACTCTCCAATTCAATTCATCTTTATTTATTAATTACTCAGTTTCACACAGGTGAAATGCATAAGTATATACAATTTACAACAAGTATTTTTCAAATAGTCACAAATGGCAAATCATACATAAGCATACACAAACAACGATCACACACGTTTTGCAGGAGAACACTATTTAAACAGCTAATATCAATTTGTTAATAAGGTTGCATTGAATAATAAATTAAATGAGAATGTAATATAAATACTGCATATCATTATTATTATTTTTTCTTTTTTCTTCTTTTTTTTTTTTTTTTTTTTATTAAATGTTCTTTTAGGACGAAACATAAAAGGACGAATGTATTGAATAATGAGTAAGTACAATACATTTTCCAATATGGACGTGAAACGTGTTGTTTACAGAAATCGAACCTATTTAATCTTTTATAGAACGTTTATGAATTAAGATAAAGTAGTTTATGCGTAAGTAAAGGGTGCTATCTCTAGTCCCGGTCTCTATTAAAATAAGCATGTATGATGACAATATACATTTAGTTGTAGTTTACAATTTTTAGTGCACTGGATTGTCTGACATGTATATTTTCTATTTTTAGACAATTATTGGAAATTTGGTTTGTTGTGTATTAAGGCTATTAACTGTAAGTATACCGTAAACTTGCTTCTTCTAAATATAACAATGGACAAACAATTTATAAATAGAGTAGTCATATTTCAAAATTTAACAGTTAAATAATAATTGAATTGAATCTTGATTTAGAAGACCATTTTTTGGTAATAGCTTAAAAAGGTTATGTCGCTGAAACTTTATTCGGATAGCGTCTTATTTTTAAGAAAAAAGTTTTCGTCAAGGACAGTCAAAAGTAACACCATTTACTTTTGAAGGACAGTATTTGTTGTGTACATGTGTAACAAAATAAACAACCATTACATACTGAATGGTACAATATAGGCTTGCATCCAACTCTCATACTTCTTACAAATATTATGCTTTACATTCTACACAAATATTTACATCAACATATTTACATTTGTTTGTTAGCCGTAACCTTTATGACTTCCAATAAGTATGAGTCTTACCGAAACGAAAAATAAGAACTCGTAAAGGACAGTTCAGGTAGTAAAGCTTTAAGATTGAGTTTCATTCTAGTATAATAATGGTAACCATACTAGAAACAGAAAAAGAAAAAAGTTATTATTAATATTTAATTTATGTATTCATTATTATTATTGTTTTTAATAATATTTTTAAGCCATATTTATAGTTTTAACTATTTGCTCTATAAAGTAGCTAAGCCTTTTAAGTTCCTGTACATTTTCAGTTGAGAGTAACTGTTGAAATTTTAACATATTTGGCCTTGTATAATAGTACCTTTGGATATATTTTTTTCTAATATCTTCAAATTTTGAGCATTTTAATAGGTAGTGAAACTCATCACCAATATCATTACAATGAGGGCACTTTCTTTCGTTATTCGGGATGGATCTCCAACGGCCAACTTCGATTGGTAGCTTATGATTTCTCGTTAGAAACCTGATGAGTAGTTTACAGTAATAGGTTGGTAACATTTTAATATAGATGCTTTGTTTAAATTCTGTTTTAAATAATTTATAAATATTGGTGTTAGATGTTCTATCTATTTCTGAATGCCAGTTTTGAATAAATATATCTTTCAACTTTTGGTAGGATGATTTAATTAACCATTTTGCATTTGAAAAACTCTGGCTATACCAGATTCCAGAGTAACCCGAAGTACATAGTATGTTTTTAATATTGTCTATCCAAGGGGACTTTATCTTTTTTTTTGATACCAGTTCTTGCAAGTGTGAATAAATCTGTTTAAAGCCTTCTTCGAAGGACTGGTCATGTGTAAATTGTTTTATTTAGTATTTAGAGAATTAATCTAAATTCGCCCCTGGCAGAGGTGGAACACACGATCCCTGAATGAATTAACCGAGGTACTGACCATTACACAAGTGCTTCACCAGTATGAATTAATTTGGATTTTACAGTCGCACCAACAGCTAAAGTCATATGGCGACTTTCCAGCTTACATAAGTGCAGGAATACCCCAAGTGCCCCTCCGGGCAATTTTCGTGCAAGGGCGGGCACCTGGGTGAAACCACTGACGTTGCGGAAGCCAGATGGATAGCTACCTCACATTAAGATTGTTGGTCCCAGGTGAGGTGCAAACGATTTCAAGTCAGAGATTATTACCACTCGGCCACAGACGCCCCTTCACCAGCATGATAACGGGAAGTGAAGCATATTTATAGCTCCTTACATACTAAGTATGTCAACAACTTGAATTCCCTACTTAATTCGTGTTTAGTCTTAAATGTTAAGAGTTACACTGTGCAACTGAAATTAGACATCTATCTTGTTTTCTTCTTCTTTTTTTTTGCTTCTGTTTTGTGTATTTTCTTTGATAGAGAAAAAAAAGTTCCCAAGAAATATGTAGTTATATCTGTTAAATTATGTTTCCCGCTGTTCCCACTGAATAATGAAGAGTCACACCTCCATAGATAGGTCTTGTCTTTTCTTTTTATATTTTTGGGATAACACCATTTCTTTTCACACAATCAGCTATAGTAAAACTAAGCAGAGATAGTATGTGGATTTGTATAAAAACTCTAACATTCGTACTTGATTATTTTAGCATTGCATTTATCTACGTTAAACACATCGTTAGGTAAAATAGATATGCTGGGTTTTGAAAAAAACAACAAAAAAACATATCTTTACACTTTAGGCGTATTAAAGTAACTAAATAAATATTTTGACAATTGTAACTATTTTCTGCTTTCAAGATTAAAAGGGACACGCAGCAATCTGGTTTATTTGCAAAAAAAACGTTTGAAAGATCCTCGGATTGCAGAGTCCCTCTTAAGAAATGTGTATTTTAAATCTACTTTTGAAATTGTAAATATATTTAAAAAAACTCTCCATTTATACATCTTCTAATCAAGATTAGCATTTGTTTATAATATATATATTATGTGTGTATGTATGTATATGTATATATGTATATATGTATATATATATATATATATAATTATGTATGTATGTATAATATTTTATATTTTATTTTATATTTTAAAAACTGTTTATATATAAATATGATGCATATTACATACATATCTGTACGGTTTGTTGAAGGGTGGCGCACCCCGACCCCAACAAACCTATATCGGGGTGAATAAATAGATTACCATTCATTTGGTGATTGAAATTTAAAAAATATGTAGTTATATCTGTTATCTGATTAAGTAGGGAATAAATAGATTACCATTCATTTGGTGATTGAAATTTAAAAAAACACTTGAAATCAGATGGTCGTTGGCAGAAAATAAAATCAGCAAATGGAGATACACTCCCAATATAATTGACCTCATATGCATATACAGTCCAGGTAACCTCATGATGGCTGGTGCAGATTCAGTCCAGTTAACCTCAGGATGGTTAATGCAGATACTCCCTAGTTAACCTCGGGATGGTTGTCTTTTGATACTGTCTAGTTAACGCCATAATGGTTCGTGCAGATACAGTCCAGGTAACCTCATGATGGTTGGTGCAGATACAGTCCAGTTAACCTCATGATGGTTGATGCAGATACATTCTAGTAAACTACGTGGTTGTTGGTACAGATACAGGTAGTCCAAAAAAAACGGGTACCTAAAATAAACATCTGTAAGTTGTTTTTTTTAATGAGGTAACATCAACATTTATACAACTTGTAAACATATACATATATTATACAATACTTAATCAACGTTTCTATTTTCTCACCTAGTAACCAGAGTGGCCTCCTTTGTTGTCATTGACGCATTTCAGCCTATTGACCAAACTCCCCGCAGTGGTTACTTCCCCTATATGTTACAGTAACCACTGCCACCACACAAATGTATTAAAAGTTTAATTGTTTGGTTAAATATTTTTAGGTCAATATTTCAACTTGATTTGTTCATAATATAGGAAAATAGTGTGAAAAACGGTATCTGGTTACAAAAATAATTTATTTATATAACAAAAAATCAATTTTAGCGAATATATATTTAATGGCGCATATTTAATATGCACACCGATTACTTGGTTATTTGTAAACAAACATGTATTCCGTTGAGAACATTACAGAAGCTGTGCGTAAATTTAATAAAGAGATTACACCGAAGCCAAAACAGGTTGAATGTTTTCAACATCTTTTCGAAGGTGACGATTTTATTGCCAATTTGCCTGTTGGTTATGGCAAGAGGTCGCTGTACCAAACATTAACTAGAGTATCAAAGTCAAAGTCAAAATTTTAATCAGTAATTAGCACTAAACATAGTACCATGGCTGAATACATTACAAAACATATACAAAACGTGATAATTACAAATATTTATCGCCATTTTGTAATCACATGACCTCACCTATCGTCACGTGATTTGTGTGGTGGCAGGGATTATTGGCTACAATAAACGCCTTTTCAATTGTTCCATTGTCAACTGTTCTGGATCTGAGTACAGTTTTTGATCTAGGACACTAAACAAATTCTCAATTGGGTTAAGATCTGGACTTTTTCCTGCCTTCATCTTTTGTTATGAAGTTCGGAAGATTCTGTTCACACCATCGCTTGACACTACCTGAAGCATGGACTGGTGCCCCATCCTGCTGGAAAGTTAATTTTGTCCTGAAGTTTACCATAATGTTCTCGGTGATGTTTCCTGACTTCTTTCGACTCAGCAAAGGTTTCACTTCCTTTTCCAATATTTCTTTTTCGTAGTATGAAGATGTAACCGTTTGACCTGTTTGCATTATGTGAAGCCTTGATAAACCACTTGCTGCTATGGCTCCTCATGTAATTAATATACGCACTTCTCTTGACTTTTCTAACAAATAAAACTTTGTCTTCTTGGCTGCCCCATACTACATCATTGTGTCTATATTGTTCATAGAATAAATACTTAGGGGATTCATCACTGTAAACAAAGTTCTCCCAGTCCCCTGTAGTTAAGTAACGGTAGGCCCTTTCAATTCTGATCCTTTTTTGCTGCTGCTGCTCTGTCAGAAGTGGCTTTCTCTTCCTTCTAAATGCATTCAAACCAAGTGAGCTTATGAGATAATTATGTACAGATGACTTACATATATCTATACCTTTTCCTTTCAGCCTGTTGCTCATTTTTCGTGTTGAAGATCCTCGTGTATATTTAGACAGCTCCTTTATGTTTTTTGAGGATAGTTTTGTTGGTCTTCCACTCCCCTTTTTTCTCGTTAATTCACCACTTTCGCCTCTTTTTGTCCACTTTATCACAAATTGTTTTCATTTATTTAAGATCTTCATTATTTCATTAATTTTGAAGCCCTGTTTTCTCAGTATATAGGCTTGCGAGCGTTCAGGAACTAATTTGTTTTCACTGGTAGCCATTTTTATGAATAATGTCAGCAAAATATTTGATAATGACATCATCAAGTATTTATGACGTAACTTCCTGTTTAGCGTCATCTATTGGAAACATATATTGTTAAGGGAAACAAACTGTGTATAAAAAAGACTAGGATAATGGACCTTTGGAAATGGCCAAAAACGACACATAGAAAATATTGCTGTCTCGGTTTGATTGAATTGAAATGAAATGGGTTTTAAGGCGCACCAACACATGACGAGGTTATATGGCGCCTAACAGGCATGAACAAACATGCCAGGCTCATCTTCCATGTACATCGAGATAAAATATGGAAAATGGGCCTAGAACCTTTTCACACTGAACTGCAGAGTTGCTGCAAATTCTATCGTAGAAACTCCATTTACGCTGGAGCCACGTTTATTGTTTTTCTGCCACTGCTCTTTTGATGCGAGCGAGATAGCACCTGAAACAATGCAGGGATCATGATGAAGACCTTTAATGAACATGAACAAAAAATGATAAAATGAACATGAATTTGGGGGGATTCTACCCCTCTGCCTACCCCTCCAAAGAGATCTGCAGTGGCCCTATTCTTTGCCCCGTGACCAAAAGGGAACCCCCGTTGAGACTGTTCATGAGCGGTATTGAAATATGGTAGCTACCGCTCACGCCCTCTAGCCCCGGGTTGAGCAGAACTCAATATTCATAAAATCAATAGTACAAAAATTTAAACCATCCCGAAGATGGCATGCATACGGCGGTGGACATGGAGTGTAATGCATCGCCATGTCGTACGGCGTATGGTCCCAGTATCTAATAAAATTAAATGCCCCGAAGACCGAAATAAACATAATGGAATTTAGTTGAGAGCAGCGGTTATGAAGCCTGCATATCACAAGTAACAGTCAAAAGACTAAATTAAAAAGCAGACAATATATCCTATAAGTGTTTAAACAATACCCAGAGCTTTTATTCGGCTGGAGTAGTGGAACCTCTGAATCGAAAATTAAGTAAGAAAACAAAAACAAATGAAAATGTACCACCGATAATTAAATATAAGTATCGGGCTCAGCGATCTCCAAAGATCGAATGAATAACAATACTGATTGCAAGCGCGGGAAGACGTTTTACTGCCGCCACACTGCACAAGCAACGTAACTGTGCTATAAAAAAGACTATGATAATGGACCTTTGGAAATGGCCGAAAACGACACATACAAAATATTGCAGTCTCGATTTGATTGAGACTGTTCATGAGCGGTAGTGAACTATGCTAGCTACCGCTCACGCCCTCTAGCCCCGGGTTGAGCAAAACTCAATATTCATAAAATCAATAGTACAACAATTTAAACTATCCCGAAGATGGCATGCATATGGCGGTGGAAATGGAGTGTAACGCATGTCCATGTCGTACGGTGTATGGTCCCAGTATCTTATAAAATTAAATGCCCCGAAGATCGAAATAAACATAATGGAATTTAGTTGGGAGCAGCGGTTATGAAGCCTGCATATCACAAGTAACAGTCAAAAGACTAAATTAAAAAGCAGACAACATATCCTATAAGTGGTTAAACAATACCCAGAGCCTTTAATCGGCTGGAGTAGCGGAACCACTGTATCGAAAATTAAGTAAGAAAACAAAAACAAATGAAAATGTACCACTTATAATTAAATATAAGTATCGGGCTCAGCGATCTCCAAAGATCGAATTAATAACAGTACTGATTGCAAGCGCGGGGAGACGTTTTACTGCCGCCACACTGCACAAGCAACGCCACTGTGCTATAAAAAAGACTATGATAATTAACCTTTGTATAAAGTTCTGTTAATTGATCTTAAGAAATAAAAACGTAACAGATATTTATTTTAGGTACCTCTTTTTTTTTTGGAGACCCTGTACAGCCCAGTAAACTACAATTAGTGCAGATACAGTCTTCATAGCCTAGTGATGGTCCAGTTAAGCTCCTGATTGTTGGTTCAGATACACTCTAGTTAATGTCGTGAAGGTTGGTGTAGATACAGTCTAGATAACCACGAAATGGTTCCGATAAAGTCTAGTTAATAAATACTGAAAAGGGAATCACTTGGAAGAAACAAACACAAACAAGAGAGAAAGAATAGCAAACTCGGTTCTATTGAGTCCGTCCATGAGCGGTAATATAATGTGCAACACGTCTCAAGCCCCCTAGAAACGGCTTAAGCGGTATCCTATCCCAAAGCCACAATGATTGGGCTTGATAATCCCAAGGGATCAATAAATAATAACACGTGTTTGCTAATACAGTCTTGTTAACCACTTGATGGATGGTCTAGATAAAAATCAGAGATACAGTCTTGTTAGCGAGTTGATAGTTCATGCAGCTACTGTTCAGATATTCTCGTGATGGTTGGTTCAGAGACAGTCTAGTTAACCTCGTGATGGTTAGTGCAGATGCAGTCTAGATAACATCGATATGGTTGGTGAATACACAGGCTAGGTAACCTCGATATGGTTGGTGCAGATACGTCCTAGTTAACATATTGATGGAAAAATAAGTATAAAAGTCGAGCAGGAAATGCAGCTTTCACAGAACACAGTAAACCCCAAAACACGCAAAACGACAAACATGAATATGCAGTCTATAGTTAACGTCTTGATGTTTGATGCAGATACAGTTTAGTTAACCTAATGATCGTTCGTGCAGATAAAATATAGCTAACCGCATGATGGTCATTGCAGATACTGCCTAGTTATCGTCGTGATGATTGATGCAGATACCTTCTAGATAACCACGTGATGGGTGTTGCTGATTGTTGTGGATGCACTCTAGTAAGAAATGGGATAACCAATAGGATGGCTGGTGAAGAAAGAATCTAGTAAACCACGTGATGGCTGATGCAGATACTGTCTAGTTAACCTCGTGGTGGTTGTTGCAGATACAATCTAATTAACATTGTGATGGTTGATGCAGATACATTCTATTAAATGCTGATAAAGTCCAATTAATATCAAGACAGTTCAGATGCAGTGATTTTGCTAAAACGTTCAATTCACGTTGTGAAAAAAATAGGACAAACTGTGTCTTATTCGAGTACTAGTAGTTTAGTTACACTCCGCAACTTATTGCATTATCTAGACATTCGATAGTTTAAAAAAAAACGTTATTAACTTATTTAATAACCTCGTTTGTGTTAACATGTCCGAAGTGTGAAATGTTTGAGAATGCGTTTTTGTGAAATACACAACATTATTTTTTGACCTTGTTATATCAACTATCCATACATTATTATCCATTCAATATGTGTAAATATCAATTCAGTGAAGGTAGCTTTGATATGGAAAGACGTTAATATGGCCATGTAATGTGGAGTATCTATAAATTGTAAATATATATATTTATATATGTATCATACCCCACTGATATATTCAATCCCAAACTGAACTTTGTGGCAGACTGTTTGGATTTATAGGCTAAGTTTCGTTTTTGGAAAATACCTTGGTGTTAAATAAGACCTAACACGCCGTCATATATATATATAAAATGATTTGAAAACAAAAAGCGACATACAATATATCAGATACTAAATGCAATAATTTCATTTAAATCGAAACGGATCCTCATACAGAAGAGGTATCAGATAATTAGAAGTTTTTGCATAATTTTTAAATATGCACGACTTTTTAATTTTTAATTTATTAACCGAGTTGGATAACAAATGATGCGAGGCTGTGCCGAATATAATATTAGTTTCATGCACGTTGGTTGGTTTTGTTTGTTAATCATTTTGACGAAATGTTATATATTACGCCATATAAAATGAAAGAGGGATCCAATTACTGAACTGATTTTTTCAAAATGTGTTAAATCATTGTTATAAGAATTGACCTTGATTTTTGCCTTGTAATTGCGGTCCAATATCAATATACTTTTTGTATAAATAAGTAAATTATAGTTACTACCGAAATATACATGTATATTTAGATATGTATTCATTTAACTGCAACTGGGATCATTTATCAAATCAAATTAAAATGTATGTATGTTCAAATACTATGTGTAGATAATTATAATATGCACTTCTGTGTATTGGTGTAAATATTTGGTTTTGACGACACACAGATATGCATGCAACTGCAATTATATTTCCTGTTTTAGATTACTTTGCCCCGATATAGGAAAAGATGTTCTTTCATTCAAATGTTATTTATAATTGTGTTATCTAAAATGATCTTGGAGTTGAACAAGACGCTAAACATCGATTTAAACAAGTAGACGCTTTATTACGAACTTGCCTAAAAATAGTATAAGCTAAATGCACCAATACATTTTTAAAGAGACACACAGTAAACTTCATTTTTTAAAAATTGGGGCGTCCCGTTAGTTTTCTGCCAAAACTTGCATTTTTGCAATCATTAATGTTAATTATTGAAATAGTTGGAAGCAAATAGTTTTGCATAACATTAACGGTCGATTATATAATGCATCAACCATTACTATAAACCTATGGTAGTAAAACGCTGAAAAAATGAAAACTCAAGATTTATTGATTATATGCAAGGAGGTTTAAGTGAAAAGTATACTAGACAAATCAGATGAGATGCTAGTTTTAGTGGTTGATAACAACAGACTTCAAGATTGTCGTGTGTCCCTTTAAAATATAATATTATAGTTAACTAAAACAGCGATTTATTTCAAAAACTAATTCATACTGCAACCTCCACTGAGGGAGAGAAATACCTACTATTTAAACTGCGTACGGGAAATATTGTAAAGTAGCAGTTTACCGACTCTCTTTTGAATATGTAAAACTATTCAATTCGTAACCAGACATATAATTTGATATGTCTGGTTTTGAAAGCTCTGTATGTACGTTGTGCATTCCATATCTCGATGCACACTTGAAAGTTTTTTCCTTGTGGTGCCATTTTGTCTTTGTTGGTGCATCGTCAAATGCACTTCATAAATGCACACAGGTGCGCCAGTACACACCAAACCCACACACACTTTTTTATACATCACTATATTTAATATCAAGGACGTCATGCAAATACGTTTTGCATAAGATAATGTCACGTAAATCAAACAGTAATTGAAGTTATATTAATTTGTTTAAGACATGTTTTTTTAAACATATTGTGGGGTGGTTTTAAACGATATCCTATAGCAAGTATGTCATAAGTAAATACTGCATTTCAGGTAAATAAAATTGATAAATAAGTCTTAATTTTGGTGGTGTTGTTACTTTTAATAGTGTTTACCAGTATATTATTTCAGCAAAAATATAATTTGTTGTGCCTGACACTGAAACAAAATTTATGTATTAAAATAATATGCTTTTTGAGAAATTTAGCTAACACATTAATTTCTATAGCCATAAAACATCCTATAGTGGTATTCTCTTTTTGATATTTGGAGTCATGTTTATCGAGTAGTAATAAAAGAGAACAATACCGTTTCTGGGTATAAGAATGCACTAGTGCTAATGTAGTTTCAGTTTCCCTCAGAGGAGCGTTTATTTATTTGTTTTATTTTTATAAAAAAATGGCAGCAGGAGGTACTCCAGAATGCACACTTTAAATTATCAATAAACACAATAATCGTAACATAGGTTCACATTCGGTGCTCAAACGATGACCGGGCCTGCACATTCAATTTGACATAGCTACGCCCCTGGCTGAGACAGAAAGGCAGAAAGACAATAAATGTATAAATAAACGTAGAGGAAACTTTATCATTATATCGACGAACTAAATGTGGATGGTCAGAAATACTTTAATAAAAAACGCCATTTTGAAACTTGAGATCGGTGAAAGTGTATTGTTTACCTGTTCACCGTGGCATTATTTAGCCGGTGAACATTATAACACTATAGGTTTCGCACTACCACGCGAAAAGTCGAAAACTACAAAAAAAATGTTTTGACTTTTCGAGTAAATTGTAGTCCGAATAATGAAATTAACTCACATGAGTTTGAGAAATTATCGAGATAAAACTTTAAGTTTTCTAGTTGTCGTGTGAAATCTTCAGGGCGAAAAGTCAAGATTTAGATTTCGACTTTTCGTGTAAACATCAGGTCAAAAGGTTGATGGCACTGACATGATTCTGTAGTGAAAGATAAAAGTCATAATTATCCACAATGACGTTAATAACGTCACCAGTTGAATGACGTCACTGTGGAAATGAACATTGCAAATGTTAGTAATTCGTGAAGTCAACTCACAATGTCAATGATTTGCAATCGGAACCTCGACTGAACCTCGATTCCAATAAAATCAATTATACCTCGTGTTGGAATCCCGATAAAAACAAATTATACTTTGTGTTGGAATTCCCGATTTCACCGGATACCCATAAAAGATTAGCAAATATATCATGCAGTTACCGTACAACCGGAAATTGCCAAACTGTTATAGATGTTAGCGGACGGACATCGAGATTGCCTTTGTACGGTCTGGTCTATACACACTATATGGTGTGGTCTATACACACATGTTCTTCAATTGGATCTGACAATTTCTCATGTTTCAAGTGACCGACAAAGCCAACAAAACATAGACAAATATAAACATGATCGTGATATGTAAAAATAAGTATAAAAGTCGAACAGGAAATGCAGCTTTCACAGAACACAGTAAACCAAAAAGAAAAACATGAATGGCAATAGTAATAAATAATAAAGGCATATATATGATGTCACAAACACAAAATGGGTTGACAATAGGGCTACCGCCTTGAAACGATCAGTGGCAGAAATGCCCAGGGGTTTAAACCAGGTTCTGGGGTGCACCAAACCTCCCACTTACGCTACTCTCATCCCAGTAAAACGGGACATTGTAAATAAAGAAATCCTCGCCATGAATTATTCTCTAACGAACAAGGCAGATTAATAGGCAATATAAATAAAGCATAAAGACCCTCGTGTATATATAAGTACAAAAAGACAATAGCCTAGAAAGCCACAAAGAAGGTTCTCGATGATTTGTCGCAGACGAGTTCTTAAATTACTTTTATATTTGGAAAGAAGATCAGCTGAGTTGCTATAATACAATTTTGCATAGGTTTTACGAAGTTTATGGTAACGGTAGCTTCTTGTTAAATGTTATAGATCTCTCAAGCCGAAGCGTCGTTATCCACTGAGCAAGAGGCCGCTGAATCCTCACCTAAAGTTCATGAGTAAGGGTTGTAGGAAGTGGCAAGTTATTGTTTGAGATAGTTGGTTAAAATTGTCTTTTTTTAGCAGTCGCAATGAACTTGTATTTTTAAAAATGTGTTTTTAGCTGTGGCGGCCGTTTTTAATTTCCGGCCTACCTGATTTTAACCTAAGACCAACAAGACATCAAGAGCAATATTCCTGTAAAGTGTCATGAAAGAAATATAAAAAGATCGGACAGGGAAAGTAGCATTCAAGGAGGACACTCAACCACAAAACACAGAAACAAACACGCAAACAGACAAACAAGAAGGCAAAAGCAATAACAAATGCAAACGACATCACAAACACAAACGGGTTGACAATAGGGCTACCGCCTTGGAACGGTCAGTGGCAAAGTAGGCCACTGGGGGTTTAAACCGGTTCTAAGATGCACCAAACCTCACACTTACCCTACTGTCATCCAATTAAAACAGGACAGTGTAAATAAAGAAATCCCCGCCATGATCTAATCTCTAACCAACAAAGCAGCATCAATAGGCAATACAAGTAAAACACAAATATGCTCGTGTAAATATAATACAAAAAAACAATAGCCTAGAAAGCCACAATGAAGGTACTCAATGACTTGGCAGAAGTCAGAGCATTAAGAGAATAAACCATTAAGCGCACGACAAGAAATATCATGGACAAACATCAAACGCCACCGTCCCAATGGGCTTTATGTAGGCGACAAGTGTTAAACCCCAAGTGACCTACTTTGCCACTGACCGTTCCAAGGCGGTAGCCCTATTGTCAACCCTTTTGTGTTTGCATTTGTTATTACTTTTGCCTTCTTGTTTGTCTGTTTGAGTGTTTGTTTCTGTGTTTTGTGGTTGACTGTCCTCCTTGAATGCTACTTTCCCTGTCCGATCTGTTTATATTTCTTTACATGTTATAACCAACAAGGAGCTAGTGCGCTCGACTATATTATTATGTCATGACTCTTTTTCTCATGACATCGTCTGTCTAAATGTTAAAAAACTAACATTTCATTCCAAGCACTGTCCAACTGGTGTGGTGATAAAATGTAACATTCAATCGGACGAAAGTAGTAACATCCCGACAACCGAGCTCCCTAAACGGATTAAAATTACACAGGAACATAACATTGCTTATCAAAACATTTTATCAACAAAAGAGACATATGACAAAATAAACTAATTTCTACACATAGATACTGATTCAAGTCAGGTTAATATTGACTCTCTAGTAGGATCATTCAACACAATCGTAATAAGCGCTGCACAACGCGCATGTCCCGCTAGACCAACTACTAATAAATTACCGAGGAAAAGCAAAAGAAAACGCAATGACACCAACTTAACTGAATCAATATACTAAAGCACGTAAACAATTTAATAATCTATCATGTCTTATAACTTAATATCCGGACAACCCGTATAATATTTTACGAGTTAAAATCCAAGTCACAAATAAAAAGATCAAGAAACTCTCTAAACAACAAAACCGTGACAAGAAAAACATAATTTTCCGGAAATTAGAAACACTTCATGATGAAATTCTAAAACAGACTGGAAGCTTATATCAGAACTCTCTATAAGAGACAAAAACCAAAACAAAATTCCAACATCAGTCACTGATAAATTGATGGAACATTTCGAAGATCTTGGAATACTACCATCTGAATACAGTTTTAATGCCCAATCACAGGAACTTCAAAGTGAACTAAGAACGTTTAGAAAATAACAAGGATATGAAAACACCTCTAGATTATCCTATTGAGGTAACAGAAATAATTTCAGCTATAAAACTCCTGAAGCCTAATAAGGCTAGTGGCTTGGATCTCATCACAAATTAAATGTTCAAATTTGGAGTTGATATATTAGTTACACCGTTAAGAAAACTATTTAACTTGATCCTTACTTCTGGTATATACACGAGTACATAGCGGCCCTTCACAAAAAAGGATCAAAACTAAATCCTAATAATTACCTAGGGATATCAATTTTAAGCTGCCTCGGAAAGCTTTATTCTTCCATTCTAAACACAAGACTTACTAATTATCTTGAAAGTTTCGAAATAATCAAAGACAACCAGTCTGGGTTCAGAAAAAAGTCGCAGAACAACTGATAACTTATTTATTCTCAAAACCGCTATCAACAAATATCTATGCCAAATGAACAGAAAACTATATCTATATTTTATAGACTTTATCAAAGCACTTGATCGTGTTTGGAGAGACGGTCTGCTTTTAAAACTTCTTAGACACGGAATAGGAGGAAAATTCTACATCTCAATCAAACAATCAAACAATTGTATGCGAATACACAGCCCGCTTTAAACATAAATAATGGCATAACTACTTTTAAAAGCGGTGTTAAACAGGGTGACAATCTAAGCCCAACATTATTTAATATATTCCTCAATGATATTACATTCCCACAATCTAAACTTTAGATGGGTGATCCTTAGGTCAATGATTTTCAAATTTGTTAAAATTAGGGCAATGCCACATCCAAGATGGCCTCCGTTGAATGCGAGGGTAAACAACATCTCTGTACAGCCAATTTTGACCAAATGTCACGCGGATGATTCTGTGGTCGATGCCTTTCAAAATTATACAACTTAGATCAATGCATTATCCAAGATGGCCGCCATTACCATATATGGTCAGAACCTTAAAAAATCTTCTTAATATGAACTACTGAATAGATTCCGACAGTTTTTAGCTCTACTGGATGGCGAGTTGTCCGTCGTCCGTCGTCCGTCATTCAATTTTGCCTCGTTAAGACGACAGGGACTTCATTTTCCATCCAATCTTTACTAAACTTTACCAGATTGTTTTTTTATTTATTAATTTTTTTTTAATTATTATTTTCATTTGTTTTTTCATTCTTTTTTTTTATTTTTTTTATTTTTTATTTTTTCTTATAATAATAGAAACCTTGGTACATTGTTGTTTAATTGGGAGCTTAGAGGCCCTTGATGAATCGGTTTTACATAGAGCGATAGAGGGAAGAATCTCTTCTTCTCTGAAACTACAAGAGGTGAAGTTTTAATATGTTTTATTAGATCACCTGAGCCGAAGGGTCAAGGTGATCTATTGGGATCACTCTTAGTCCGTCCGTCCGTCGTCCGTCATTCGTCGTCCGTCGTCGTTAACTTTTGCTTCTCCTCAGGAACCGCTAAGCCAATTTTAACCAAACTTCAAATGGATAATCCATTGATATATGCGTTCGAGATTTGTTAAAATTAGATCAGTGCGACATCTAAGATGGCCGCCATTAACATATATAGTTGAAACCTTAAAAAATCTTCTTCTCAATAACCGCTAGACAGATTTCGACAATTTTACTTTTGAAACGAACGCCAATGCCTAGTCTATCAAAGGAACAGAGCTTTCATGTATTACATGTAGCATCAGCTTATGGTCTTCTACTAATTTTGTTCAAGTGGTGACCTTGAGGTTTAATTTGGCCCCGCCCCGGGGGTCACAGTTTTACATAGACTTACATAGGAAAAGAATGAAAAAAACTTCTTCTCTGAAACTACATGAGCCAGAGATTTAATAGTTTGCATTTACTATAAGATTATGATCCTTTACCAAGTTTGTTCAAATGGTGACCCTGGGGCTACGTTTGGCCCCGCCCCAGGGGTCACATGTTTTACATAGACTTGTATAGTGAAAAACTTAAACAAATCTTCTTCTCTGAAACTACTTGAGCCAGATGTTTAATATTTTGCATTTGCTATAAGCTTATGCTCCTCTACCAAGTTTGTTCAAATGGTGATCCTGGTGTCAAATTTGGCCCCGCTCCGGTGGTCACAGTTTTACATAGACTTGTATAGGGAAAAATTAAAAATTCTTCTTCTCTGAAACTACAAGACCCAGAGGTTTAATATTTTTCGTTTACTATAAGAGTATGTTCCTTTACCAGGTTTGTTCAAATGGTGACCCTGGGGTTACATTTGGCCCCGCCCAAGGGTCACATGTTTTACATAGACTTGTATAGGGAAAAACTCAAACAATCTTCTTCTCTGAAACTGCGTTAGCCAGATATTCAATATTTTGCATTTGCTAAATTATTATGATCCTTTACCAAGTTTGTTCAAATGGTGACCCTGGGGCTACGTTTGGCCCCGCCCCAGGGGTCACATGTTTTACATAGACTTGTATAGTGAAAAACTTAAACAAATCTTTTTCTCTGAAATTGCTTGAGCCAGATGTCTAATATTTTGCATTTGCTATAAGCTTATGCTCCTCTACCAAGTTTGTTCAAATGGTGAATCTGGTGTCAAATTTGGCCCCGCTCCGGTGGTCACAGTTTAACAAAGACTTACAGAGGGAAAAAAATAAAAAATCTTCTTCTCTGAAACTACAAGAGCCAGAGGTTTAATATTTTGCATTTAATATAAGATTATGGTCCTTTACCAAGTTTGTTCAAATGGTGACCCTGTGGTCATATTTGGCCCAGCCCCGGGGGTCACAGTTTAACATAGACTTGTATAAGGAAAAACTTAAAACATATTCTTCTCTGAAAATGCAAGAGCCAGAGGTTTAATATTTTGCATTTGCTATAAGCTTATGGTCATACACCAAGTTTTTTCAAATGGTGGGCGTCAGTTTTACATAGATTTATATAGTAAAAAAATCTTCTTCTCTGAAACTACAAGAGCCAGAGGTGTTATATTTTGTATTTACTATGAGCTAATGTTACTAAAAAGGTGACCCTGGGGTCACATTTGGCTCTGCACCAGGGTCGACATGTTTTACATAGATTTGTATAGGGAAAATCTTAAAAAATCTTCTTCTCTGAAACCACAAGGCACACAGCTCTCATATATTACATGTAGCCCTGGGGTCACATTTGGCCATGCTCCAGAGGTTACATTCTAGCATCTTCATTTTGTATTTGATCTTTACCAAACTTTGTCAGTGTCTTTATATCAATGTTGGTTAACAACAGAGGCCACTTTTCTTGAACAATCTTAACCAAACTTGCACAGATTGTATATGACCATAACCTTTCGAAGAAGTTCGATATTGGACCATTACTCAGGTGATCGATATAGGGCCATATTGGCCCTCTTGTTTATTATCAGCTTATGGATCCTCTACCAATTTAGTTCAAATGGTAACCCTGGGGTCAAATTTGGCCCTGCCCCAGGAGTCACAGTTTTACATAGACTTTTAAGGAAACACTTCAAAAGTCTTCTACTCTGAAACTATAAGAGCCAAAGGTTTAATATTTTGTATTTACCATCAGCGTATTGTCCTCTACCAAGTTTGTTCAAATGGTGACCCTGGGGTCAAATTTGGCGTTGACCCAGGGGTCACAGTACTGCATGCTTGGTGGTGAACCCTTTTACAGTTCGCCACTATGCTTTCCTCTTTAATTTTACGATGACAGGCTGTGGACCCTATGATGACGCCCACCTAAAGCCCATTGGGACGGTGACGTTTGATGTTTGTCTATGATCTTTCTTGTCGTGCCCTTAATGGTTTATTCTCTTTTTGCTCTGGCTTCTGCCAAGTCATTGAGTACCTTCATTGTGGCTTTCTAGGCTATTGTTTTATTGTATTATATTAACACGAGCATATTTGTGTTTTACTTGTATTGCCTATTGATGCTGCCTTGTTGGTTAGAGATTAGAACATGGCGGGGATTTCTTTATTTACACTGTCCTGTTTTAACGGGATGACAGTAGGGTAAGTGTGAGGTTTGGTGCACCTTAGAACCGGTTTAAACCCCCCAGTGGCCTACTTTGCCACTGACCGTTCCAAGGCGGTAGCCCTGTTGTCAATCCTTTTATATATGTGATGTCGTTTGCTTTTAATGTTGCGTTTGCCTTCTTATTTGTCTGTTTGCCTGTTTGTTTCTGTGTTTTGTTGTCCTCCTCGAATGCTATTTTCCCTGTCCGATCTTTTCATATGTCTTTACATATACTGATATAGGGAAAAACTTAAAAAGTCTTCTTCCCTGATATGGTCTCTTTGCAGATGTCCGCATTAATGATATTACATCATATTTTATGTACATTAAGATATTATTAGATTTGGAAAGATGTATTGCTCAATTGTAAAAATATATTTCCAGCTTGATATATTTTGCTGTAATTTGTAGGTTAAATCATATCACTCGATTTCGATAAACCGTTTTATCACATAACGACCCTTGTTATTAGAGTCGAACACACATTTCATATACTAGTTTGTGTACGCATGTGTAATACAATATGGAATGATTGTGAATGGTTGAGCATGAAATGCATTAAATATATAATACTACGCAAGTTTTGTTATCTGAATCTTATTTATTATAATTACATCCAGATCTTAGTCATATATTTATTGTTTATCAACAATTTATAGTCAATAATTAACAACTACAAATCAGGTGGTAATATTTTAAAAATCGCTGTAAAATGTCCTTTTTTAAAAAAAAATCATGAACTATTTGATACCCAACGTTTTGTATGACATGACGTTAAGACATCGCATAACGTTTTACATCACATAACTTGTTAGTGTCAATGGACGTAAGTTCATGACGTTTTTGCACTAACGTTTGTCTGACGCCGTGGCGGCTTTGTGTTTATTTGGATTTTTTTAACATATTTGTCATGTTATGTGATAAAAAAATTCTTAAACTCGTCCCCATTCTGTATAAGATTTATAAAACTGGTTACGAATTATTTTTAATTTTAACTCGCCAAAATGTTCGTTAAAATTAAAATTATTTATAACTCGTTTCATAAATCTTATATGAAATGGGAATTCGTAAATATCCAATATATATATACTCCGAAATTTTACGACGTCGCACGTTTTCTAAATTTGTTAACATATTATGTTTTAAATGTTACCCATTTATATATGTACATGTATTTGATAAATCTGCGGTTGTGTACGGTCTCCTTATAAATATGTAGCGAATGGCACAGTTACCTTTACTGTGTGATGAGACTTGAATAAACATTAAAACTCTATGTGATCGTATTTACACATTTACACATTTGCAACTCGAGTCTATTTTAAACAGAGATATTCCATAGTCATTGTTACGATCCTCATATACTCCACTGATGTATGCAGACTTCTGTTTACACTCACAGGTGCCACGACCAGGTACTTGCCTGAAAACATAATAGAGACTAATTATATTTACATCATACTTACTTGTAAATACATGTTTATAGCTTTTAACTCGTACTGTTTCTTCGTTATCTACCTGAGATTTAAATATATTATTGGTGCAATATAATTTAACGATTAGTAAAATGCAAACACAATTAGCTTTAAACTATCCAAAATCCAAAATTTATTAATAATGGAGCGCGAATATTCAAGTTAAACAGAAAAAAAAACAGGATGGTGCGCATGTTAAAGCAATTAAGCGTTTCGTGTGTCCCTTGTAGCTCTTCGTGGGCCGTTATGATAATGTCGAAGGCCTTACTCCAGTCTTCAAAAATTCCGTACTTAGTATAGCAGTTTTCTATTAATGATGAATAGTGGTCGTTTACAAGATAATATTTCCTAAGTGAACCTTGTACACAATGATATCCATTAAATCAGTTTAGATGTATTTATCATACAAGTGTACTCTCTTAAAGGCGATCTTTGAAGGTGTGACTTCCGGTCTTAGGTTGATTTGATATTATGTTGACATACGCATGCAACCGAACATAATACTGGGTTGGAATGAAAGCAGATGCGTATATACTTAGTACATATAAAAACACAATATTTTTGATTTTCGATTATTTTTAGTCCTGTTTTTTTGTTCAAATCAAGGTTGTATTTTATGTTAGTACACAAGTCTCTTTGTCCCAAAGGTTAACATATGGCGATAAACAGTTGAATCAGATCTGCTCTACTTCGTTCTGTTAAAACACATTTAACTTTAACATCTTTAACATCTCTAGAATTCAAAAACTACCAAAGAGTAAATGCTCACCAAATCATGCTTTCCTCTAAGAATAGTTTAAAAAGTAAACGTAATTTTTTGATAATAATGAAGAAATAGTTTTGATATAATTAGCATGTAAAGTGAATTATCAGACATAAATGTACATAAACGTACACATCTCTGTGAGAAAGAATTGTTGATTTCCATCAAACTTTGCCATCTTGCGTACATTTCCAAGATGATCTTTCCTGTAGTTAGGAGCATTATAATGGTCATATCTGCAATAACATGTTTATATTAAACGTAACATAAATGTCTAGAATTATTGATATTAGCAAGAATATTAAAGGAAAGTATATCCCGGCTTTATACACATTTTACAATTTAAATATCATCTGCACACCACGTTCGTTACTGGTAGGTATTATACTTTTCGGGGAGAAGATTACACACCGTTTACAATAATAGTAACACCTGATTATTGCATAAATGCTGCTTTGTTTGTTAGAGTATGTAGCCTGAAAAGAGACTTATTAATTTCCCTGTCCCGTTTTATTGGGATGACAATAGGAAAACGAGTTACGTTTTGTGCACCATATAACCTATGTTGAACTCCCAGCGGTCATTTTTGCCACTGACCATGTTCCAAGGCGGTAGCAATATAGACACGTTTTTATGTGTGTCATGGTATACACATGACTCTTATTTATCCTGTCAGTAGTTTGTTTCTATGCGTGTTTCTGGTTGACTGTGATCCTTGAATGCTACATTTCCTGTCCGACTTTTATATCTACTTTTATATCAATTGTTATATCTACTTTTAAAACTATGATGAATGACTCATTTTACTTTTATTGACGTTATCTGACATTTTTCGTCCGACACATTTTCCATGGTATTAATGCTGCACTACACATTTGTTTCCTGGAGGTATTACACCTTTTCTTGAGTAAGAGACACACAATCTTACAATAATAATAAGACTTAAAAACGGCAAACTTTCCCGGGGCAATAACTCCTTTCACTTATATCGTATCGTCCTACACAACTTTACACGGTAGTTACATTGGACACCATCATAACAGTTAAGTATGGGAATAAATTTCAGTTTTGGGGAAGAATGTTCGTGACAATATCAATACTGTATCCCGCTTTCGCGAAGGCGGGGATAACTGTATCCCGGCTTTCGGCTAGGCGGTGTTAATAATGAGGCCATTTCGTAACGACGTAAAGCTAAATTTGGTATAATGCTATATTCCACACACATTCTTTAAAATGTATGCGATGTTGTTATTATTGTTGTATTTCAGTTCCCAGTCACTTTTTCTGCATTTTGAAAAATAATATTCTACACATTTTGTATACAATGTATGGGATACGCGCTATGATATTCTGATGTCGGTCTGCAAGCACGACAAGTGAGTGCTTAATGAGTGCTTAATGATGTCGTGTTGGATGAGTTGTCCTTAAGTGAGTGCTTAATGAGTGCTTAATGATGTCGCATTGGATTTTGTGTTGAATGACGTTAGATGTCGGAGGTACTGGCTCTAAAGTGCGGTAGATGTAGGTTTTTGAGCGCTGGATTTAGATTGATTAAAGAAATATTGCCAGATGGTTTGATACGGTAATAAAACGATAGTATATCCAATCTGCATCGTATTAATATATGAGTTCATTCGTATGATAACCATGTACAATTTTTTCAGAAATCAACATGATTTTCGTTGTTTTTACTCTACAGTCGTTTGATGGTGTTGAAGACCAGACAAGGTCTTGTATGTGTTGGGGCAGTGGTCACAAATATGTTTCTTTGCACAAACATGTGTACGTATCCAAAAAGGCGAAGTAGATGCATCTATTGTGTCGTGATATTTTCCGCTTAATTATGACATTTAAACAACTTGATAAAATGGCCAAATCATGTTCCTGAGTCTCCGTCAAATGCAGTTAAACAGTTAGTTGTAATTATTTGAGGGTCCCGTAAATGATATAATAGATATTTTGTTGACAACAAGTTATTGCATGTGATCTTGGATGTCTAAGCCCGCCATTCACCTTCAGACATGATGTTTGGTATATATTTTAAGATGATTATATGCGTGTAATAGGATTTAAGTAACACTAAGTAGGATTATATTATTTGATCAGTAACTTTGACCTTTGAGTTAGGACATGGCTTTGGTCTATACACATTGTCAAAATCAACTCTAGTGCATTACTTGTATAGAATAACCTCACATGTGTTTTAGCTCTACTGACCGAAGGATAGCAGGGCTTATGGGCTAACGAGTTGTCCGTCGTCCGCCCGTCTGTTTGGACACTCTACACCTTCGTTTTTCATTTGATCTATACTAAAATTCAAGAGGGTCTTTATATAAACCTCGGACAAGTTCGAAACCCAGCCAGATGGGAATTATAAACACCATCATTATGGCCCTTGATTAATTGAAACATGCCATATTGTAATTCTCGGACGAGATCTGGAACCAGCCAAATTTGTATGCTAATATTTATAGAATGGAGTTCATCAGTCATGCTATCTGATGGGTTTGAATAAGTTATCTGGACCTGAATTGGAAAAATGATATAATTTGGCTTTTGTATCACCATAGCACTCCCATTGTTTATCTGATCTAAACAAAGGTTTAACATAATGTGTACTTTAATAAGGTCCTAGTCAAGTTCTTCAATCAGGCGTATTGTCTGTAATAAATGAGTTATTATTATATAAACTCATTTATTATCAACATGATCAAATCTAAGTGTGCAAAAGTATAGTCAAACATAAATTACTGTACATGTTTAAATGACGTATTTGCCAAAGGCTTTGAAGGGTCTCTAATTGTTGCAGAAGATTGACACAAAGTAAACATTGTAAATAGTTTCGTCTATGTATATGTTCTAAGCAAAGTAAGAATATGGACGATTCCGGAATTGCTCTGCGCAAAGTAAGAATTCTTAAAATGCGCAACGATTCCGGAATTGCGCAAGACTATTCCGGAATTGCTCAAGGGGTTAAATATATAAACCACGCATTAAGTGTCTCTGCACAATTTGAGAATATTTTGGGCAAAGTAAGAATTTGTGTTATGATGTGTATAGGAAGATGCTAATTTTAAATCTACTTATATTTCATTTTAATATGCTTATTTTGCTTCACCCATCTGCGACGAACAGATAATTTACAGTTAAGTATCGCGTATGATTAACATAAACTTAATTATTTACAAAACAATTTGAAGTCCTTAACTTCAACAATACTTTCCAGGTTCCATAATACTTGGTAAGGAAATTCAATTGAACTATTTTTAATTATTTCAAACGTAGTTGCATGACAATGCACTTTATTAAAAGCACATTATTTGCCCATTTAAATGCGTTTCGCCTACACAGGCGGTGAGTATGCTTAAAGTTTCTGCTTATCAAAGAAAAATTATGTAATACTACCTAATATGTCGGAATAATTAAGTAAGACGGTTCTATCTGTTGAATCGAAAATCACTCTTTCATTGGCTTTTCATGAAAAGCAACAAGTTGGTATAGATATAATCAACGTGTTGCTGTCGTTTTAAAACGCGACTTTGACTTGCTACATTATTTAGATATCGATGAAGAGAAAACAATGAAAATAATTCTCGGCATATTTAGATTGTCTTCGCACAACCTCGACATAGGAAGAGGAAACCAAGAATATCATAGAAAGGAAAGAATAATGCAAACTTTAATATATGAATTTTATTGAAAACGCTCGTGCGTCTTTTTTATCAACCACTTATTGCTTGTGTATCCTTTTCATGCGTTAATCTGATATAAAAAAAAAATAGATTTAAGTGATAGTTTTAAACATGTAATCTTTTTTTTCTTCAGTAAAATCTGTTTTGAAATATGTTTATCTGTTATAATTTAGGTCTGTATATTGAACAATTAATTGAACTTCTTTTCGCTTTATTATAGTTGTGTTTTATTGTTGTTATAGGTTAACATTATAATAATTAATAATAATAATTTGAAAATGTGTGAAGAAAAAAACACAACAAAAAAAAACCTAAAACAAATTCCAACTATAAATTTAATATTTCGAAATACGCATATATTGTCGTCATTAAGTATGAAAGAAGCACACAACTTCTAATATGATAAAATTTATTTAACATATCTTCCAGCTATTTAAATTATTTAACTTTCACCGATTCCAATATGTTAGTATACGTCAAAATATTACGGCGAAATAATTATATTTAGTTTAAACATATTTCATTTCATTTTTTATTTCCTTTATTGTGATTGGCTAATTAAATAAAAGGGCGTATCTCATTGCATTTAAACAATATGATTGACCAACTGTAATAGGAAGCGTGACGGAGCGGCGCGTGGACTCCTTCACACCTTTGAACAACATTACACACACACTCTCTTAACAGTGTGAAGTTTGTTTAATTTGGTCCATTATATACCAATCATATATAAATTGACAAAAGGACTGTTAATACAATACAATGGGGAAGCTTATATAATCAGTTTTACCATGTATATGTTCGACAATATAAACATACATAAACATGTTTTACTGAAACAAAGATCGATAACCTGTTTACAATTATAAGTTAAATGTTTTAATTTTACAATATGCAGGATTTTAAACCGAAGTCTCAATCAAACCGAGACTGCAATAGTTCGTATGTGTCGTGCTCGGCCGTTTCCAAAGGTCCATTGTTATACTCTTTTTTATGACAGTTGATTTCCGGCCACGTAATGATATTAATGTTGAATGAAATTATGTTATGTTAATATACGATATTGCAATATTTCGAAATATATTTAAACATATTTAACATATTAGTACACTACGAATATTGTTTCGTACGAAAGCTACATTTTTGATGTAATGTTAGTGCTAACACTTAGAATACAGTATAATCAGCCCATTTTCACGTTATTATCTAAATTACTGTTTCACTTCTTCATCTTTCGTCGATTTTTGTGCAATATATAACCTATTTATTTGTCGAAATGCCATGAAACACCGCTCGTTCGTACGTTCATTCCATCCATCCATCCATCCATCCATCCATTCATTCATTTGTTCATTCGGGAACCATTTCTCTCTCGAAGGAGATATTTCCAGTATCTCAAAACACTGGTTATAGCTTTTCTATTCCTAGTATTCCCTATATAGATCACATACAAATATGAACATAGGGAAAGCTCACCCGAGGGGTCAGAATGGCAACCAGGGACGAGGCTCTGCCGAGTTCCTGATCTCGAGGGTGAGATTTCCCTATCTCACTTGGATAACTCTATCGAATGAAATAAGATAATATGCACGTTTATGAGGGTATGTGGACATTTGGACATATAATGTGGCATCCTATGTAAAGATATAAAAGGTACGGGGACATACAAATGCTATTGTGTATTAAAATATATATAGAGTATGTAGATATACTTATAGAGTATGTAGATATAATATGTAAATATATAAAGGGTTCGGTGACATAATATGAAGGATATAGAGAGTACGTAGGCATATTACGAAAGCATTTAGAGACTACGGGGACATATTATGTAAGGATATAAGGGATATTCATGGGGTTATAATATATAAGTATATAGAGAGTACGGGGACATATTATGTCAGGATATAGAGGGTATGGGACATATTATGCAAGGACATATAGCATAAGGGGATATAGTTATTATGTAAGTATACTATCCACATATATATATCCCTATATAATATGTTCCCATACCCTCTATATTATATAGAGGGTATGGGGATATATTACATAAGGATATATAAGGTATGGGGATATGATATGTAAGGATATATAGGGTATGGGGATAACCTATATTATGATAAGTATATAGAGAGTGCGTTGACATATTATATAAGGATATATATGAGATATGGAATGCACAACGTACATAAAGAGCTTTCTCACTTACATAACTCAGTAGAGTCAATTCGAGTTCTGACTGTTGTCTCCACGCAGTTGCCTAACACAAGAGAGACGTTGGTCTTATTCTGGTCTTCAACTTTAAGTTTTCTCTACGCAAGAGAGACGTTGGTCTTATTCTGGTCTCCAACTTTAAGTTGTCAAGCTATTTAAAATGACAAGCTACTTGCGAAATATTTTAGTCACATTTACTATTTTGGGAACTGAAAATGTTTATGATAATTATGATATAATCTCGTTAAAGTGACAAGTATTTGCGGATATTTAACTTGTGCCATTATTTTGATGGTAATACAATCTCTTGCACCCAGATCTTTTCACAATGGGGCTTTCAAAATGCACTAAAATATATGCATTATTAACGTCGCTCTGCTGATTAAAGGCCAGACATATCATATTAAATATCTGGTTACGAATTGAATAGTTTTACGTATTCAAAAGATAAGTCGGTAAATACAATGTAACGTTATAGACTACAGAGGGTATAGGACCATGTGTTGTGTGTTCGTGATTGATTAGTTTTCTTTTCATTAGTTCTCTGTTATTAAATGTTATAATTGTTACAACAATTAATTTGAAATATAATTCGTGTCCCTATTTGTATGTCACGTTACCATTACTATTTAATTAAATTAATACTATTTGTATGTTAAGTTACCATTACTATTTAATTAAATTCATAATATTAAGAGCATTTTTTTGTTTTATTCGCTTGATTATACTTTAAAAAATAGAAAATGTTCTAATATATAATATTGCAATGTTGTCATCACACTCATGTTCCCATATGCATTCTACATTTCGACCAACAGAGTAACATGAACTAGCAAACTTTTATAAGACACTTAAAGTAGTTTAATAATCGCTTTTACCATATTTTAAAAGGTCTAACTGCCAGATACAACTTTTTTATGAACATCTTCCTTTCCGAATATTTAATAACATAAGGTCCTAAGTGCAATTGCTCGGATAACAAAGTCAATTTTTTTTTTTTGAAATAACAAATACTTTGTTTTATGAGAAGCAAACTACAGCTTATGTCATATGAGATTGTTCAGAGAATTCACACAGTTGTTACTGTCAGTCTGTTTTTCTTTCACTTTCCCGAAAACTATGATTTTTCACTTATGACGTTATAATTCTAGACCATCGATATATAGAGATTATGTAAATGCTGGGATGGATTATAGGGAAATCCTCAAGAGTGGTATAGACGTGTGGTTCTTTTCACGATCGAGCGTATGAGAGTGAGTGAAAAAACAAAACACGTCTTTTATCGAGTGAAGGATTACCCAATAATCGATTCGAGCAGTTAAATACTCTTTTATATTACATTTTAAGTCAGTTTACAGACGCCATCACTCAACGTCGCAACGTTAGTTATTACGTCGCAATGTTAGTTATTATTGTGTTCTGAGTGAGTTAATATTAATATTAATTATGATTAATTTAATATTTAGCGATTATGAATATTTTTGCATCCATCCACCGTGTAATACGCGGATCCCCGTGAGGTTCCCGGGGTAGAAAACAACCACTGCAAACACACCATCACATGCAGAGCTATACGTACGCATGATTCAAAATAAAATTGTTTTAGATTTACCTACTGACGTATGCATCATATCTTCTGGATTAAATAGCTATTTTACTTTAGAATTTCTTATACTAATATACTGCTGATATGCTGACTATTTGAATGAAGCAAACAAAAATCAAAATGTATACTCGCAAATATGATTAACGAAAATATTCTTACTTTGTCCAAATTCCTACTTTGCGCACGGACTATTCCGGAATTGAACCGCGCATTTTGAGAATTCCGATAATGCCGCGCATTTTAAGAATTCTTATTTTGCGCAGAGCAATTCCGGAATTGTCCATTTTTTTATTTTGTGCATAACATATATACCTTATTACTGGTGGCTCCTTTTTGGACGCAATGGCCTCGGTAGCTCAGTAGATTTTAAATCCTTTGGCTTTGAATCTACAGACCTTTGCCCCGCGTGGATTCATTAACCGAAGTTGCTGTCCCAATATGATATAATCTTAAACGGATGTGTTAACAGGACGCAACACCACTTTTCATTCATTCTTTTTAGGACACAGGTCTTTTCTTTTCCATTCAAGCGAAAAGAGCTATTTTAAAATGTACACGTATCTACATACATTTAAAGATATAGCTGTGTAGCACTATTCAGATGTATTTTATTGGATAAATGTTTTGCATCTTGAATAAACTTAAGTCGTTAACAAAAGCCTGTAAATTAGAAACGTAGCAGAAGTTCATCTACATGTTGACGAGTGCATTTATGAACAATGGAACACATGTCAGGTTCAACGAAAGTTGAGTAAACGTTGACTTAGCAGTTACATTACAAATCTGTGTACATAATTTCAAGATACTGTTTCAGTAAATTATTTAACATATATAACTTTGATATGTTTTAACCAACTTCCTTTGCACCGCACATTGATATACAGGACGTTGTGCATAACGACTCTATTGTCATTATTCATTCAATACAACACGTGCTTACGGTGACATTGCGTTTGGGTGCTGTGATTTTGTATATGGTCATTTTTCTACGAAGGGTTTGATCAAATCGTTTAAATTATACAAACAATGATTGAGATCTAGAATATAATACATTATCAAAGTCATCTCAAGCATCTAAATCAAATGTATGTTTACATATTCAATTGTTCGTAGTTCAATGATTTAACTCAATCCGCAAAATTAAGAAGTGTGCATCTTCAGTTATTAGTTATATATGTGAAGTGTTATTGCAATTAGTTTCAACATTTTATTTTAACATACAGTACAGTAAATACTTGCCATCGGAACGCCAAGCGCCGATAAATCTTGTTTTCGAAGTTCTAGCCGGTGCTAGATGGCGTGAGATGATGCAATTTATATTAAAAGAAAGTATGAAAGGAGACATTTTAAAATTGTCGAACACGATAACTACAAAATATATTACAGTCTGGGTTTGATTGAGACTCTTTGAACGGTAGTGAAATGTGCTTGCTACCGTTCACGCCTTCTAGACCCGCCTTGAGAAGAACTCAATATTTAATATGCCAATAGAACAGAAACTTGAGCCATCCCGAAGATGGTATGCATATGATGCTGAACACGTAACTTTCAAGCGGTATTTTCACACCATTCCATGGCCAGAGGCGTATGGTCCAGATTTTATCAAAACGCATTGCTCTAAACGGGAAAACAATGGGCGAAATAAACAAAATGAAATGTAACTCTTATTCTGCTTCTTTTCTCTTGTTTGTGTTCGTTGCTTGCAAGATATCCTCTTTTCAGTATGTATTATTAGTATACTTACGAATAACAACATCCGTGATAGACCGGATTAAATCTGATGTTACGCCATTTTGTGGATTGAGAACTCGTGCATTGCAAGTTTTTGGAGCAACTTGATGCATTGACATAATAACCAACTTCAGGTATATCGTGATCCGTTACATTCATTGTAATTGAAAGCGATGAATTCAGCAATCTTTCTATTTCTGCATGTTCCTCGGGTGTACGAAAGTATGCAGGAAATCTTTGCTTAGTTTTTTCTTTAAGAGTTAATTCTGACGGGGAATTCTGGCTGGGTGTGTTTTCGCTGAAGAACAAGAATAACGTATTTTTGTAAACGTTAGTACGTCCTAGCCTGAGTACAGTCAGGACGTGAAAAAAAATCAACACAGTAGAAGTAAATTGGATAGAGATAATGGCTCGGTATATCAATATGACTATTCTCTCGAGCAATACTTACAATAGCAAATGTATCAATACCTGCTAAGATCGGTTGAGTGGCTGCCTTGCTGACTTGTTTGTTAGAGATTATAACCTGGCTGGGATATCTTTCTTTACACTGTCCCGTTTATTGGGATGACAATAGGGTAAGAGTGAGGTTTGGTGCGGCCTAGAACCTGGTTTAAACCCCAGCGGCCTTTTTTGCCACTGACTGTTCCAAGGCCGTATCCCTATTGTCAACCCTTTTGTGTTTGTGATGTCTTATTTTGCCTTTTATTCATTTTTAAAGCTGTTCTTCCTTTCTGTATGTGTTTGTGGTTGACTGTCGTCCTTGAATGCAGCTTTTCGATCTACTTTTGAGATCAGATCCTTAAGCGACCATAAAAACTGACAACAATAGACGACCGAACAGGTTTACAGAGTACCAGCTTTTCTGCAGGTGGTACAAGATATCCGATCCTGATATGTACATGACAAAGCAGTGTGCCAACTATATTGAACGAGGAGTAAAAGGATTCAATCAGTACATGCAATGGTAAAACATAAACATAATTCTAAAAATATTCGATCAATATACACTACTCAACTTTTTAAACGGTCACTTTTCAAAAAATTATATATTTTTTAATAATTCATATTTTCATTTGAAATTTTAACTGGCGTCGTTTAACAAATATCGCTAGCAATTTATAAAACTTAATCGAAATTAATTGGACTAAAACCTTGTTCATAAACTGAATAAAATATTGGTATGAGTTTCGGTTATTTCCAGTTTTTAGTATCTGTGTTATTTTCAAAAAACCTGGGTGACCGATTATAAAAGTTGAGTAGTGTATGCAGGTACTGAACACATCTGCTTATATTAGTATTATTTATCGTTTTGACCTATTTCTTCAGAGATAGAACGACTGAAAGAATAGGTCCAGGACAAATCACATTCGTACTATAATAATGCGAGTATACTATTTTATATAATATAGTCTCTTATATTGTATCCAGGTAAGCTGATTCGATATTTTTTATGTTAAAAAAAAAACATTTTGCAATTGACCTTTAATTTATTATGACATAAAAATACCATGTTGTATATGGTGGAAGTCTATTCAGTTAAGCTGAATATTGTTTATTAATTGGTTCTGACTTTCACATTTCAGTTCTGGTATTTTAATCAATTATGGAGGAAATTTGCAAAACATGGTGGGTGAACGGTGCGATAACTCACCACTGTATGCTTTTTCCTCCCAAAACATGTGCAACGGTTTGTAGTTATGCGAGGACTGTTCAACGTTGGATTAAAACATGCACTGTTTTGTATTATGGGTAACTGTATACTGTTATGTTGTTTATATAAATTAGAGCGACTCTGCCAATATGTCATTAAGATATTTAGCTCCTCTTTCAATAAATTATTATTAATTATACGCTCACAATTCATTTAAATAGTTAAACTTAATATTGTCCGTGTGTTTAATGAATATAAACTCCTATATTTCAGGGTCAAGGTCGTGTTGGAAAAGAAGAAATCATAAATAGGACAATCCAGCACATCAAAAACTTGACCAATGAAATCAGTAGACATGGAGGTACGTTTTCACCACTGCATACTCTTCAATTTGGCATTTAATACATTTTTAATATATTAAATGTCCCATTGCATTAAGACAAAATATAAACGACCATATACAAGTTAGTATTTGCAATGAGCATAGTTGTGAAAATATACTGAGTATCCGCAAACAGGATAAGTTTTCAGCTTGTTTTAAGCCACTGGCTTAAGACATATTTATGTCAATTACAAACCGTATACATGAAATACTATAAGCTTGTGAACAACCACCTGAAAGGTTTAATAGAAGGAAAAGATAGTCTTACATTTTCTGTTGGTAATTTCGTGTAATATTAACATTATGTTGTGATTTTCCAAGTCGAATCGTAGCATAATCAGAACATAGTCCTCCTAAAACAAGACAAAATTAGAAACATAAATTTCAAACATTCTCTGTGACCGGAAAGAAAATATAACGATATTGTTTAACTATTCTAAGCTTACATAACCATAAAAGCATTACTAATATATTGCTACATCTTTCAGCGCTAAAGTCCAGTATGCCTGACCGCTACTTGGGCTACAAAGAGTGCCAAGACGAAGTTATGCGTTCGCTTGTAGAGGTTGAGGGCTGGGACAAAATGGGTCAACTCTGTGCCAGACTTATGGCTCATCTAGAACAACAAGGAAAAAAGTTCAGAATTATGAATGGTATGTTTCATGATATATTTATCAATTTATCTCGCAAAAGAGAATTTGTATTTTATTTTATACATTATGTAGTGTTTAATTACCAGTTTTTGTGAAATACGAGAAATACTTCCTGAGGGATAAAAAAATGCCCGGATATAAGAACGATTGGTGAAAGCACGAGTTTATATATCGGAGCAATTTCTCTTCCGAATGACCATTTCAATGTTTTTAAAACTATATATTTCCTATTTTGTGATGATATACAAGAAAAAAACTTCCATTTTGTTCATTTCTTTCTTTCATTCTGTCAAGTAGTGCGCATTGATATATAATTGTATGACGTCTGGCAGCCCAAACACAAAGTCTAGTAAATTACTGACATATGTAAACAGACAGCAGAAGTTCAAGTTTAACTGGACAATTTACTATTTGTGTTTGATGCATTATTAAATATTATTGTTCTTATTATTATTATTTATGTATTAACGATGTAATTCATAACTTTTAATTCAGTTTTCTTTTTTGATATTTGATGTTGTTGTTGTTGATTTATATTTAAATTTCTGAATTTTGTAACAAACTGGGTCAAAACCAGATTTTTGGTTACTGAAAAATAAATAATAATAACCAAGAAATACATTTCGATGACAAATCATTGATACCTACCAACACATCCTAATGATATTAGTGATTATTTTGCTTTCTTGTATTGTTTTTGTTCGATGCTTCCGAAGGATTTGTTTCGTTACTTCGAAGCATCCGGTTTTCTGTATTTATTGACATTCACATCAGCGTTCATTTAGTGCGGTAAAGTGACAATAAATTGCCTAAATTGCCTCAGTAGTTTTATTACTTTCCTTTGAGATATTGGCTTTAAAATATAATACCACTCATTCTAGGTTGCATTAGAAGTGTTCCATATTACATAATCTCTCGTGAATTCCTTCTAGTGCGTGTGTTCGTGCCGATGGACCATTTGTTCAGTATGTATTGATACATTTGGAGTAAATTAAGTGTCACTGCAATGTCCTTGGAATGCGCAGTACTCATTAGAATTAACATTTTTATTGAAGTATACCATAACGTATATCAACGATACTGCAGTTATTACCCTAACTGACTGTTAATACCCATATTTCTTATTAATAGATGAGTCAATAAGTCAAATAGCCAAGGAAGAGCAATACAGAAATGCTGATGAGGAACAAAGCGTTTCCTCAATTAAAGTCATAACACCAGTATGCCCAGAGTTCAAGGACTTCTGGAGAGATACCACGTTTACCACGATGCAAATGCCACAAATCGCGAGGAGTCATAGCTCATTGTCAAATAATATAAGTATGGAAACACCCGATTTGATCCAAGTTGCATTAGAGTCATTCGTAAATTCTCAAGAAATGACGCGGGAACATTTCAAACGAGACCAACGTCAATGGACACTTCTCACAACGAAATACGATTCACCTATGATAGAAGATTCTGGTCTATCCACAGGGACGGAATCTGTTGCTCACACAAACAAAAGTAGTGTGTACAAATTAAAGCACAACATTTCGAAGAGATTTTATCGGGATGAAAAGGAGTCAAGCGACAGATCATCGAAAAGTTCCAGAGACGAGAAACGCATGTTTGGTCATCTGTGTTCTCGTCGCACGAGCAGGTCAGCCTCCTCAAGGTATCCTACGTCAGATAGCTTTTACATCAAAACAAGCAGTTATAATTCTGAGAATGACAATGGCATCGAGAAAACCAATGCCTCCGATCTGTTAGTCGGATTCGTGCTACATCCCAGTGGAACTCACTATTTAGCACTGTCAATACATCGTTCAGACATGCCAAATGACTTCTTTTCAGAGGCTCATCAGGATCCACATTTATATCATCCTATAAATATACGGGTAGATCTTTGCGGGAAAACATGCCAACCATTTAGAACGCAAGGCTCCGTATCCGCCAACAGTTCTGGTGAGAGTAGTTGTCCATCAGAGGCCGCCAACTGATGCAATAAACAACGAACAACGATTTAATTAGCAAAGCGAACTGGAAATCATAAATTATAATTGAGAATTACACAAATACCTATGCTAGGGAATATAACATTGTATTGTTGTATTTAATGTAGTATTGTTGTTCAATTTCTTAAAGAAATTTAAAATGCCAAAACTAACAAGAAAGCCGTTATATCAGATTTAGGTTATATGCTGTGTTTATAATATTATACATACATGACTATTAAACACGTACTTTTACGTACATGCAATTAAAATACCCATAGTTGAATATACGCTAAGTTATATTTACTTGGTCATTCATAATAATTCATGACCCCTGTATTGTTTCAGGAGCCATCTCGCTCATATCACTAGAGCAGTGGCCGAACAACTATAACGTGGCTCCAGCGTAAATGAAGTATCTACAATATAATTTGCACCAACTTTGCAGTACAGGGTGAGAAGGTTCTAGGCCCGTTCTCCATATTTTACCTCGACGTACATGGAGGATGAGCCTGGCATGTTCATTCCTGTTAGGCGCCATATAACCTTTCATGTGTTGGTGCGCCTTAAAATCCCAATTCAATTCAATTCAGTAATAATTCAATTCACAATGACGGCAATGAAGGCAAGAACAAATGATTGACACGTTACCAGACTGTTCGTGGCGCATGGGTAAAGGACAGAACGTAAGTAAAAAACATGGAACAGAGCGTAATTAAAATACATTTATCATAAACATTCACCTGGACAGAGGGTAATTACCACACATTTAGTATTGGCGTTTACCTGGTTTAGTTTAGAGGTAGATCTGAACAGAGCATAATTAAACACATACTGTTTAGGCTTTCTCCTGGGACAGAGCATAATTGAAACACACTCAGTTCAGACGTAGCCCAACATATAGCGTAATTAAACATATTTAATTTAGACGTAAACCTAGGGCAGAGCGTAATTAAATCACATTAAGTTTGGATGTATTCGTGGACAGATCGTAATTAAGCACATTCAGTTCAGATATATACCTAGTAAAGGGGAATAATTAAAACACATTTAGGTTAGACGTTCACGTGGGACAGAGCAATAATAAAACACATTTAGTTTCGAGGTATACCTGGGACAGAGTATAGTTAAAACACATTTAGTTTTGAGGTATACCTGGGACAGAGCATAATTAAAACACATTTCGTTCACAGGGTACAAATAGTAAATACTTTTTTAATTTAAACACATTTAGTTTAGATATATATCTAGGACATAGGGTAATTAAAACACATTTAGTTTTTATGTATATCTAGGACATAGGGTAATTAAAACACATTTAGTTTTGATGTATACCTGAACATAGCATAATTAAATGCATTAACTTTCGTTATATACCTGGGACAGAGCATAATTAAAACACATTTAGTTCACATGGTACACATAGTAAATAATTTTTTAATTGAAACGCATTTAGTTTAGATATATATCTAGGACATAGGTTAATTAAAACACATTTAGTTTTGATATATATCTAGGACATAGGGTAATTAAAACACATTTAGTTCTGATGTATATCTAGGACATAGGGTAATTAAAACACTTTTAGTTTTGATGTATGCCTGAACATAGCATAATTAAATACGTTAACTTTCGTTATATACATCGAACAGAGCATACATAAAACAAACTTAATTTAGATTAAGACCTGAATAGGGCGTAATTTTACACATTTAGTTTAGTCGTTTACTTGGAGAAGAGCGTATTTATATCCCATTTTGTTTAGATTTATACCTGGACAGGGCTTAATTTAACGCATTTATTTTAGATATTCCCGTCGGAGAGAGCGTAATTAAAACACATTTAGTTTAGATGTACACATTAGCAGAGCATGATTAAAATCGTTAACTATAGATATATACCTGGGACAGAGCATAAAAAAACATATTAGTTTAGGATTTCACTGGGACAGAGCATAATTAAAACGCACTTAGTTTAGAGGTAGACCTGAATAGAGCGTAATTAAATCACATTAGTTTAGAGGTATAGCTGAACTGAGCGTAATTAAACACATTATGTTTAGATATATACCCTGATACCTGGGACATAGTATAATTAAAACACATTTAATTTAGACGTTCACCGCGGGGGGTGGGGAATGGGGGGGGGGGGGGGTGGGGGGGGGGGCAGATGTATACCTGCGACAGATCATAATTAAAACAACATAGTTATGATGTAGACCTGAATAGATCATAACTAAACGGGTCTACATTTAATTTAGACGTTCACATGATACAAAGCATAATTAAAACCACTTAGTTAAGATGTAGACCTGAATAGATCATAATTAAATGTGTCTACATTTAATTTAGACGTTCATCTGGGGCAGAGCGTAATTAAATCACATTTAGGTTGGATGTATACCTAGACAGAGCGTAATTAAAACACATTTAGTTTAGATGTTTACAATCAAATGGTAGTTGTAAAAAGTAAAAGCATTATTTTGAATCTCCACATATATGTTAATTGGACGTGTTTTTTTAATTGATGCGTGGAAATTCAGAATTATTACTGGTTGATAAGTATGTTCACCTTGGACTTTTTAAATTACAGTAAAGTAACTAATAAGTTTGTTTCACAGTCAGCTAGAAGATCTTTAGGTCTTCTGATCGCTAAATCTAAATTATTCGGCGGTATGCCAGCATATGCTTTTTGTAAACTTTCTGATGCTACAGTGGGGGCAACTGTTGCATATGGTGCTGATATTTATGGAACCTAAACAATTTTGCAGCACTTTTAGAATAAAGCAATCTGATATTTTCTGGGAACAACAAATGAGCACTCGAAATGCAGCAGTTGTCGGAGATCTTGTATTGAAACCAATGTTTTCCAGCAGGCAAATTAAGTGTATATCTGGCATTGGTTAAGGCAAATTATGTTGCCAGACAGTAACGTTAGATAATTTGTCTTAATAAAGGTGTCTCTAACTGTTAAAATTGTTGTTATAGAGTGCAATGAATTTATAAAATTAGGATGTCAAGAACTTAATACTTTGAATGTAGACTTTAATAAGAAGGAGTGTTAGATAAAGTGATGCGGCCAGTTTATACATGCATGTTAATTAATGGAAGGACTGTGTTAATTCTGAACGTGTGGATATTGGTACAGGTATAACAAATTGAAAACTTATAGATACATTTTTAACAGAGCGATATTGTAATATTATTTCATCAAAATCTCACAAAGGGCTTTTTGCAAAATTCCGCTGTGGAACGGCTCCTATTCGCATTGAAACTGCTAGATACGACGTATTCCAGAAGCTAAAATATTCTGTCTGTATTGTAAATATTCCGTTGAGAATGAATTACATGTGATAATTACATGTTTCTTATGCGATATTATATCGTAAAGCTTATGTGATTAACACACGTTTGAGCACACTGACGTTGAAAAATTGATATTTCCTTTTTTCCCTATTCAAAAATTCATTCGTGAAACTGCTAAAGCCTGTTTAAATGACTTTGTATAAATAGACTATACCATTACGTGGTCCTGCCTTAATTCCATTAAGCGATCAGAAAGCTTATATTAGGAAGATTTTATAAGGGATAATTCGACAATGAAACACGTTTAAAAACATTGTTCGCTGAAACAAGTGCGATAACCTCATTAAAATTACCTATTAAATGTTTAGTTTAATAATATGCAAACTTTTTAAGAAAAGAAGGATAAAAATATCGGACGTGGAAAGCAGCATTTAAGGACGACAGTCAACCACAAAACACAAAAACAAACACGCAAACACACAAACGAAAGGGCAAAAGTAATAAAAAATGCAAACGACATCACAAACACAAAATGGTTGACAATTGGGCTACCGCCTTGGAACTGTCAGTGGCAAAGTAGGCCACTGGGGGTTTAAACCGATTCTAGGGTGCACCAAACCTCACACTTACCCTACTGTCATCCCATTAAAACAGGACAGTGTAAATAAAGAAATCCCCGCCATGATCTAATCTCTAACCAACAAGGCAGCATCAATAGGCAACAACATTAAGGTTTTACTTCATACCCCAGTCAACCCCGTTTCGCTTCTTGAAGGGGTTGAATGGGGTATGAGAGTTAATACTCGGACCACGTAATACTAAACGTAATATATGTAAATACCGGTACTGTTTCATATGTAAATAATGTGACAATTATTATTTGATGTGTGTATCAATGTGACTGTATCTTTAAAATTGAACAGCTGTTGTTAGTTAGTTTATTAAAATTTGATCTGAGATAATAACAGATATTTAAAAGAAATGTTTACACTTTTGCTATTATTGATTAATAAATAGTGGATTAAATATAACGTTTTAATACACTTTTAGATGTATATTCGTTATGGCTTTCTTACCGATTATCAATGGCTATACACATTGTATGTGTTTGCATATGTGATATACTCTGTTCACTTTAACACAATTATTGTCTACGATAATCCTATTTAATATTTGTTTTTGTATAATTGAAAATGATCATTGTTTGCACTATGATGCGACAGAAATAAAGATATACACATATATACCTGGATATAATGCAAAAACATATTAAGTTTAGACGTTCACCCGGGACAAAGCGTAATTTTTTTTTTTAGTTTAGACGTTCACTTAGGGCAGAGCGTAATTAAAACACATGTGGTTTAGATGTACATCTGCACAGACGTAATTCAACACATGCAGTTTCAGACGTTCACCTGGGACAGAGCGTAATAGAAGCACATTTATTTTAAATGTTACCTGGAAGGAGTGTAAACAAATCGCATTTAGTTTTGTTATTTTCACCAGTGACAGAGCGTAATTAAAACACATTTAGATAGATGTATACTTGGACAGAGCGTTATTAAAACGCATCTATGTTAGATGTATACTTGTACAGAGTGTTATTAAAACACATCTATGTCATATGTATCCCCGGATAGATCGTGTTTAAATCACATTTAGTTTATATGTATGCCTAGGACAGAGCGTAATTAAAACACATATAGATTAGATTAAACCTGGACCTAGCGTTATTAAAACGTTTTTAGTTTATATATATGTATACATGGGATAGAACGTAACTAAACACTATATGGACAGAGCGTTATTAAGCACATTTACTTTATATGTATACCTGTGATATAACGTAAATAAACACATTTATTTGAGATATATTCCTGGACAGAGCCTAATAGAAACACATTTAGTTGAATTGTATACCTGTACAGAGCCTTATTAATACACATTTAGTTGAGATGTATACCTAGACAAAGCGTAATTAAAATGTACTTAGTTTAGTTGTATGCCAGTATAGAGCGTTATTAAAACACATTTAGTTTAGCTGTATACCTGTACAGAGAGTTATTAAAACACATTAGGCTTAGATGTATACCTGGACACAGTGTAATTAAAACACATTTATGTGTATCTGGAAAGAGGTAATTAAACCTATTAAGTTTACCTTGAACAGAGCATATTTAAAACACATTTAGTTTCGATGCCAAACTTTACAGAGTGTAATTAAATCGCAATTAGTATTATTTGGCGGGTTAGTTTCTTTAAAGGCATGTTATTGTTGTTGCTGGAATTATTAAAATCTTAGTATGTTTTTGAAATATATGACACTCGTAGCTCTTAGTTTAGTCGGTACTTAGATGGTGCTTCAAGTACTGTTGAAATGCGCTGAATATTTAGCATAGTAACATTTAAAAAAGTTATTTTTTGAGTCGATATGACGCACGCTGGTATGTTTTTGTCGTATGGTTTATCAGTCTGTTATTCTGGTTTTTTTTAAATATTGTCTACAAAATGTTTTATAATATGTACTTGAAGATTGTTATTAAAATATGTATAAAGGATATATTAGTCTATTGTTGTTCATACTTTTAAAATATAAATATGTAAACGATATATTAGTTTATTGTTGTTATGCGGTCCTATATGCGCGGTGTATTAGGTGTCGAACATTGCGGTACATTAACCAGTTATGTATCCCATTTGCTGTATAATTCTGTACACTTCAACTTGAGATAAAGGAACCAAACTTATATGGAAGAAGCTGTGCAAAACAAATATTGTTATACTGTTTGAATCATTTATACTATAAATGCTGCTTATCAATTCATACATAGCAATATTCACTTACCACATAATTGATGGACCCTTTAGCCATTATGTTTTGCAAGTTTCTTCCGGAATTGATTATTGTTAGAAACGCGTTTAATATGCAAATTAATATCAACGCTAACTCAAAACATATATATTCCAAAATTTGTGTAAACATTATATTTTTTATTTCGTATTTATTTTTTATCATACAGTAATATCCCATTTTTTCGTCTTTATGCAAAGAATATTTGCTTTTAATTTTCAAAAACCGTTAGTTAACAGGGTAAAGTGCAGGACTGGTTTGTTTTACAGAATTTATATGTACCGAAATATAAAACAAAACCGAATCCCCAGACGAGGCCAGATTTATACTGGCTTCCTATGATATCAATGGTTCTATGATATCACGGTAGTGTCCAATTTATAATTGCAATTTTTAAAACATTCAAATAACTGATCAAAATACTGGTGTAAGCCATACATTGCTCCCAAGCTATCGTGTAGATTACTGTTGCATTAATCGATGAACAAGGGAATTATCTCCCTTGATTATCTAAACTTTCAAATTAATAATCAGATAAACTCAGGTGGTTTTTGTTTTGCTTCCCTGAGTATGGAAACTACAAATTTTGCCATATATCTTTCATGAAATGTCCTTAAAAATTAAAATACTTTGCGAGAGAAAATCTGAGATTTTGAGGAAAAGTTGCCCTAAACACTCTAAAATAGTCTAAAATTGAGAAAATGTAACAATTTCTCTGTTTCTAAGTTCACCTTATTTTTTATTTATTCAAACAAATGCTATATAAATGATATTTATGCAGTCTGAAAAATGCATTATTTCTTCATGATACATCGATCCATAGTGAAGTGAGAATGTTGACAACCTGTAATAAAAACATGATCATGCAAATAAACGTTTCTGTTATTAAAGAAACTAAAACCGCCAAATAATGGCAAAATTACACTAAAAGCAGTTTATCAAAAAAAATCCAGGTGTTCGGGTCATTATTATATATTTGCCGATTAAAAGTATAGATTGTTCGCGGGATTTAAAATAGTGATTGAATATGCCGTTTATATTGTGTCTACAGAGTTTGGTCTCTCTAAATATGTAAGTTACAGATATACCTCATCGTCAGTAGGTTTAGAAACGGTATACATGTGTTGTAAAAGTTGGCTGTTGTTCGCGGAATATCAACTTTAAACATCAAGAAGGAAATGGGAGGTTGAATATCTTCTAAGAATGTTTCTTCAGCTGTAACATCGGGTCAAATGTTACGTTGTTTTGACCCATTGCAATTGCACACTCTTTCACTTTTGAAATTTATACCGACAAATGTCAAAAGCATGCTGAGCTGCCTTTCCAAATATCCTGTCCAGAATATGGTTACAGCAAACAATAACAGGAAACTGCATTAAACAAGTTTTAAAGAAACAACAAAGATAAGCACTCATTAATAGAGAACAACCATAGACTGAACAACGTGAGCACATTGTGTCGATTTACAGTAATTAGACCTCTAAGCATAAGCCTACCTACGGCGCCACCTATTTGTATTAGCGATTTTCAAGTAATTATGTATTTTTATAGAAATGTTGTAAACCCCATAGACTTGAATTGACCAAACTTGATCAATGATCGAAAGCAAGTTATTACAAGTAAACTTCTTCTGCAAGATTTTCATTATCATAAGCGACATATATCTTTCTCAAAATTATATCGCCGCAACGAAAAACTGCTGGAGAAGTAAAGCATCAACCTAAAAACAGCTCTGCGACTAGGAATATCGCAACATGTATTCTATGGAGATGTGATCTATAAACTTCGGACATTTAAGGGGTCTGACGGATTTCCTGACCGCTTTAAAACAATAATCTGGAAATGTGTCAAAAAAGAATACAACCCTTTAGTATTACAACGCACTTCATGTTTGGTGATTGACCCCCCTAGTCAGTCACTACGCTTGACTTTTCTCTTGTGCGTTGACCCTACAACCTCGCGGGACTCCATAGTTGCACCTTCTGAATTCTGAAAAGGGATGTTTTTGCATGAATTTTCATCCCTCTGGTCATACCCATGAATGGTTTTCTCTTTGACTGCAACTACTGTGGTTGTTTAGTACAAATAGATATACCCCTGAGGTGTTTCTAATTATGTTTTTATATAGCTTTACAATAAGATATAGGTGTATCGTTTTCTAATTTCACTGGATGTGGACTTTATTGTTAGAGGTTACCTTTTGATAGATGTACTTTTATTAACACTGCCATGTCCATCTCTGTGATCGGAACATGATAATATAGAGATTATGTCCACTCAAAATCGATTTAAGCTGGCCAGTGAGCCTTATTACCAACTGGTCGTTCCAGATCGGTAACCCTGTCTTCACCACTCGCTGTGTTGTGTACACCTCGCGGTGTTGTGGATTGTCCTTTGCATTGTATATTTAATTTTGTCTTTGTAGTGCAGTGCGGACAGTCGCTGCTGTTGCGTTAGGGTGTTGATGTTTCTATAGGCCTTTTTGTTTAAAAAAATTGATGATCTTATTATCATTTTGAAAATAGTAACAGTCGGAATGTTTGTGTCAAACCTCGGTACTTACTTGATCACGTAAATAAACATGTCTGCTATTAAAGAAACATAACCGCCTTATAATGCCAAATTACACTAAAAACAGTTTATCAAAACAAACTAAGTGCTACATGAGAATAATTTACATTATAATTTTGAATAGTTTTAGTTACGGTCCATCGTGGATGTCACGTTAACGCTACTTTCAAATTCACAATCATCCAAGTGAAGGTTTTCTGAAAGAGGTAGTTCGAAACAAATGAATTTTGATTGATGACAGACACATCCAAATAAAGACACGAGTACAAAACCAACAACAATTACAAGGAAAATATAGAGGCAACACATGGAATACCACAAACAAAAAAGAGTAGTCAAAAGAGTTGGTACCGCCTTGGAACGTTCATTGGACAAACGCAGTAGGTTTTTTCATGTTCAAAATAGCTCACCATATTACGGCAACTGGTAGATGAGGCATTGCCGTTATCAATAACTAGCAGCTTGTTCACCACCATATATTAGTTCAGGCGTATGTTTAATATTAATCCGAATCGAGGTACTAAGGACGAAACACAATGATTACAATTGAAATAAAAACCAGTCCCTTTCTTGCTAAAATAGTTTTAAATTTTATAGATCCTACGTTGGCGGACATCATACATTTGTCAATGCAAAAAAAAAAACATGCATAACAGGATCATTTTTAGTACAGTTTGCAAATCTATATAATAACCGTAGAGGATTAAAGCCTGGCGAAGATTAATTAATTTATTTATTTATTTATGTATTTATTTATTTAATTTATTTTTTATTTATTTCATTTATTTCATTTATTTCATTTATTTTCATTTATTTCATTTATTTCATTTATTTATTTATTTATTTATTTATTTATTCTCGTATTTACACTGTCCCAGTTTACTGGGATGACACAGAGTAAGAATGACCACGTTATAACCTGTTTTGAAACAGGTGTATCCCTGCTGTCGACCAATGTATGTATGTGGTACTTTGCTTATATAGTTATATAAGTGTATTTGTTTTGCCTGCGTGTTTGTGGTTGACTGCGTTCTGTGAATGTTACATTTCCTGTTTGATTTGTTTGTATCTAGGTTAAGCTCCATCTTACAAAAAACATTCAACAAATTATTAAATCCACAAGCAGACGTAATTTCTTAGGAAAGGGACCGTTCTTCTGACCAAATAATTCAAGTCATAATCTCACAATATTATCCACTTCATGTTAATTTGACATACCAGATTGATCTAATTCTGATGCAAACATTATGAGGGTTTGAATGTATAGGATCGTCTTATAAACATTGAGAAAAGGAACATTACTCCCCAATGATAATTAAACTATATATAACTCAATATACGAAGCTCTACCTTTTATCTGAATCTCATGAATACGGTACTAGGAGTTTTATAGGGAACTCACTTGTTCATATCTTCATAATCAAAATACAGGGGTACAGGAATGATTTCTTATTAGACAGCTAATAACGTGTTTTGAAACGTAGTACATCTTAAAATCTATTTTGGTTTACACATACGTTTTGGCACAACTTTGGTACCAATAAACACTCACATTTTGGAACAAATAGGGTCGGTTCCAAGTCGTTGCTCTTACAAACCAGTTTAGATATTTGAAAATCAGTAAAAATAATATAAATCTCCATTCGATGGTGTTATTTTCAGACTGACTTAAAAATGTCTTATGAAGAACCAGTTTGGCGTCAATACTTCTTTCTCACTTTATACTGTAGCAGCTGCTCTTATTCGTTCAAATAAGTCGGTAACCCTGTATACACCAATCTTTGTGGTGTTTATTGTCATGTTCATTGAGTATTTAATTTGTTCATTTGACTATGTTTGTGGTATAGTGCATCAGGGTTACCGTTACCATAAACTTCTAAAACCCTTTGCAACATTGTATTATCTTCACCCTGAAAAATAATTAAAATATTAAAGTAATTTGAGAACTCTTCTGCGACAAGGACTATCACAACCCGACTTCTATGGTGACATGATTTACAAACTTTGTAGATACTAGGTCATGAACCCTTTCATACAATCCTTATAAAACGAGATAAAACGTTTATCGAAAGAGGTTATGATTCTATCATTTTGCAATGTACTGCAAGTTTAGTGATTGATGTACCGTAATTGACGTACCGTAATTGTGGACCATACGATGACGTCTACCAAAATCGTGAGAGGACGGTACCGTTTGATATTTGTCTGCAATCTTGTCTTGTCGTGACATTTATGGTTTATTCTCTTTCTGCAAAGTCACTGAGTACTTTCTTTGTGGCTTTCCATGCGTTTTGTTTTTATTGATGTATACATGATTAGCTTAGTGTTATACCTATATTGTCTATTACTGCTGCCTCCTTTGTTAGAAGATATAGCATGGCGGGGATTTATTTTTTCTTTCTTTATTTTAATTGAAATGACGAAAGGGTAAAAGTGGGGTTTAGTGCACCGTAGAACCTGGTTTAAACCCCCGTAGTTAGGGGATGTGAGAGGTGTTGCCATTTAGGTTACTTCTCATTACTTCTCAACAGTCTCAATAAAACCGAGTCGTCTTCTTTTCTCTCTTGTTTGTGTTTGTTGCTTCCAATGGATCCCGTTTTCAGCATGTATTGACATTCACATTATATTGTATTTACTGCTGCGCGGCAGCTGTTAAAAGTCTACAATGACTAGTAGTTCTGGATTGAGGTTTTAAAATAGAATACTGCTTAAGCCGGAGATAGGGAGTGTGAGAGGTGTTGCAAATGATATTACCTCTCATGAACAAACTCAATTCAACCGAGTTTACTGCTTTTCTCTCTTGTTTGTGTGTGTTGCATCCAAGAGATCCCCGTTTCAGTATTCACTGACAATCACACTAGCGTTTGTTGACTGTTGCGTGGTGGCTTTAAAAGGCCACACGACGATTTTTGAGTCGAGTTCAACATTTTGCGAGGAGTATAATAACAGGTATCACTCGAAAGAGTAATATTTTGTCTGAGTCGTGGTACCCTTGTTCAACCCTGATTTTGCATATGGCAGGAGTAAATTGAGGTCAAAGGTCATAACCCTTTTTCAGAATATTTATCAGGATTAAGACATTTTGATTATGCATTGCACATAAAAAAATAACTGTTAACCTTAAAACACAAAATCCATGTAAAAGATGTCTGTTTTAATGCTTTTAATAGCAATGTCTATTTTAACGATATTTTATCACCATTTTGAATTACCCCACCTATATAAATCACAATGCACCATTTTTGTGTCAGTACTCAAAATAGAAACAACGGAGAAGAAGGCAACTATTTATTAGAATTGGTTACTAGATCTGGTACAGTTTTTACAATAACACATTATCAACATATGTTGGTATATTCTTCGCATTAGTCATAGTTATAACCTAGGTTTGGAACTGTTAGCATCATTTATATTTGTGTGCATGCATAAATAGTGCAAAGTAAATGACAGTTACCTAAACAAGATCGAAATTGTATTACCAATGACAGGGGGTAGTTGCGACAATGACAAAGACTACCATACAAGGTTCTATGTACTGCCTTAAACTGTCACTCACTGATCGCAATATGAGTATTCACTCCACATTTTGTTGTTGATGAAAAATATAATTTTACCTTTGATGTTGTGGGTGAAGTTATTTAATATGCACTTTAAAAGAGACATAATTGAATCAACTGAATGTTGTTTACCGGCTCAGCAACACATTATATGTTATTAATACTCGCCCCAGAGAGAGGAGAGTGATACGTCGGAACCTGGGAATCTGACATAATCTTAATAACAAATACACGATACATAGGACTGCCCAGTTTACGTCTCAATCCATCTACCTCTGTTTTCATGAGGGAAAGTGTCTTGCCCAATAGCACACGGACGAACCCATTTTCTCCGGATTCCAAGCCCATCGTCCTATCCACTGTGCCACATGCTGTATGCGCTAAAGGTGGTGACTGCGTTGAAATACAACTAAAACGCTGAAAGTTCATAATTTCAATCAAAAGGTTATAGCCAACAACAACAACAGTAACTTCACAACAGTCGTTCTTTTCTAGCAAATTTGGCATCAATTTAAAGTTTGTCGAGCTGAAGTGTGTTTGTATGTGATGTTCTAAAGAGTAGAGCCTCCCTGAGAGTGTACCAAGAGGAGAATCCATCAATAGACTGGCTCGAGTTGCAATACTTATATATATATATATATATATATATGCCCAAATCTATGTTTTATTTATTTGGCCGTATCAATTAATGGTAAAGGCTTTTGAATAATAAAAGACAATTAAGAATATATTTACTATCTCATTTAAATAATATTATTACTTAAAATGACAATATTTAACAAAGCATAACATAAATGATAGAATTCTCAGAAAATTATGTCTATTATACCGATACTACTACAATAACATGGTTTTCTTGATAGTACTTTGTGCGAATCAAGGGTGTACATTCGAAATAACAAACACCTGACTTTAAACTGTTTAAACTATTGACATTCCTCATGTTTGCATTGTATTTATACCGTGAGTATAAGCGTTTATGTTGTTAATAATAAATATCCAATTGGTCCGTTAATTCTTTTTGCCATGAAAAAGGTCTCCTTTGTGATTTTATTGGGTGTATTTTTTAAATATGCAATTTGTAAACATCGTTAAAGTAGCCATTTACGATAACAGCATAAATTGTTTTAATTAACTTACGTCCTTATAACGTAATACATCATCAAAAGTCCCATTCTTTATAAATATTGCCGTTCTTTAACCTAACCTTGAAGTGATTTTATAAAACAATGTACATCTAACTATGAGTCATAAAACAAGAGGCCCAAGGGCCTTACATGTTAAAGAATTATTACAGCAATTTCCTAATACATGTATAACTCTATGTAAAACGGTGCCCCTTTTATCCCAGTGTCACCATTTAAACAAGCCTGTAGAGAACCATCAGCTTATGCTACATGCAAAATATTATTTTTAAAGGCTTTTCTATATAACGCAATGTAGTTGTGTAACTCATAGGGCAAGCACAAACGAATCAAGGATCATTATTTAACGATCTACGTTTCTATATAACTCTATGTAACACTATGACCCCCGGGAGCGTGTCAAATTTGACCCGGGGGCTACCATTTGAATATACTTGGAAGAGAACCATACGTTTATGCTACACGCCAAATGAAAGACTTCTAGCTCTTGTAGTTTCAGAAATTATTTAAAAAAAATATTGTCCTTTATAACTCCTTATATTATTGTCCTATATAACTCCTTATATTAACTATGTAAATATGTGGCCCCTGGAGCGGAGTCAAATAGGGCGAGGCCAAATATAGCCCAGGGTCGCCATTTTAACAAATGGTGTAGCGAACTACATGCTTATGCCATATTAAAAATATTAGATTTTTAGCGCTGACTATTGCATAGGAAACGATTTTTTATGAATGAAACCTGAGTTTTATTTAAAAGGGGGAGATAACTATAATAAACAGCTACCCTGTTGGCATTGCTATCATGGATTTTTTATTTCTCCACAATGTACTCAATAGCATGGTACCAGTAAGCATTTGCCACCTGCGATGGTCTAACTAGCCGACGCAATATCTAAATATAATCATTCAGATTAGGGGACACGGATCCTAAAGATATTCTGGCCAGAGCATCCGAGTCATATGCATGTAATAGACCAACTTGCATTTAAATATATGTTTACTTATCTTACAGGCAAACAGTTATCCCTTCTACATAATCGACCGAACAAAAACAATATTGACCTCTAACTAGTTATAATGTTTTTGTGTATCACTTTTCATTTTGATCTATTGAAAACTGTTGAAGGAGTTGATCGGAAACAGATCTTCATATATTAAAAACCAAAAAAAGGCAAAACTCCTGAAAATAATTTTGACCTGAATACCAAATTACTAGGTGCATCTTCAATGTGTTCTTATAATATATTCAGCTGTAAATATATCTGGTTTAAATTGTAGGAAACGCCGGACAGACATCCGAAATACTTTATAAACGGACGGACGTATAACCAGTATATAGGCTTAACATAGGATTGAACAAAGGCTTGTCTTCGATAAGCACATGTGTTAAAACGTGTGTTGTAAAACCACGCACGTCACAGGAATCATATTGAAATTGGGCTTGTAATCAAACACAAAAAGGGAAGTAAATATAATAAGAGTTATCTGCCTGAATTACTTTAATTTTGACATGAAAATGATCACGGCTGATTAAAATATAGAATAAGCAAATAATGGAAAGTTAATAATCAATTGCAAAACAAGGTATATGAACTAATTACTTTGCTCCTGCACCGGTCGAAGACACTTGAACCCCGTACTAAAACATGAAAACATCAAGGAAAAACAGGAAAGCGATACAAAACGTTATTGTAATTCGTGGCTTTAAATAATGAGGAGAGATCGGCCCCGACAACTGTAACCAATGGAATCAGCACCAACCACGTATGCTGATGAGATTGACCTAAATGTATAAAGGAGAGATCGGCCCCGACAACGGTAAACAATGGAATCAGCCTCGACAACGGATGCTGATGAACGTGACATAAATGTATATAGGACAGATCGGCCACGACAACGCTAACTAATGGGATTAGCTCCGTCAACGGGTGCTGATGAGAGTGACCTAAATGTATATAGGAGAGATATGCCCCGATAACGCTAACCAATGGAATCAGCCCCGATAACGGATGCTGATGAACGTGACATAAATGTATATAGGAGAGATCGGCCCAGGCAACGCTAACCAATGGAATTAGCACCGTCAACGGGTGCTTATGAGAGTGACCTAAATGTATATAGGAAGTTTAAAAGTCTGTGATACGACAACACGCAATTTTGTATTGTCTTTGAATGAAAGAGAACACAACTATCTCTCTCCAGATGCCTCAGGGACGCACTTGTACCATCAGCCATGACGACCTGATCTATCCGACCCGATTTGTGTCCATCTCTTTGAACATCAGTGCTGTAAATATAAAGTGAATCCGGCAGAAACGGAATATATTTGGGTGGGTAACAGTGGGTTTCCTGAATGTATATTGTCAAAACCATGTTAAAATTAAACTTTGTCATGAGCATTTTTATTTGTGGATAAGGGCAGGTTTCCTGAATGTATAAAATGTCAAAACCATGTTAAAATTAAACTTTTTCAAGAGCATTTTAAAAACATGCGTGCCTTATAGACTGTGTAATGGCAAAAGTAAGTAATCATTCGGCTTACTCGTAACGATATAAGCTCCCTTGATACAGATTATATATATGTTCTTACCTCATTCCTGTTACAATATGTTAGAGGCCATGGTGGTGTGTAGTAGACCCAATTCTCCTTTTCGGATTGAATAAAACGTTTAACCTCGAGCGATCAAACCTAGTATTAACGTAATTTTTTCCATCAATTTACCTACATGAAGCCTCCATTGTGCTTTGTGAATGATGACAGAGACGAAACCACGTGACTCCAGAATAATAGTTCTTTGTTTAATGTTTCAATGAAGTGGGATTGGTGAATCCTTTCAGTGGGATTCAGTGCGCTTCACCCACCTTTTTCAAGATTAAACAATATTTAAAAGAATTATATTAACTTCTATCTAAAGCTGATGGAAATAGTTCTAACTATTTTATGTACATCTGAATCAAGATAAAGGCAAATAGTTAGTTATACTTCCTACACTGTCGATTTAACAGAAACAAATATTGGCCATTAGTTATTTATAATGTTATAGTGTATCAACAACTTCCATCTCGACCTCATGAAAACTATGGTAGGAGTTTAAAAAAGGGGAAAACTCCTCAAAATAATTTTGACAGAAATGCCGAAATTCTAAGCACATCTTCATTCGGTTCTTATATCAAATTGTATTTAGATCTGGTTAAAACTGTAGAAAATGCCGAACGGACACACGAAGACATTTACAAACAGTCGGACGTACTACTCAATACAATCATTTGTCTGAAAAGATGCGCTGCCAGTATATAGGTATAGCAAATGACTGAACAAAGACTAGTCTTCTATAATCACATGTATTAAAACGTTTATTGATATAAAACCACGAACATCACAGGAATCATATTGAAAATTAGCACTTAACGTAAACTTTTCCATTAATTTACCCACGCGAAGCCTCCATTGTACTTTGTGAGCGTTAAATGAGACCGAACAACGTGACTCTAGAATACGGCGCAGTTCTTATTTTAATGTTTCAATGGTATCACTCACTCTAACAATAATTAATAAATATACTTTGGGATTGTTAAGATGGACGTTACTTAAAGATTTTAATTAGTGTGCAACCTTAAAATTGGTGAACGAATCTCACTAAAACGTTGGTTTAAAATGAGAGAACTTATTCATAAGTATTGTCGATTGCGATTCATAAAATTAGTTTAAAAAATCCAAAATAATTAAATCGAACAACAAATTAAAGTATCTGATTTGGATTCCATTTTTCGAGAGAGAGAGAGAGGTTGGAATTTGGTTGATTTAGTAGTTGCACCGGCATTTATTTTTTCTGTTCCTTGTTTTTCATAGAGCCGGTAAAGTTATATTGTTTTAAATTCTCAAACATGTTATCATTGAGCCTAAAGTCGAAGAATTATATTATCTTCATTTGCCTAATTAGAACTATTCGTTATGAAATTATTGATCGTAGGCAAAGTACGTGTTATAACCCAGTTGTCATTAGTTCTCTATTACACACATCAGAATGAGCTACGCTTCTACTATGGTCACCAGCATAACACATCGCAATGGCCGAAATGCAAGAATTAATTCGAAGAATAATTTTCTTGAAATCTCCAGGTTACGCTGTATAAATGTCCCCGTGGTCCACTTGGCACCGCACTCTTAAATATATTGCACATCTGTTTTGCTATCCTTGACGATAACCACAACAACAACTCGAGAGCTATTACCACAAACATAAAACATCGTCGTAGGAATTAAAACCATCGTAACATTTGAAATGGCCGCAACAATTCCCAGGCGGCTTTTATATTGTTGAAAATTCTCCCGTTTTTAAGAGAATTTTACAAGGAAGACAAATATCTGTTGCACACATTCATATGCATATATGAACGCATATACAATTATTTCAGAATTAAATAAGGTCACCTGATTACTCCAGTTTACATTGAACAGTTCCTTCATAAATGTCACATGTCTTACACGTGGGAGAACCACAATTTACGGGTCACTGAACACAATGTAATTGATAAGCGCAGTCAACCTTAAAGCTGTACCCTGTATGCATTTAAATTGCTTTCTTCTTTGTAGGTTTTGTAGACAGTGACCATTCACGAGCTCATAATTACCAAATGTCCGTCAGTCTGGTAAATTAGTGTCCTACTGTTCGGGACCCTTGTTTCAGCCAAAGATTTTTCAGAATTAACATAAGCAATTTAAATAATACGTATATACATTATATATATATCATATGTACTGGAATTTTTAATGGTAAATAAAAATATCTTAATTTCGAAATCGGTTGAGAAATAAATATGTTGCAGCCAAGATGCTAATTATCCAACAAATTAAAACCATTTTTGGATACAATTCTAAAAAGATATATTTTTCAAATGTTTGATGCAGCAGAATTTTTGCATAAAATATGCTCTATCAAAAAAAAAATCGGACATAAATTTTTATTTCTCAACCGAATTTGAAAAGTCAGGTATTTGTATTTACCACTAAAATGTTTGTTTCACTGATATACAACATATTTATGTCCTATTTGAATTTTGTCTGAAAAAAACAAAAAAACGTTGACTGAAACATGTGCCCCGAGCAATAAGTGTTATTTTCTGTATTTTTTTCTGAGTGATCGTTCATGCCGGCGCACCTCATAACATATGAGATCTTTACTCGTTACATATTTTTGACCGATAATACATACATAATTTCTTACTCCTACAGTTAAGCATGTAGGGGTAATTTTACGTTTTATGTAAAACTACTCTTACCCCTTTAGCCCCGCCCCCGGGTGAGGTACAAACCTTTTTATATTCATTTCACATCTACAAATATATTCAAATTCAAATTATATACCAAAGTATCAAGCTCCTACCCCTAACAGTGTAGGAGTGCATAGCGTCAATTACGCACGGAAAGACGGACGGGATAACATTATCCCAGACTTTTTTGAAAACACAGTTTGGGGATAATAAAGGGCCACGTGACATAAAAAGCAATGCTTTAGGAGTAGATGCTGAAATATATCACATGAAGATTCTCTTTAACCTTAAATTAGCTATCCCGCCAACGACTAACACTATTAACAACATGTATACACCATTTCTAAACCTACTGATGACGAGCTATAAATACATAACTTACATATTTTGAGAATCCATACACTATAGGCACAATATAAAGGACTTTAACCAGCCAGGGAAAACCCCAAAACTGGAGCGTTGAATTAAGATTACCAACTCATATTTCATGTTATGCATATTCAATCACGAGTATTTTAAGAACCTATGAATCTTCCACTTGTTATCGGCACATATACATTATTATATGATCTAAACACCTGGATAGGGAATAGAGTTTTAATAAAAGGTTGTATAGTGTAATTTGGCCGTCATTTGACGGGTTAGTGTCTTTAAAACTTAATTGTTATTATATTATGTCATTAGTGTCCTCGTCCAAATACTTTTGACTGCCGGAAATAATCGGAAATGATAAATGGATTTGTGAGGTGGCATAAAAGACAACGCAGTAGGAAGAAAGTGCATGCAGAATCTCTTTCACCTTTAGCATTGTTATTATCAAAAAGTAATTGATATCATTGTCGTCATCAATAATGTCCGCGTCCAAATACTGTCGAAAATCACGTTTCTGAACAATGGAAATGTGAGGACTCTTTTTATAGAAATTGTCTTAATGAACAATATGACATAAAACATAACGCATGAGGGAGTAGATGTTGAATTCTATCACATGCACATTTCCATTAATACTTTAATCTTGGCAATCCCAAAACTTAATTGTTAATATACTCATTATAATTAATATATATCTAACATATTATTTCACTGTCGGAAATCACGTTTCTAATCAACAGAAACACGAGAACATCACTGTTGTTATGACAATAGTTTAATGTGACGTGTCTGAAATAACATCCAATGCAGGAGGGAATAGATGGCAAGAGATAAAAAACGTGATAATTGTATGTCTCATCCTTCACATATGTAAAAGAAGAAAACAGAGTATATAAGGGTAAGAATCAAGCTATCTTAAACAGCATTGAAATGAATCCAGATAGAGCAGTCATGAATTATGAAGAGTTCACAACTAAAGGAGTGATTAACAATACCGGAGTAGTAACCGGCTTCAACAGGTCATCGGACAATAGGTAAGTTGGACGCTTTGTTTTATTACGGAGGACTTGTCAGTTTAAAAGTAGTTAATTACATGACTATATGTTCTCTCTGACAAAACAAGTTTTCATTTCTGACTGCATGTCGGGTGGATTTTAAAAATATATACAAAGACATATAGGGATTATTTTTAACTAGTACGGTAAAAACAAACCGCGTTTAAAAGCGCACCTGATAATATTAATAATAATAATAACTTTATTTCAAGACGGTAACATATGAAGTCATAGCATTTACCAAAAATAAAAGTCTTGTTTACAATATGGCCATCTATAAAACTAAAAAATGTAACAATAAATGCATACAGTTAAAGATAAAACAGTGCATCATTATATAACTTCAACCAGACTCATTTATTATACTTGTAAGGTTACAAAATACAATGGAGTTTCATGCTTTCATTAAAAGAAATGGTTTATATTTAATCTTAAATGTAATTAAAGAATGTGAAGCTCGTATGTCAACGGGAATCATGTTCCAAACTACCATTCCTGAATATCCAAAAGTACGTTCCAGAATATTTGTTCTAGGTTTTAAATGAGCTATATCCTGCATAGCTTATAATTTGAATTTGTAGGGAAAGATATTAAATTGGTAATTTAAATCGGAGTTAAATTGTTAAGGTATTTATAAATCATAACTCCTGTGTGATAATCACCTCTGCGTTGAAAGGTAAGCCACTGGAATTCCTTAAACATTAGTTTAGACGGTGTTTCTATAGGTTTCGCGAGAATGATTAGTGCGGCCCACTTTTGGATTTTAAGTATTCTATTGATAGAGAATATATTTGTTTGGTTCCATGTTATATAACCAATGACCACAAGAAGACATGCTATAAGAGTTATAGAAAAGTTTCTTTATTTCATAGGTTAGGTAGTACGAAATCCTTTTCAATGGATTACTTTTTGAAACAAGTTTATTACATGTTTTAGATATATGAATTTTCCACTATAATGATTCATCAAAGTAGTTGCCTAGTAACTTTTGTACTTTTAAATTTTGAATGGCTGTTTTATTTATTTTAAGCAACACTTCTGCACCGTTTGCTTGTTTGAACCAAGAATCATACACGTTGACGTTATGGGATTAATAACCATCTTATTTACCGTACACCAATCATTAACATGTTTTAAATCTGCTTCCAATGTGAGTTTGAATGCACGATACTGATTTCAAAAATGCATACAATGTTGTATCGTCTGCATACATATCAACATTGGTTTGTTTAGTATACAAGGGAATGTCACTAACATATAACATAAAGAGTAGCGGACCTGATTTGATCAAGAGTTTCGGAAAAAAAAAAAACACTTTTGCCTACTTGAAAAAACGTTCCTGTATCTGTAAAGGTAGATACCAAAGCGGAACTCGATAGGTAGTTATAACAAAACAAAGGCATCCCAAACACACATTTAATTCAAACAACAATTACAAACAACATAACGTATGGTACACCAAAAGCATAAAAAAGTAAGGACTGTGTGGGTTCCGCCTTGGAAAGACCAGTAGCAAAAAATGCCAGAGTAAGATTATTCTGAAGAAAATAATGCTTTTAAAGTGTCACAAATGCCGGAATTTTGGATTTTGTTGCATATTATATAATTTATGTAACACCTGTTGTCTGTATTATATGTATATGTAATTTCCATCCCTGGTACCAATACCCCGGTAATATATAAGACAATACGCATGCTGTATTTGTTGTTTGACTCACTCGTACCAACATAATTTTTACAATATTCTTGGGTTTATATCTCGGACATACTTTATTTTCATTTCTTGTAACATTGTCGTTCTGGTACCAACTTTTGTTTATATTGTGACCAATATTGACTCAAACAAAACTGTTTGCCTTACTCGTTCGGTTGAAGTGATACTTCTCAAAATGTCCTAAATGAATTATCATGTACGTCAACCGGTTATTAGTTTAAGATGTCAAAAGTTTACCTGACAACTTAACTTTTTTACATCAATTTACATGAACCAACCCCCCCAAATTGAAATTCATAAAATTACGCATATATATTTATATGCACTATTACACCATTACACGTGATTGATTTACAATTGTACTTTATACGGATGAGACGCTTTGGCTCTCGTTAATCATGAACCAACCCACCAATGAAATGCAGAAAATTACGCATATATATGTATATGCACTATTACACCATTACATGTAATTGTTATACAATTCTACATTATACGGATGAGACGTTTTGGCTCTCGTTAATCATGAACCAACTCTCCAAATTGAAATTCAGCAAATTACGCATATATATTTATATGCACTATTACACCATTACATGTAAATGTTTTACGGTATACGGATGAGACTTTTTGGCTCTCGTTAATCATGAACCAACCCTCCAAATTGAAATTCAGCAAATTACGCATATTTATTTATATGCACTATTACACCATTACATGTAAATGTTTTACTGTATACGGATGAGACGTTTTGGCTCTCGTTAATGCAGAATAAAATGTTATGCCATTTGCACCAATGGTAGATGACTGGGTAGTTGCTTGATACATTATGTCTGTTGCAATCTCTTTAAAATCAGACCCTTTATCACGCTACGACTCTATACACTACTAAGGATCTGACAAAACTGCATTGGAGGTCACGTCAGATGGATCTTACGATAAGCCATTCAAATTTCAGCCTAAAAATTGTTCGGTATAGACTGCTTCACTGCGCATCTCAGTAAAACGCTGTGGAGCTCGGTATTGGAAGAGACAATGTCCGTAACTTTTAGTGTATACAACACAAAATAATTGCGTTGAAAAAAAAAACACACCAACCATTATTGAATATTTACTGCAAAACAAAGACTGTTTGACGGAATTTAATAGCGGTACAAAACAATGTACCGATTCGTGAGATTGAACCCACACTAAAATTACACTCGCGGCGGGTTTATAGTCGACGTCGATATCAACTGAGCTAAGCGGGCCAGATGTACTATGACTTACTTTTTAGAATATCTAATGTCGTAATAATTTCGGCGGAATATATATTTCCTAAACACATGACAGTGCCTATGAGTTTCTTCGTATTTTTGATGTAAAACATGCCATTTAGTGCATTTTAGTGCAATCCACAGCAATAACAAACGAAGACTTCATCTTTATTCGGATCTATGTGTTTTATGTGTATTTTGGTTTGTTGAGTTCACTCGAAAGTCATCTGAAGTGCTTATGAAACGCGCGATTTCATTGATTGAATTTAGTTATTTTCTCATGAATATTGATTAGATGAAAGGTCGATCTGATGCTACCTCCAAGGCAGTGGTCAGATCTATAGCGGAGAGTATCAAAGAGTAATTACGAGGAGATTGTGTCTGTTAATGATTGTTCTAGTTTTGCATAAATCTGTAGCATACAATTAAATATGCTTCTTATTTATAGAGGGTCTCTTATTTTGGGAAGAGCTAATACAGACATTACAATTATTATTTTAAATACGTAACTTAAATGAATTTATATAATGATAACTATCCGAAGAGATACGTACATGCAAAACAATAAATTCTGAAAAGGGATTCCCTTAGAAGCATCGAACACTAATAATAGAACAAATGTGCAGACTATGCGTGTATTATCACAATTCTTAACTGAACTATTGTACTATATATGTCTGAGTTTCATAGTTCATTATTTAAGACGTGTTTTTCAATGTTTTGAGTTTGGATGTGTTGGACCACTCTAAAGTGTATTAGTATTTTACTCTAAGCACAGTTAAATTCATAGATTAGTGATAATATTTGCATCTGTGCAAATGTTTAATGTATACAGTTTATTTTCAGGTCTTTGAATTTGTTTTCGACATCGATGGAAGATTACGAAGAATTGCCATGCATAAAGCAACCAAAGTCTATAAGGGTAAGCACTTTTGATACAGCTAACACTAATTTCGATACAGCTAACTCGAAACTGTTATGTCGAAACTATTTGAGAATATACCAATACTAATTCAAAACTTCATTATGAATTAATTTAAACGTTGCTTGTAAACAAAAATTGAGTACCACCTGTATATTGACAATTACTTAAGAAATAATCTATATAATCCATAGCTATGTAACAGCTTGTTCGAGCAATAATATAGTGGCGATTGCATTTTCATGCAATTATCATTGTTTTTGTCAGTTATAAATGCACTTTTAGGTACACAGTATGTTAGATATGTACACGAAATCATCTTATGTGGTGTTTTATTCGGAATTTTCAGAATCCAATGTCCAATCGAATAACCGAGAAACGTCGAAGAGATCACATGAATAAATGCCTCGCCGATTTGCGTAATCTTATCCCAACGAACTGTATTAAACAGGTAAAGCCTTTGTTACAAGTCATACTCCTGTGCATTCAACACATATAATTCCTTTGCTGTTCCAAGCGCAATGTTTATGTGAATATTGAATTCTCCATATTAAGTGAACCTTTTTGTTCAAATGTTAAACAAGTTATTAACCTGGGTCCATATTCATCAATTATTTAAACATATTTTTTCTATCATCATGTTAATACATTTTCGTTACAATGTAACAATGCTATGGATTAAGAAAATGCACAGATACAATTTCCGCTTAAAATAAATGCTCTGTAGTGTCGCTGAGAGTTTAAAAAGGATATTTGAAAATATGTAAAGGTCTTAAATTTTGACTTAAGTAATATTTGATATAAAAGTCGAACAGGAAACGTAGCAGTCAACCATAAACACTCACAGAAACAAACAACAACTACAAAGATGAATACAAGTCAAGGTATGACATCACAAGCATAAACGGGTTGACAATAGGGCTACCGCATTGGAACGGTCAGTCGCAAAAAGGCCGATGGAAGTTTAAACCAGGTTCTGGGGTTCACCAAACCTCAATTTTACTCTGTTGTCATCCAAAACAGGACCATGTAAATTAATATATCCCCGCCATGTTATATTCTCTAACAAACAAGGGAACATAATTATCCTACTTAAGTTGCTTTATGAATTCAGGCCCTGGAATACATTGCAATATTACAATAGAATATTTTGACTTATACTAATTATTTTACAATATGTTCTCTCCATAACAACCAATTGGTGTGACAAAAAACTTGCAAACTAGTTATGTATCAATCAGGACGCAGAGATACTGGTGAAAAGAAACAATGAACACGTTATTTTAGGATTAAAAGCTAATATGCCATTTGTAATTGACCTTTACTTAAATATGACACTGAGGGCCGTGCATGTATATTGCATTGTACTGTGCGTTAAGCTGAATCTTGTTTAATATTTGGATCTTACTTTCATGTTTCAGTTCTGGTATTTTATCAATTCCGGAGTAAATTTGCAAAACATTGGGGATGAAGAGTGCGATATCTCACCAGTGTAAGCTTTTTCATCCCCAGAACTTGTGCAACAGTCCGGAATTATGCGAGGACTGTTCACCGTCGGATTAAAATAAGCAATATTTGGTATTATGGGTAAATGATGTATATATATAGATAATAATGACACAGCCAATATGTCATTTTAGTTCCTCATTCCATAAAACATACATTTTATAAAACGTTATGCAGCTTGACTAATTATGCACTCATTACATTATAAAAGCTAATGTGATCTTATGTCTAATAACCACTGATCGTTATATTTCAGGGTCAAGGTCGTATTGAGAAAACGGAAATCATCAATATGGCAATCCAACACATCAAAAACTTGACGAAGGAGGTCAGTAGACATAGAGGTACGTTTTGACCACTGCATATTATTAAAGTTTGCATATATTACATATTTATTATAAAAAATAACAACGGAGATGTCGATATTTGCTTTCAAGGTCCTTCACGTTTATGACTCATTGTATTATTACAAAAATAAACACAACCCGTGGTTAGTATTTGCAGTGTGCACACTTTTACAAATGTAATGAGTCTCCATATACTTGATGCGCTGTAGCTCGTTCATTCCACGTGTTGAAGTTTTTTTAATACAAACCTATGTCAATCAAAAATAGTACATCTAAAACAAATTGAGCGTGTAAGCAACGAAATTTAAGTTTACATGGACGAAAACACACAGCCATGTATTTTGTATAGGTAAATGTGTGTAGTCTTAATATCGTCTGAAAGTAGATACAAAAGTCGAACATGAAATGAAATAACTACAAATGTCAAGCAATCCCTGTGGGATGAAAACATAACAATACTGCTTAATATACAAAGCTTACATAACCAGTGAAACATTACATCAGCTCTGAAATCCAGTATGCCTGATTGCTACTTGGGCTACAAGGAGGGCCAAGACGAAACTGTGCGATCCCTTGTAGATGTTGAGGGCTGGGACAAAATGGATCAGCTCTGAGCCAGGCTTATGTCTCATCTAGAAAAATAGGGGGAAAAGTTCAGAATTACATTTAACATTATTAAAATACGCTAAACGGAATATAAGTCATTTTCAATGGCGAGGTAATGGTGGTAACCAAGCAAGAATTTTCGTGGATGAGTCATTGATTGTAACCGATAAATGTTAATGATATTAGTTATTCTTTGTTTTTTTCTACTGTATATTATGTTCGTTACTTCCGAAGGACTGTTTTCAGTATTTTTTGACATTTACACTAGCGTTCATGCAGTGGTGTGTGGTGGCCGTACAATGTCTCTCCATGCTACGAAACGGTAGTTTTATTACTTTCTGATCCTTATGGATCATACAACTCAACATTCGTGGCTTAAAAATAAAACCAAACTACTTAAGGCGGAACTAAGTTGGATAGGAAGTGTTCCATATTGTATTACCTCTCATGAACAGACTCAGTAAACCCGAGGCTTTCTTCTGTTGTTTGGATTCGTTTCGAATATCTCATTTTAAGTATGTATTTATATATCTGGAGTTAGTTAATTAGGCATCCGTGCTATTAGTGTTGAATACGGAATATCGGTCTATCCTCCGAGCACGTTAAAGAACCATAGGAATCTATTCGATAATAAGAGTAGGGCAGGTTCCCGGATTCCTATGTATCCTTCCCCTCTCTCTGGGGCGGCTCTAAATAACCTATACTGTGTTGATGAGCCGTTTAACAACATTCAATTCAGTTTGCATTGCATTCATTACCTATGTCAGTAGTCCATCAGTAATAATCATAAGTGAATATTAATATCCATATTTCTAATTAACAGATGAGTCGATAAGTCAATTAGCCAAGGAAGATCAATACAGAAATGCCGATGAGGAACAATATGTTCCCTCAGTTAAAGTCATACAACCAGTTTGCCCAGAATCCAAGGACTTCTTCGGAGATACCACGCTTGCCACGATGCAATGGTCACATGAAGGGAAGAGTCATAGCTCATTGTCAAAAAACAGGAGTACGGAGACCTCAGATTTGATCAAAAGTGCAATAAAATCATTCGAAAATGCTCATGAAATGACACTGGAGCACTTAAAACGAGATCAACGCCAATGGCCACTCCTCTCAACAAAATACGACTCGCCTATGGATGAGGATTCTGGCCTATCCTCGGGATCGGAATCTGTTGCTGACACAAACAAAAGTAGTGTTTACAAATTTAAGCACAACATTACAAAGAGATTTTATCGTGATGAAAAGGAATCAAGGGACAGATCAGACAGAAGTTCCAGATACGAGAAACGCATGTTTGGTAATGCACGTTCCCAATGTACGAGCAGCTCAGGCTCCTCAAGGTATACAAACTCCGACAGTTTTTACATCGAGAAAACCAAGATCTCTGATCTGTTAGCCGGGTTCGTACTACATCCCAGCGGAACTCACTATTTACCATTGTCTATACATCTTTCAGACATGCCAAATAACTTCTTTTCAGAAGCCCAGCAGGATTCTCGTTTATATCATCCCATACATATACAGGCAGATTTCAGCGGGAAAAAATGCCAACCATTTAGAACAGAAAACTCTGTATCCGCAGAGGCAGCCAACAGATGCAATTAACAACGTAATAAATTAACAAGGCACACGATTAAAATAACAAGGCACACCCTTAATCATATTTAAAAACTGCGCATATACCTATGTTATGGAACGTAACATTAATCGTCATCGTATATGTAATACTGTTGTTCGAAACTAACAGCAAATTCCTAGATTCTTGCCCATATGCTGCGTATATAATATTATGCATACACGCTATTAAACATATTATTAAGCATGTAATTGTGCATGCCCGCAATTAAAACATATCGATAGTTGAATATATGTCAAATGAGTTTGATTTGGTGATTCATAATTGCAATTCACAATGGCGGCAATGAAGACAATATCAAAACATCGACACGTTACCAGTTTCAATACCTGTACAGAGCGTTATTTGGCAGGTTATGGCCTTTAAAGACAGGTAATTTATATTGTAATCGTTTTGAAAAATTCATATGATATTGGTCGGGGAAAAATTGGTGCTTCAATTAGTGTTAAAATTCGTAGATTATTTACCATAATAACTCTTGAAAAAGTTTTATATTGGGTGGATAGAAACGTGTTTGTATCTTATTATTGGTCAGTTATTTATGAATTCATATATTGTGTTTTATTTAATGCTTTGCAAAATGTTCTAAGACGGGAGGCGTACCGGTTATACCCAGGAAAAATAGGGTGGTCTACCAAAACACCAAAAATATCGACCGTCATATATGTTCTTACATACGCTAAAGTGACGTAAAACACATTCAAAACAAAATATTCTTCATGTTTGCTATTAAAATATATACAATATATTAATTTGCTGTTGTTCATGTGGTCCTACATGCGCGGTGTACAGGTAACCAACAATGTAGTACATTCGCCAGTATCCTACCACTATTTCCATAGGACTAGATATGATTAGCCCTGGCCCCTATATAATTTGATAAACAATGTGAGGTTGGTTTATCTCATTTCGTTCTTTAAAAAACAAATATGTTTGCAACCATATATATGTTGTTAAGCTATTAATGGACATCGGCAGTTAAATGCATGATTTCTTTCTCCCATTGCTGTTTGTTATTATGTTTGTGATCTAAAAATGTTAGCTAATAAAATTTAAATAATAAAACTAACACGTTTTACCTTATTGTAACACTATATTCGATTTATAAGGAAGATAAATCTGTTAGTCTTATCTTTTACAAAAATTGAGATTGTTCTCCATATTAATATTATTTCTTTTAAACGGCAGAAATACTTTTTGAAATAAGAATTTATGAACATTTATTAGTTATTTTGAATTAAAGGCGTAAATGTCTTGTAATATTGTCAGTAACCATGACACCGATATTTTAACGATATAACTTAAAATAAGCGATACTGTGTTAAAAAGTATGTCTTTACATTGATGTGAGGTGATAATGACTGTTACTGAAGTATATAAAACCAACGCTATGGCTTTTGTATAAGTTTGAAGATTGTAGGTATACTAATATACACATTACATTAAAGAAGGTGCTTTTCATGATCGGGGAACCGAGACCTGCACGTTTGAATATGTGACATTGTTTACCATATACACTGTTTGTTTAAAGTTTCAAGATGAGTGTATGTATAATAGATTGCAAGTTATAGAGTGGAAATTGATGTCAGGATTGGATCATTGTCAAACCAACTTGTGACATTCGACCTACTGATCCAAAACGCCGTAGGATTCGCTCTCTCAGCCTTTATACATAGTTTCATGAGCATTGGTGTTATATTCCCGGAGAAATCACGCGGAGTCTATATAATGTCATGTGACTGTGACCCTGATCTAATGAACTAAAAACGCTACGTGTCATCATTTTTCCTAAAGCATGCCTCATGTAAAATTGCAAAAAAAACGGTAAAAACTTTCACGAAATATTGGTCAGAAAAGCATTTTCCGGGATGGAGTCACACTGACATTCACCTTTCACCTAAAACTGTATATCAATAGGAGTCATCCTCTCTCCCAGACCATACTCCCTGTGAAGTTTAAGAGTATGTTTATCTCAATACAATGGTTTATATTGGGAATGATACAGATGACTATGTTTTATATTGGGAATGACACACGTGACAATGTTTGATTTTGGGAATAATAAACATGATTTTGGGACTGATCAACATTACAATGTTTGATAATGGTACTGATCAACATTACAATGTTTTATATTGGGACTGATCAACATTACAATGTTTTATATTGGGACTGATCAACATTACACTGTTTTATATTGGGACTGATCAACATTACACTGTTTTATATTGGGACTGATCAACATTACAATGTTTTATATTGGGACTGATCAACATTACAATGTTTTATATTGGGACTGATCAACATTACACTGTTTTATATTGGGACTGATCAACATTACAATGTTTTATATTGGGACTGATCAACATTACTGTGTTTTATATTGGGACTGATCATCATTACAATGTTTTATATTGGGACAGATCAACAATACAATGTTTTATATTGGGACTGATCAACATTACAATGTTTTATATTGGGACTGATCAACATTACAATGTTTTATATTGGGAATGATAAACATTACACTGTTTGATATTGGGAATGATCAACATTACACTGTTTTATATTGGGACTGATCAAAATTACACTGTTATATATTGGGAATGATCAACATTACAATGTTTTATATTGGGATTGATCAACATTACAATGTTTGATATTGGGAATGATCAACATTAAAATGTTTTATATTGGGACTGATCAACATTACAATGTTTTATATTGAGACTGATCAACATTACACTGTTTTATATTGGGACTGATCAAAATTACACTGTTATATATTGGGAATGATCAACATTACAATGTTTTATATTGGGATTGATCAACATTACAATGTTTGATATTGGGAATGATCAACATTAAAATGTTTTATATTGGGACTGATCAACATTACAATGTTTTATATTGAGACTGATCAACATTACAATGTTTTATATTGGGACTGATCAACATTACAATGTTTTATATTGGGAATTATCACCATTACACTGTTTGATATTGGAAATGATCAACATCACACTGTTTTATATTGGGACTGATCAACATTACATTGTTATATATTGGGAATGATCAACATTACAATGTTTGATATTGGGAATGATCAACATTACACTGTTTGATATTGGGACTGATCAACATTACACTATTTTATATTGGGACTGATCAACATTACGCTGTTTTATATTGGGACTGATCTACATTACACTGTTTTATATTGGGATTGATCAACATTACACTGTTTGATATTGGGAATGATCAACATTACAATGTTTTATGTTGGGACTGATCAACATTACACTGTTTTATATTGGGAATGATCGACATTACAATGTTTTATATTGGGACTGATCAACATTACACTGTTTTATATTGGGACTGATCAACATTACACTGTTTGATATTGGGAATGATCAACATTACAATGTTTTACATTGGGAATGGTAAACATATCAAGATTTATATTGGGAATGATACTCATTACAATGTTTTATATGGAGAAATATACAAAATACATGTTTAATACCAAGAATGATATAGTATTCAATGGTGTATATTGGGAAAAATACAAATGACAATGATACAAAATTCAATGTTTAATATTGAGAATGAAATGCATATATAATATTTTACTCCACACGTTTATAATTACAATTTTACGACTTTCATTTCTTAACCAAACGTACAGAGTAAGGAATGCAATGACTTATACTTTGAGTGATATAAATTGGTACACTTTCAACATTAAATAGTTACTTATAGGATGATACACAATACAATCGTGAATATTTAGGATGACGCACAATTAGATCGGCAATTTTTAGGACCATACACAATAACAGGGTTAATACATCGGACCATTTACAATTATATCTTCAATAATTAACACCATACATCATTCTATTGCTTATACTTAGGACCATACACGATAACATTTTCAATCCTTAGAACGTTAAACAATTGAATCGTTAATACTTAGAATGATACACAACTACATCGTTCATACTGCGGACCTAGTACAATTACGTCGTCAATACTTAGAACGGTAAACAAGTACGTTGTTTATAATTAGAATGATATACAATTTCATCGTTTATACTTAAAATGATACACAACAACATCGTTCATACTGCGGACCTAGCACAATTGCATCGTTAATACTTAGAACGACACACAATTACATCGTTTGTACATAGAACGATAAACAAAATTACATCGTTTATACTTAGAAGGATACACAAATACATCGTGTATACGTAGAACGATACACAAGAACATCGTTAATACTGCAGACCTAACACAATTACATCGTTAATTCTAAGAACGAAACACAATTGCATCGTTTATACTTAGAAGGATAAACACTAAATTCGTTTATACTTAGAACGATACACAAGTACATCGTTAATACTGCAGACCTAGCACAATTACATCGTTTATACTTAGAACGATACACAAGTACATCGTTAATACTGCAGACCTAGCACAATTACATCGTTTATACTTAAAACGATACACAAGTTTATACTTTGAACGATACACAAGTACATCGTTGATACTTAGAACAATACACAAGTTTATACTTAGAACGATACACAAGTACATCGTTAATACTGCAGATTTATCACAATTACATCGTTAATACTAAGAACGATATACCAGTACACATTTATATTTAGAATGATACAGTACACAATTACATCGTTTATACTTAGAACGATAAACAATTACAGTATTACTAATTGCGACCATGTACAATTACAAATTCAATGTTAGGATAATACATGATTGCACAGTTAACACGTAGTATAATACTCAAATCCTTTGGGTGACACGATACGGAAGCGTATATTGACCCCCTATAAAGTATACATATTTCAACAAAAGAAGTGGAAGATTTCCGTTGAAAGTGTATGACGATCTTAGAAAGCAACTTATATAAAAAATATGTATAACTGCACTAATTATAGGTATTTAGATAAAAAGTAATATATAACTGCACTTATTAGAACTACTTATATAAACACAATTTATAATTCCAATTGTTTGAGCTACTTATACAATTATAAAGTAAGTAAGTATTATAGTTCAGAACAAATTATAACCATGAACAAATAACAGAGATATTTAATGTTGGTTTACTTATCTACAGGAAGACAGTGTCAAGATATTTAGATACATCTTGATAAGTACGCTATTTTTTTTTTTAAATATGCAAACTTTTTAGAGGGTATATACGCCTCCGTAACAAGATCATATACAATTTCAATTAAACACTAAGGATAGTATACAATTACAACGTTAAATTCATAGGAGAATACACAATTGCGCTGTTTAAAAGTATTACATTAAAGACGATTTGTAGCATGGTCGGTGACATTTCCTTTGATGTATGCAGCGCGTTAAATCGTTTAATTTAGGGTAGCTAAAGGGGCGTGACTATACCGTAATACAACTACCGGATATTGGAATTTAGAGTACGGTCACTATGACGTCACAGTGTTACTAAGTACACCATGCTACAAAAAGATAGAGTCTGTCTCAGCTCGTTGGTTATTTAAACACCTCGATGGGCTACGCCCATCTCGGCCTCGAGGTGTTTAAATAACCAACGAGCTGAGACTGGCTACGCCCATCTCGGTGTTTAAATAAGCCAACTCGCTGAGACCAGACTCTATCTATTACATGTCTTCTTTACTCAGGAAACACGTACTAAAACGGATAACTAAATATGGAGAAGACGAAACGATCACAGGAGATCAGAAGGAGCCAGGGAATTATTAATACTCGCTTTGGTCAAATTGGGGTAAGTGGCATTATGGTATCCATTGTATTGAAGCATTACGCTTTTGGGCATATAAGTTAACTACTTCAGTTATTTCTTTTAAGGTATACTTACCACAAAAAAGGTTTTATCATGTATATGATAATGGAGTTAAACAATAATTTCTACACATGAACAATAATCAATATCGATCGGACACTTTATAGGACGGGTAAATTACCTATATTTGACAAAAAGCAAACAGCACTTTTTTTTTAAATATGAAAGCAGGTTTCAGATGAGAGAATCGAACCCTAGCCGAAGAGTCGGAATATACTTTAGGTATCGGTGGTTTTGATATATAGCGGATTATAAGAATCGTTCATGGGTATCCGGTTCAGATAGGGAATTCCAACCTAAGGTATACGTGTTTTTATCGGAACCGAGGCTCTAGGCTCTGCCTCGGTTCCGATTAAAACAATTATACCGAGGGTTGGAATCCTTATCTGAACCGAGTACCCATGATAGATTCTTGCATATCAGAGACATGTTGTGCGTTGACGCCGCCAGCTACTAACGTTTTGCATGTTTTCCTGCATACCGGATGTTGGCGCGCGTGAATTTCATCTCGACCCTAGGGTGAGATGGAAATATCTAGTCCCGTTAAAATGACGGATATCCTTGTCCGGTATGCAAGAAATAGTAGAGCAACAATGAGCTTAAAAGATGCATATTTCAAGGGGGTACCCGGGCCAAAGGTATAACAAGCACTGTCATATAACAAAATGTTCCGCATGGTCTGAACTGTTTGGGACTGTTGGCATACATTCTGAAATGTTAGTACTAACTTGGCAATTCAAAACTCAGTAAGTGGTAATAAAACTAATTTATTTCATAGGAAGTAAAATAAATTTAAAAAAAATCATCTTTTATAATTTAGGGGTCAAAATCTAGGTCAAAAGGTCAAATTAGTGCAACAAATGACAACTGACTATACAAAAGTTAGTGCTGGGGCAACAATATTTTGAATAACACGCATTATTATAATCAAAACAATTATAAGAAAGAATTATTTACATGAATGAATAGTAAATTTGACCTAAGTCGAGGACATGCAGATATATCTAAGATCGCGTCCAAGATGGCGCCAAATTACAAATATTTATTAATTATGCAAACTGTGAGCATGTTCAAAATATAATAGGTTGAGGTATTAGAGTATTTAAAACAAATATGCTAAATATAAAATGCCATCTGTTAAACTTAAAAATAAGTTTTAAAAATGTTCAACTTTTATAATTTAGGTCAAAAGGTCAAATGAGTGCAACAAATGGCAATTAACTATACAAAGGTTAGTACTGGGACAACACGTTTTGGTATAACACACATTACCATACACCAAAACAATTGTAAGAATTAGTTCTTTAAATAAATGATTTTAAATTTGACCTAAGTCGAAGACATGCAGAGATATCCAAAGAAATATACAGGGAAAGTAGCTTTCAATGAGGACAGTCAATCAGAAAACACAGAAACAAACAGACAAAAAAAAAAGGCAAAAGTAATAATAAATGCAAACGACATCACAAACACAAAAGGGTTGACAATAGGGCTACCGCCTTGGAACGGTCAGTGGCAAAGTAGGCCACAGGGGCTTTAAACCGGTTCTAGGGTGCACCAAACCTCACACTTACCCTACTGTCATCCCATTAAAACAGGACAGTGTAAATAAAGAAATTCCCGCCATGATCTAATCTCTAACCAACAAGGCAGCATCAATAGGCAATATAAGTAAAACACAAATATCCTTAATATGTAAATATAATACAAAAAAAAAAATAACCTAGAAAGCCACAATGACGGTACTCATTGACTTGGCAGAAGCCAGAGCAACAAGAGAATAAACCATTAAGGGCACGACAAGAAAGATGGCATCCAAGATGATATCCAAGATGGCGTCAAATTACAAGTATTTATTAATTAAGCAAACTGTGACCATGTTCAAAAAAATAATAATTTAAGATATTTATATTTAAAAGAAATATCCTTAAGTATAAAATGGTGTTTGCTAAACTTTAAAAAAATATTTTAAAACTGTTCACCTTTTATAATTTAGGGGTCAACATTTAGGTCAAATGAGAGCAACAAATGACAATTGACTATACAAAAGCTAGTGCTGGGACAACATTTCTTTGTATAACACACACTATTATACATCCAAACAATTGTAAGAAAGAGTGCTTTAAATGATTTTAAATTTGACATAAGTCAAGGACATACATTTACAAGTATCTATTAATTACGCAAAATGTTCAAAAATAATAATTTAAGGTATTTTATATTTAAAAGAAATATCCTTAAATATAAAATTGTATTTGTTAAACTTTAGGTGAGCGTGTATGGCACACAAACAGGGTCAAAACCAAGATCAAAGGGTAATTTGAGTGCAAAAACAGGAATAAACCCTTTGCATCACAAATTGTTTATATACACATCGTTTAAATATTAGAATTTTTTTTAATAATGTAAATGTTTAACGCTTACCAATGTTAACTATAAGGGAGTAAAAGAACAACAACATAATTAATGTGTTTGCTGCTTATGGCATAGGTCTACTTTTCTTTAACATTTCTGTCTATGAAAGAAGATGAACAATATAGGATTACATACAAGACTTTCTGGTGATAGATGTCTCTCATATATGGCTGTATTCCTGATTTAACACTGACAAAAGAAACAACTTGTCTCAAATAGTTTGACGTGGACTTACTTCCAAAAAGCATTAAAAGATATTTGGACAAGAAAGATGAATTGAAAATTGGAAGGCAGTGATTATGAATTAGCGAAGTATTTCATAAATTCTGAATAAATTCAAAACATGGAGTGACAAATGGCAAAATTTCTTTTCCTATATAATTTGCTGTAAGCTTGGCAGGTTTTAGAGACAATTTCTTCACAAACCTTCAGGAACAGTCAGTAACCCGTAATCTCATTTACATGTACCTGAATCATCTGTTTGTTCTCTACTTGATGAATCGTGCATTATCACACATGTTCAGATTTTGAAACTGGCGTGGCATGGTAGACTTGCGACTAGAGGACCTAAATTTGAGTCTCACCGGCGCCACTGAGTTTAGTCAGTGTGGTTTGGGGTAAGATACTTTCCCTTAGCCTTATCCGTCAGATGGAGATGTTGCCAGGGTGTTCCCGTGTATTGGAGTTTACAATTCAAGCACGTTATTAGTACAAGTAGGTTTGGTTCTCTGACTCCTATGTATGCTTCTCCTCTCTCTGGGTGGTTCTAAATAATATATTATGTGTTGATGAGCCTGTGAACAACATTCAAACAAACATATTTTGGGATGATTGAATAATGTTTATATAGACGATAATACCAAAGTATTAACTTCAATGAAACGGCTAAAGTAATAAATCACAATGGGCTTTGGTGTCTGTCGAATGCATGTAGTATTTGACAGCTGCATTTATAGCATCCAAGAACAAAACCAACCTAAACATGGTGAGGTTGATTCTTTGAACACGAACACATGTGATTTCACTATCTACCCGATTTGAAAATATTTATCCAGATTGAAAAATGATATTCATGATTATGCCTTTTAGTTTTAGCAGTAAAACGTACTAATGTTTATTAAGCTGAAGAGCTCTTCTCTACGAAAAACTGACACAATATTGCTATTGTATGCTCACTATGCAACAAACATGAGTGCAACACATGCAGCTATTATGAGTCCAAATAATTTCAGCAGAATAAGTGAAAATAAGTGTGCATACTGGTCATGATAGAAATCAGCACATAAACTATTCAACAAACTCACAGCCGAAACAGATATGTGCTTTTGACACTCTATACTGTTATACACAAAGCGACAGATGCAAATGTCAAAAGTCTGCATTGAAATTTGTAGTGAGAGATGTACCTCAGTACCAAGATTTAAAGGAAAACTTTATTATACCGAGCAGAGCTCGGCCGGCGCAGGCCGACCGACGATGATCGGCTAATGGTAACACATGTGCAAGTTTTGAAATCGTACCTGGCTGGGCAAAAAAACAGTGTCGCATGGGAAGCGCCGCCATTGATGAAATTGTGTTCGGCAATTTCGGATTTTTCCCTCAAATCATCAGGGGATCAGTCTGTTTCAATTGGACGATTGTCTCTTTTCGTAGTTTGATAATCGCTTATTCGGAGTATTCGTACTAGTTCGGTTAATCCCCTCATTCTTCGGGATATTGACGAGTAGTTACGAATGAAACGATATTTATAAAAAGCATTAAAATAATGCTTATCATTCGCAGTTGTTTTAGTATTTGTTATTGGTTGTCAAAATTAAACTAACCTTCATTAAACCAATGTTTATATATCTGTTTACAAAAAAGAAAAACACAATCGTGAAAACTCGACCAATATGTGAAGTCAATGTATGACGTCAATGTGTCGTTTTGTTGGTAAAGCTCAATCATCGTGAACGCTCGGCCAATCTCGTCATTCTTCGGGATCTCGCCTCGTGTGTATCACGGCGCTTCGGTATCTTCAAAATATTAATATTCTGTTAGCCGGAAGGCAACGGCACAGAAAATAGTGCACTGTTGCTAAGCTGTTGCTTCACAAACATTATGGCCGCTTGGCACACGTGTTGATGTATAATTTGCGTTGCATGTTTGTTATTTACAACACAGATGAAGGTTTTATCACAACTTTCACGTAAATAAACTATAGATGGAGCAATATACTTGCCTTTGAAATAGAACAGATGTCGTACATGTTTCTAAATGCGAAATTTGTCTAGCAAAAAGAACTGAAATGCAAATGTTCTATGACACTGTTTGTAATCGCTGCCAAAAAGATATGTCTGATACAAAACTATTCTCTCTGGAAAACAATATGAACCCAGGAAAGGTGCGTCTCGAGTCTTGATTTGAAAGAGTAAAAATAAGATAATTTAAAAAAAAATGTTTTAAAAAAAATCACACTGTAAATACCTAAATTTTTATAATAAACTTAGTTGACCATCTGTGATAAGGACGAAGCGTCTCCGTGGTCGAATGGTTAATGACGTTGCATTCTAAACCTTCACCTCTCATCGCTGCGGGTTCGAATTCCACTGGGAGCTCGACTTGTAAGTGAGGGAGTGTCAATTCTTACGGATGGCGGGAGGTGTACAGTACTAGTTCTACCAGGAAAAGTGGGTGGATGCCTCTAACACAAAAAAAATGGACCGTCATACTAGTATATAACCTTATATGTGTTGAAAAATAAGTAAAACACCATACAAACAAACGAAATGTGATAAAGATAGAGTTTGAGTTTACCACCTGTCACAATTTAGAGGTGTGTCAAATGCCTAGGCCATTGCTTGGTCAGCTGATTTTGATGATCAACATTATGAATAGTCAATTAATTTACTCATATGTTTCGGTGTTTTTTAGCATGACGGTTTATGTAATTCATATACCTTTTCAATAGTTTTGGTAAAAAAACATGTAACTTTATTTCTCAGACCATTTTAATGAAACTTTAATCAGCCAATGTCCAACCTACATGGGTAGCGTGCACATCGCGATGGATGCGCAAGTTATCATTATTATACATATAGACAATAATGACGACTTGGCGGATGACCCCTGGTATACTAACCATTTCATATTTGCCTATTGATGCTGCCTTGTTGGTTAGAGATTAGATCATGGCGGGGATTTCTTTATTTACACTGTCCTGTTTTAATGGGATGACAGTAGAGTAAGTGTGAGGTTTGGTGCACCCTAGAGCCGATTTAAACCCCCAGTGGCCTTTGTTGCCACTGACCGTTCCAATGCGGTAACCCTATTGTCAACCCTTTTGTGTTTGTGATATCGTTTGCATTTTTTTTATTACTTTTGCCTTCTCGTTTGTCTGTTTCCGTGTTTTTTTGTGTTTTGTGGTTGACTGTCGTCCTTGAATGCTGCTTTCCCTGTTCGATAATTTTATCTTTCTTTGCATATCAGAGATAGTTTAGGATTTGATATGCTGTCATTGACATGAAACTTAAGATATCATAATATTTATTAAAAGTAAAATGTTTGGTTTAAAGTTAAATTTTACATGCAATCCGATATATCATGTAAGTATTAATTTTAAGAGCTCAGCTCGGTCTTAAGCAGTGCCTAAAATTCATATTAATGACATATGAATAAAGAAGGTTATGAACACGTTCCGAATATTACAACTGCTATAAAACCCTTCTTTTAAGGAGATCTTATTTTACATAATATGAATTATATGATGACTTGATGAGTCTATAATAGCATATATGTTGTGTCTGCCATTGGTCTGCCATTGATAAGCTTTATGTAATGTAATTGTATAACGCAGCTATTTAAATCTAATATTAAAAGACACATTCTAGCAAAGCATATTCATAACTGAAGATCCTTTATAAGTATGCCATTGACAGAGGTGAGATTTATAGGGGAGGTTTCATTTATTTTATTTAAAGTTGTCCTTACAATAATTAAAGTATAATAAAGTGTGTTTTGCACAAATAAAATGTTGTCTCATTACTAATATTTATATTGTTTGGCACTAATTTGACATATTGACTTTGACACCTAAATTATAAAGGGGATTGTTTGTATTGTATAATGGTTTGTTTCGCATGTCACAGTTTTTTAAACAGCATTTTTATTGAATTTAGAAGGAACAAAATGTCTCTCGAGCTGTTTTCATCGTTATGTCTGGTTAAAAAAGCAGCCATCTATGAAACACTTCTATCACCAGCAAATATCTTACGAAGCATTGTCTTGTTAGGGAAGTTCAAACTCGGACCTATGCCCTCTCCGAGTAAGCAGCATAAACATTAGCATAAGTATACTGTTATCTTACTCCCATAATGCATATATTTTTAGGCTTACCCTTTTTTTCTCACTAGAGATTTATACAAAAATTGAGTTGTCCCAAAATTAACTTGTGTATAATCAACCATCACTTTTTCACTAAATTGACTTTTTGACCTAGATTTAGACCACTAAATAGGAAAGGTGATTTTTAGCTCTACTGGCCAAGGGCCAGCAGAGCTTATGGGATGGCGAGTTGTTGTCCGCCGTCTGTCTGTCTGTCCGTCCGTAAACTTTTACCTCGTTAAGACGATAGGGTCTTCATTTGAGAGGTGAGAGGGTTTACAATGCAATTAACACCCTCGGCCACCGATACGCCGTTCTGTCAAATAAAAAAATGTATGATATTTCTTTTAAATATAAAATACCTTGAATTATTATTTTGTGAACATGCTCACATTTTGCGTAATTAATAAATACTTGAAATTTGGCGCAATCTTAGAAGCCCTCTTAGATATCTCTACAAGTCCTCGACTTAGGTCAAATTTAAATCATTTATTTAAAGCACTTTTTCTTACAATTGTTTTGGTGTATAATTTATGTGTGTTTAACCAACAGTTGTTGTCCCAGTACTAACTTTTGTGCAGTCGATTGTCAATTGTTGCACTTATTTGATTTTTTGACCTAGATTTTGACCTTTAAATAACATTTTTTAAATATATTTTACTTCCTATGATAAAATCAATTATTTGTATTACCATTTACTGAGTTTTGAGTGTTCATTTTTATATCAGGTCTTCTAAAACTATGCCGAACAGTTTGATATATGATAGTGCTTGTTATACCTCGAGTCTCGGTACCTCCAAAAAAATACCTGAAATTGTCTCTACTAATAATAACTACAACTGTTTGTGTCTGTAAAAAAGAAAAACATACATCTATCATATCAAGTTTCATTTACAAATGACATATATGTAAACACGTATGTTGATTTTAATACTGATTATAAGCACGCACGCACGCGCGCGCGCGCACGCACGCACACACACATACACTTACAGAACACATCGCACTGTAAACGAATAGCTGATTAAATTTATCTCTACTGTATACATCACTGTGAGCATGTCCAAAATGTAGGGTGAATAGGTCACATTGTAGGTAAGACTTTTTTGATAGCTAATTAGTTGTTTCCACTTTTTATGAGCGAGTTCATATTCAGTCTTGTCTTCTCAAACATATTATCAGTGAGCCTGTAATCGATGCAGTATCTTCCTTTGCCTTATCAAAAATCTTAATTATGAAAGTGTTTGTCGTCTGCAAGCGTTAACCTAACATGGTTTATTAAAATACCCAATGTTGATTGGTTATTGGGGTGGTCTGAAAAAAGCTATATAAACGTCAGACGTCATGTACTTCAAGCGTTAAGACTTCATCTTAAACGCCATAAAACACGTTAACCGTTTAGACGTCATTTTAAACGTCAAATGCAAAACAACAACTTAATGAAATGCCTTATTTAAGCGACTTTAAGCGACGCTATTATCCAACAACACATTTAAATAGGATGAAGCTGTCTATTTTTCTCGTTTGATTTGAGAGATAGGCATAAAATGTAAGTTTTGAGAATTTGTTTGTATTTTGTGCAATCTCTCGACTAAATATGTTTCATGATACATAAAACTCCATGTTAGATAAGAAATAAAATAGCGGGTTTATATTGTGAAAGATCAAAACCTGGTGTTTGGGACTTGTAACACATCGAAACCGCGAGCCTGCGGCCCTTGGTATCGATTAACTTCAGGTCCCACCATCAGGTATTGATCTGGGACAATATAAACCCGCTGGAAATATTGTATTTCTTAATTTATGACCCAGTTGTCATTACTTTCTCCATAACAAACACCAGCAAAACATATGTTAATGATCGAAACTAAGAATTAATCTGAAAAATAAGCTCCCCCTTCTGCTGTTTGAACGTGCTTTGGCACGGCACATTTAAATCTACTTAGTCTCGGCGAGCCAGACCGTATCATGCATAAGTCTAACTTGCAGATATCGGTCTGGGCAGATTAGGCCAGTTAGAGCGCCCACTAGCGACAAGCACAAATTATTCGCGCGTTTTTTCACGCGCATAAAGTCGACGTTTGCGTGACGTCGTATTGTAAATTAACGTACAACATCAACTGCTGATGCTTCAGTTAAACCTTTTTAACGTCACTTGCTGCTTTTCATAAGTTAAAAATAAGAAATTATTATTAAATTAACTTAAAAATATGTATTTTGAAAGTCTCGTTGAATCTCTCAAAATCTCTCCAAAATCGCCCAAAACGAGAGGGCGATTTGAAGCATAGCGTAACGAAGAAATCAGAAGCGGGCCGGATGACCGAGGCTAAAATCTACTGTAAACTGTTTTGTCGTCCTTGTCGATAACAACAGCAGTTACACTAAAGTCATTATAATAAATAAAACATCGTATTTAAAGGAAACGAAAACATCCTTACATTTGGAAAATAAATGGCTTCGGTTTTAACTTCATACCGTCACCGCTGTTACATTATTGAAATTTCTCCCTTTTTTAAGCGAGTTTTACAAGGAAGCAAACAAAACTCTTTCAAATAATTATATCCATCTATGGACGTATATACTATTATTTCAGAATTAAAAAGGTCATCTGATGCATTTTTACATTTACTAGTGAACATTGCTTACATCAATGTCACATAGATCTTCCTATTAATTCTTGCATTTCGGCCATTGCGATGTGTTTTGCTGGTGACTATAGTAGAAGCGAAGCTCTTTCTGGTGTGTGTAATGGAAAACCAATGACAACTGGGTTATAACACGTACTTTGCCTACGATCAGTAAGTTCATAATGATTAGTTCTAATAAGGCAAATGAAGATAATTCTTAGACTAAAGGCTTAGTGATGAAATGTTTGAAAATTTAAAACAATCTAACTTTACCGGCTCTATGAAAACCTCAAGGAACGGAAAAATACATTCTGGTGCAACTACTAAATCAACCAATTTCCAACCTCTCTCTCGAGACAAAAAAAACACAAAAGGAATCCAAATCAGATAATTTAAAATAAAATATGCAGAACAGGCAAATCCTTTACAATTTGTTGTTCGATTTAATTATTTTGGATTTTTTTTAAACTAATTTTATGAATCCCAATCGACAATAATTAATTATTAAGTTCTCTTTTTACATGTTAAAAGTTTTAGTGAGATTCATTCACCATTTTTAAGGTTGCACACTAATAAAAAACTTTAAGTTACGTCCATCTTTAACAATCCTACAGTATATTTATTAATTATTGTTAGGGTGAGTGATACCATTGAAACATTAAAATAAGAACTGCGCCGTATTCTAGAGTCACGTTCTTCGGTCTCTTTCAATGCTCACAAATCACAATGGAGGCTTCGCGTGGGTAAATTAATGGAAAAGTTTACGTTAAGTGCTAATTTTAAATATGATTCCTGTGATGTTCGTGGTTTTATATCGATACATGTTTTAATACATGTGATTATCGAAGACTAGTCTCTGTTCAATCATTTGTTATACAGGCAGCGCATCTTTTTAGACAAATGATTGTATTGAGTTGTACATCCGACTGTTTGTAAATTCCTTCGTGTGTCCGTTCGGTATTTCTACAGTTTTAACCAGATCTAAATACAATTTGATATAAGAACCGAATGAAGTTGTGCTTAGAATTTCGGCTTTTCGGTCAAAATTATTTTGAGGAGTTTTCCCCCTTTTTTAAACTCCTACCACAGTTTTCATGAGATCAAGATGGAAGTTGTTGGTACACTATAACATTATAAATAGCTAATGGTCAATATGTGTTTCTGTTAATTTGACAATGTAGGAAGTATAACTATTTGCCTTTATTATGATTCAGATGAAAAGTAAAGATATATCTTGTACATAAAATAGTTAAAACTATTTCCATCAGCTTTAGATAGAATTGGTATATTAGCACAATATTTAAAAAAAAGTTAAGTAACGTCCATCTTGACAATCCTCATATAATGTTTGTATTGTCAGGGAATATACTTTACTCCCTGGTATTGTTTAATCTTGAAGAAGGTGTGTGAATCCCACTGAATCCCACTTCATCGAAGCATTAAACAAAGAACTGCGCATTATTCTGGAGTCACGTGGTTCCGTCTCTGTCATCACTCACAAACACAATGGAGGTTTCATGTAGGTAAATTGATGGAAAACTTTACGTTTGTACTAGGTTAGACTGCTCGAGGTTAAACCTTTTATTCAACCCGAAAATGAGAATTAGGTCTGCTACACACCACCATGGCCTCTAAACATATTGTTACAGGAAGGAGGTAAGAACATATATATAATCTGTCTCAAGGGAGCTTATATCGTTATGAGTAAGTCGAATGATTACTTACTTTTGCCATTACACAGTGGATAAGGCACTCATGTTTTTAGAATGCTCATGAAAAAGTTTAATTTTAACATGGTTTTGGCATTTATACGTTCAGGAAACCCACCCTTACCCACAAATAAAAATGCTCATGACGAAGGTTAATTTTAACATGGTTTTGACAGTATACATTCAGGAAACCCACCGTTACCCACCCAAATATATTCCGTTTCTGCCGGATTCACTTTATATTTACAGTACTGCTGTTCAAAGAGATGGACACAAATCGGGTCGGATAGAGCAGGTCGTCATGGTGCATGGTACAAAGCGTCCCTACGGCATCTGGAGAGAGATAGTTGTGTTCTCAATCAAAGGCACTTACAAATTACGTGTTGAAGTTTCACAGACTTTTAAACATTAACTTTCATCAACATACGTTGACGATGATAATTCCATTGGTTAGCATTGTAAGACCTGATCTCTCCTGTATACATTTAGGTCACTCTCATCAACACCAGTTGACGGAGCTAATTCCAGCGGTTAGCGTTGTCGGGGCCGATCTCTCCTATAAACATTTATTTCAATTTCATCAGCATCCGTTGTCGGGGCTGATTCCATTGGTTAGCGTTGTCGGGACCGATCTCGCCTATATATATTTATTTCACGTTCATCAGCATCCGTTGTCGGGGCTGATTCCATTGGTTTCCGTTGTCGGGGCCGATCTCTCCTATATACATTCAGGTCACTCTCATCAACATCCTCTGTCGGGCTGATTCCATCGGTTTCCGTTGTCGGGGCCGATCTCTCCTATATACATGTAGGTCACTCTCATCATGTTTGAGAAGACAAGACTGAATATGAACTCGCTCATAAAAAGTGGAAACAACTAATTAGCTATCAAAAAAGTCTTACCTACAATGTGACCTATTCACCCTACATTTTGGACATGCTCACAGTGATGTATACAGTAGAGATAAATTTAATCAGCTATTCGTTTACAATAATTTGAGTTTGTATCGCTTTCCTGTTTTTCCCTAGAGTTTTTCATATGGGGTTCAAGCATGTGGACTACACAGTATTTACTAGCATTATACCGTCTGCGACCGGTGCAAGAGCAAAGTAATTAGTTCATATACCTTGTTTAGCAATTGATACTTACCTTACCATTATTATTCTATATTTTAACTAGCCTTGACCATTTTCATGTCAAAACTTAAAAGGTTTAAAGGTGCGTTCTGACTCTCCCAAGTGTGAATAAATCTGTTTAAAGCCTTCTTCGAAGGACTGGTCATGTGTGAATTGTTTTATTTAGTATTTAGAGAATTAATCTAAATTCGCGCCTGGTAGGGGTGGAACACACGATCCCTGAATGAATTAACCGAGGTACTGACCATTACACCAGTGTTTCACCAGTATGAATTAACTTGGATTTTACAGTCGCACCAACAGCTAAAGTCATATGGCGACTTTCCAGCTTACATATGTGCAGGAATACCCCAAGTGCCCCTCCGGGCAATTTTCGTGCAAGGGCGGGCACCTGGGTGAAACCACTGACGTTCCGGAAGCCAGATTGATAGCTAACTCACATTAAATTTGTTGGTCCCAGGTGAGGGGCAAACGATTTCAAGTCAGAGATTCTTACCACTCGGCCACAGACACCCCTTCACCCAACACATCGTTAGGTAAAATAGATGTGCTGGGTTTTGAAAAAACAACAAAAAAACTCATATCTTTACAATTTTCAATGAAGTAACCAAATAAATATTTTGACAATTGTAACTATTTTCTGCTTTCAAGATTAAAAGGGACACGCAGCAATCTGGTTTATTTGCAAATAAAACTTTTGAAAGATCCTCGGATTGCAGAGTCCCTCTTCAGAAAAGAAACTCCCCATTTATACATCTTCTAATCAAGATTAGCATTTGTTTATAATATATATATTATGTGTGTATGTATGTATATGTATATATGTATATATGTAAATATATATATAATTATGTATGTATGTATATATAATGTATATATATGTGTATATGTATGTATATATATGTATATATATATATATTTTTTTAATATTTTAAAAACTGTTTATATATAAATATGATGCATATTACATACATATCTGTACGGTTTGTTGAGGGTTGGCCCAACCCGCACCCACAAACCTATATCGGGGTGAATAAATAGATTACCATTCATTTGGTGATTGAAATTAAAAAAAACACTTGAAATCAGATAGACGTTGGCAGAAAATAAAATCAGCAAATGGAGATACACTCCCAATATAATTTACCTCATGTGCATATGTCCAGGTAACCTCATGATGGCTGGTGCAGATTCAGTCCCTTTAACCTCAGGATGGTTAATGCAGATACTCCCTAGTTGACCTCGGGATGGTTGTCTTTTGATACTGTCTAGTTAACGCCGTAATCGTTGGTGCAGATACAGTCCAGGAAACCTCATGATGGTTGGTGCAGATACAGTCCTATTTGGCATTCTGTTGACCACACTCCCCGCAGTGGTTACTTCCCCTATATGTTACAGTAACCACTGCCACCACACAAATTTATAGCTGAAATCCAGCTAAGTTTAATATTTTGATTAAATATATTTAGGTCAATATTTCAACTTGATTTGTTCATAATATAGGAAAATAGTGTGAAAAACGGTATCTGGTTACAAAAATAATTTATTTATATAACAAAAAATCTAATTTAGCGAATATATATTTAATGGCGCCTATTTAATATGCACACCGGTTACTTTGTTATTTGTAAACAAACATGTATTCCGTTGAGAACATTACAGAAGCTGTGCGTAAATTTAATAAAGATATTACACCGAAGCCAAAACAGGTTGAATGTTTTCAACATCTTTTCGAAGGTGACGATTTTATTGCCAATTTGCCTGTTGGTTGTATGGCAAGAGTTCACTGTACCAAACATTACCTAGAGTATCAAAGTCAGTCAAAATTGTAATCAGTAATTAGCACTAAACATAGTACCATGGCTGAATACATTACAAAATATATACAAAACATGTGATAATAACAGCCGCTGTTTTTTTTTTGCCGCGCCGGTTTTTGGCAAAAACAGCAAGTAATTCCGAATGAGATAGGGCGCTTGCGACTATTTCATATGAAAGCACATACCAAATGATTGTAAAATTATATTATATTTCATTGATGACACTTTAATTTTTCCGAGAAATTTGACGCGAAGTTGACCTTTCCCATGGGAAAAGCCTATTTTCCCATGGGAAAAGCTTTTTTCCCATGGGAAAGGGTCTTTCCCATGGGACAATATATTCCCATGAGAAAATGATTTGGGCAGTTTTCCCATGGGAAAAACAGAAAGTATTTATCTTTCAATATAATGTCGAATTAGTATGCGGCTTTCATATTTAGGGTCTATGATGAAGTTTTACAGCGATACGAGCACTTTGATATTTTCCCATGGGAATATTTTCCTAATATTGTAATTTGGGAATATTTTCCCATGGGAAAATGAGTTATTTCTTAATAGCTAAAACAACACTTCAAAGCTTGGAAACATCTTACATTGCAGTGTTGACAATTAAATATGCCATTATGTTTATAATTTAATGAAATAAAAACTTTCCCAAAATAAAATGGGAAAATTCTCCCAAATTCTTTTTGGGAAAATTTTCCCAAATGTTATCGGGAAAATTTTCCCAAAATGTTTTGGGAAAATTCTCCCATTTTCTGACTGGGAAATTTCTCTAAATATATTTTAAGGAAATGAAAAAGAAAAAAATCTTCCAAGTAAGTATTAGTCATAATATCAAACCAAAAAAAAAAAAAAAAAAAAAAAAAACCCAGTTTGTTTAAGATTGAATATTTTAACTCAGATCTGATTTTAACTTAGCATCTCAGATTCAGATTTGAGAATGATGTGTTGTCTTGCGATTAGTCCTTTACATAGTAATGTGACTCGTGCATAGCCTGACAGTTATTGATACTGCACTGTTTTTTCCCATGGCCTGTTTTCCTACATACCATTGAGCTCGACTTTAAGTGAGGAAGTGTCGATTGTTACGGATGGCGGGAGGTGTAAAGTACTGGTTCTACCCAGGAAAAGTATGGGTGGTCTGCCTCCACCACAAAAAAGTCATATATAACATTGCGTGTATTGAAAAGGACGTAAAACACCACACAAACTATTTTTGGGAAAATTTTCCCGAATGTTATTGGGAAAATTTTCCCAAATTGTTTTGGGAAAATTCTCCCATTTTTTGACTGGGAAAATTCTCTAAATAATTTTAAAGGAAATGAAAAAGAAAACAAATCTTCAAAATAAGTACAAGTCATAATATTAACCAAAAAAGACACAAAACAAAACAACAAGAGGGCCAAGAGGGCCTTATACGCTCTACTGGCTAACATGGCTCTTATACCATCAATGAAGCGAGTGACGAGTGACTGCCATTTACGTTTTTTGAAAGTTTTGGGCGAAAAAAAGCTTTCTAACTAACTCAAGGGCCATAACTAAAGAATCTGGTAAAATTTGATAAAGATCAGATGAAAAATGAAAGCCCTACCGTATTAACGAGGCAAAATATAGCATTTTTAACTAAATCAAGAGCCATAATTCCTGTTACTGGTCCGACTGGTCCAACATAGAGCTAAATAAAAATAAAAAATATAATAATGTAAAATAAAAAATTAAAAACAAAAATATATAAAAAAATAAATATAAACAAGAAATGTCACAGTAACAAATGCCCCCGAAGTGACCTGTAAGTGTGACCTTGACCTTGGAGCAATATGAAACCAACAGATATATTTAAAAATAATTTTAAAAAAATCAATATAAAAAAAAAAATCTGAAATACAATTACAAAAAAAATCACAAAAAAAAATAAATATTAAAAAAAATATATATATATCACAAAAAAACAACAAATGAATGAATTTTTTTTTAATGAAAAACAAAACAAAAAAAAAATAATTAAACAAGAAATATCACTGTTAGTGATAAATGTGTCCTTTGACCTCTAAGTATGACCTTGACCTTGGAGCCATTGACCTGGATTTTGTGCACGACACATCGTTTGGTTGTGGTGAGTTATTTGAAAATCCGTCCAGGCAAGCAAAAGTTATTGACCGGACACGATTTGACCTTTGACCTCTAAGTGTGACCCTGACCTTGGGGCCAAAGACATGGATTTTGTGAGCGACACATCGTCTTGTTATGGTGAGCACTTGTGCCAAGTTATTTGAAAATCCGTCCATGAATGCCAGAGTTATTGACCGGACACAATTTGTCTTTTGACATCCAAGTGTGACCTTGACCTTGAAGACCTGGGTTTTGCGCGTGACACAGCATCTTGTTATTATGATCAGTTGTGCCAAGTTATTTAAAAATCCCTGCAGTGGTTGTGACGTTACGGTCCGTACACGAAATTGTGTACTTGTTTTTGACCTATAAACTTCAAGTGTGACCTTGACCTTTGAGGTACGGATCTGGGTTTTCCGCGCGACACATCGTCTTGTTATGGTGATCAGTTGTGTCAAGTTATTTGAAAATTCCTGCAGGGGTTGTGACATTACGATCCGGGCACAAAATTGCGTACCTGTTTTTTTACCTTTGATCTCTAAGTGAGCTTGGAGCCACAGACCTGGATTTTGTGCGCGACACATCATGTTGTTGTGGTGAGCACTTGTGCCAAGTTAATTCAAAATCCGTCAAGAAATGCCAGTTATAGACCGGACATGATTTGAACTTTGACCTATAAGTGTGACCTTGACCTTGGAGTGACAGACCTGGATTTTGTGCGCGACATGTCGTCTGGTTGTGCTGAGCACTAGTGCCAAGTTATTTGAATATCCGTCCAGGAATGTCAGAGTTACTGACTGGACACAATTTGACCTTTGACCTCTAAATGTGACCTTGACGTTGGAGCCACGAACCTGGGTTTTATACACAATGTCGTCTAGCTGTGGTGATTTAAAAATCTGTCCATGTATGTCAGAGTTATTAACCACACACGAAAGCACTTTGTTTTGACCTTTGACCTCTTAAGTGTGAACTTGACCTTGGAGGCACGGACCTGGATTTTGTGCGTGACACGTCGTCTTGTGGTGAGCAATTGTGCGAAGTTATTTGAAAATCCGTCCATTTGAAGCGGACACGATTGTACAGACGAACAGGGACGAACGGAAAGACAGTGCAACTACTATATGCCACCCTTTGGGGGCATCAAAAAAGACTCTTTTTTAGTCATAACATCTGGTAAAGTTTGGCAAAGATCAGATGCAAAATTAAGGCCCATTGTACGACGCGGCAAATTATAGCAATTTTAACTAAATCAAGGGCCATAACTCCGCTGTTACTAGTCCGATATGATTGGTTTTCGAACTTGTTCGAGCTTCCATTGATATTAACAATCTGATCAAGTTTGGTAAAGATCAGATTAACAATGAAGCCCCTATCGTCTTAACGAGGCAAAATATAGCATTTTTAATTGAATCAAAGGCCATAACTCCACTGTTACTGGTCCAATATGTCTGGTTTTCGAACTTGTTCAAGCTTTTAACGACAAAAACAATTTGATAAAGTTTGGTAAAGATCGGATGAATAATGAAGCCTCTATCGTCTTAACTAGGCAAAATGTAGCATTTTTAACTAAATCAAGGGCCATAACTCTGCTGTTATTAGTCTGATATGGCTGGTTTTCGACCTTGTCCGAGCTTTCATTGATATTTACAATGTGGTAAAGTTTGGTAAAGATAGGATGAAAAGTAAAGGCCCTATCGTCTTAACGAGGCAAAATATAGCATATTGAACTAAATCAAGGGCCGTAACTCTGCTGTTACTGGTACGATACTATGCTGTCATCAAAATGCATTTGAAAATTATTCTTGGTTAACTAAACAATTTATGGTTGTGGTCGGGTCTATATGTTGTTTGAACAACACAGATTGGCTTCATGTATTGGAAACATATGATCATGTCTCTGTGGTGGTGACTTATCTTAAGTCTCTGTTGTTGGAATATCTCTCATCTCCATAAGGGTGGAATGTGGTTTGAATATCTATCTCTCTGTGGTTGGAATACAACAGCCCTATTAGTGGTTCGAATAACACAGACTGTATCCATGTATTGGAAATATATTATCATGTCGTTGTGCTGCTGGCTTATCTCATGTCTGTGGTTTAAATATCCCTGGTCTCCAATGTGGTTGGCATATGTGGTTGCAATATGTCTCCATGTGGTTGTTAATACACTGGGTTTCTATGTGGTTCGATTAACCCATATTGTCTCGTTGTAATGGAAATATATATTATCATGTCTATGCTAGTGGCTTGAGTGATTGGAATATTTTTCTCTTGTCTCCATGTGGTTGTATTATATCAGATCTCTATGCGGTTCAAATAACTCTTGCCTTCATGCAACAGAATTGTATTATCATGTCTCTATATAGCTGGCCTATCACAAATATGAATGTAGCTGGAACATATCTTGTCTATATGCGGTTGGAATATATCAGGCATCTATGTGGTTGGAATATCTGTTCTCTTGTGGCACTACTATCACTTTTTGCTATATTGCTGGAATTAATACATCATGTGCCTAGTCTACGTGCTTGGAATACCACAATATAATCTACAGCTATGAGGCTGGAATAGCACATATGTATAAAACACTACTCAACATTGTCATCACAAGTCTCCAAAGGTTGAAACATCAAAAGTATCTATGTGGTTGGAATATGTCAGGTCTCTACATGGTTGGACTACATCACATCTCCATGTGGTTATCCCACATCTCCATGCCATCTCTTTGTTGCTAGAATATCACACGTTTCTGTAATTATGTGGTTTGAATATGTTTCGTGGTTGAAATATCTCTGTAGTAAGAATATTTTCATTCTTAAAGTATGTGGTTGGAAATATCGTGTGTGCTTTTATGTGGGAATATATCTCATAACATCTCTATAGCTTAATATCGTGTGCATCTCTATGTGGTTGGAATACCTCATGTGTCCATGTGGTTGGAATATATTGCCTCCGTAGATTTGTTTGCACTATCTATCTGTCACCGGAGAACATGGAGCAAACCTGAAATACAATAAATTTATTATATTTTGAGTTCTTTGTAAACTGATCTTATGTTCATGAACAGTCTATAAGCAAAGTAGAATCGGAAATGTAACATTCAAGGACCACAGTTAAAGTCAGAATATGCTTATTGTTAACCTTAAGAGACGATAGAGACTTTGTATCAAGTATTTGTGTATAATATTACCGTCAAATTTGCATTAAATCCCACTACGAATCCAGCCGTTAATAAAAACTACTTTTAACTATTGTGTTTACATAAACATTACCTGTGCTATAAACCATTTGAATCTGCACACTTCCTGTGTTGTGCTTAGCATCGGTGCAGCATGTAGGGGATACAGCGTAATTAGTGCACAAATATGTATTAGTGTGTACAGTTTAATTTTAGTCAGTTTATTTGTTAGCGTAATTCTCCAATTTATAAGTGATTCATCAGATGTTCCAGTTTATGTGTAAATAAGCATACTCTGCCTTTAACCAAATGCAATCTCAAACTTGCCTTTCATATAAACTACAGTACAGATCAGGCAAAACCCACACTTTACTCGATTCGTCGAGTTTGGTCATATCAAGAGCCACGCGGATCTACGTGGAGTGACTGTTTGGACTCGGTAAATCTACGCGGCGAATGTACGCCATTTTCAGTCATTCGCACTCTAAGTTACTCCGCGTATATAGAATCCAATTAACCATGAGTGCTCACCTGTGGTGGTTTATCACTGGGAGAAAAGCAAAATTTTCCGACAGCGCGCTTGAAAAAGCCAATCGCCAAAAGAAGTACAAACAATGAGACGCCGAGTGCATCTTTTCTGTGCAAGACTGATAAATACACTGAATAAATTTCGAAACAAATACGTATTTCAAAATTTTAATGCATTAATCACAAGTTTTGTTCGTTTCTGTTGTCCAAAAGTCAGACTTCTTCAACCGAAATAAGTACCCATAATTCTTGGCCATGTGTGTACCTTTTAACAAGGCGGCACTAACAACGGGTTTATGACCCGGAATTCTTTACAATTTTTTCTGATTATCACTGACTAAAGAACTCGTCAACAAAATAATAAACAGCAGAACAAATTTGTTACAAATAATGATTAATTAAAATAAAATTATAATTTCCAGTATAATAATTACTAATTGCAGTCGTCGCGAAGTCGGTAATAGGAACCGCTATATAACTATCGTGACCCAGTATACATAATCCGGGCATTCAAATTTTTCCACATCTGCTTTTCCAAAAACAAAAGTAAAATTCATAACTTTCACATGACATCATCAAAATAATCTGACCAATCAGTGATCAATAAAATAAGACATCCACTTTCGGGTAGGGTGTAAACTGTTTATCGCTGGTGCTCAACTGATTTTAGCCTTTTAAAAAACTAGTTTGTATCGATAGTTATATTAAAAACTTTGTTTTTGGTGAACATAATTATATGTATCTTCTTTTTGTGTTGTCTGATTTTAAAACACCAATATGGGTACATATAATTTAAATCATGGTGTAATATTTTCATTTTTCCATATAGAGATTGAGAAAAAAGTTCGAGTAAACCTACTGAATATCTTAACTTAACAGAAGTTGACCGGATGTGAAAGTTATGAATTGTCTTCTGCTTCGATTTTTATTAGTTATTAAATAAATATACATTATAATGACTGTAATTAGAAAAATGTGCACCCTTTACCTGGGCAGTATCGACTCCGCGAACTCCCGAGTTTATCTACGCAAAGTATCGTGGCATAAGTATCGCGTAAGTGATTTCCACTCTGAGTAGTTTTATCATCAAAACTCTGCGTAATTACGCGATTTGTAATTCCTCATAGTAAAGTGTGGGTTTCACGTGAGCTGTACTGTACCTACACACCAAGTTTCAGCCAATTCCAGGTCATTACTAAATAAAGTTATTTAGCGGACACCATTCTTCTATTTTTAGCAACAGTTTCCTTGACTCCAGTGACCCAAATCCCAAGCTTTCTGTTCATATTTATAAGCTACCTACTCATACAAATTCATTCATATATCTCATTCCTAACTAAAGATATTGTGCGGAAACCATTTTCTATATTTTTTGTGTAATTTTTACAATTTCTGTTGCCACAGCAACCACAATTTTTTACTTAATGAAAAAAAAAGATCTGCATGATCTCCTAAAGTTCTCCCTCTTACCTACACACAAATTTTCATTATCTTTTAAAGCATTTCTTTTGTTATAAAATGATACATGTATTTTGTGTATTTTTACTATATCCATTGCCATAGTAACCATATTTCTGTCGGATCAACAAAATAAAAAATAAAACAAATATTGGGTATAATCCCCTCATTGCCCTCTACCAACATGTCAAGTTTCATAAAAAATATCTTAAATACTTTTCAGGATCCATATTTGTGGGACGGACTGAAGGACTGACTGACTGATGGGGGCAAACCTCTGGTCCCCTCAAGTGACACACCAGTAGAGTACTAACAAAAAAAATATAATTTCTACAATTATCAGCGAGGTTATTTTTGTCAATAAGAGCAAGGCAATGCTTATCTGTGTATCGTTATCTTATTACGATACAGTCCCCACAATATGATACGTGTGAAAGAAAGTCGCGCTATAATCGTATCACAATTAATCATTGCACCCCTAGTTTTTGGGGTACTACAGCTATAGAACCGTTTTATTACCGAGTTTTACCGTTTATCTACCGTTTCAAACCAGTTTGTCGTTCGTTTGTCGTTTAAAACGGAAAACGACCTAAAACGGGTTTGCAAACGCTTAAAGTGCGCATGCTCAGAGTTTTTCCGTTTCCAAACGCTCTGAAACGGGCGTTTCCAAACGCGTTTTTGAGTTTTTACCGTTTTTGCGTTTGACCAATTAAAAAAGGACAGTATAATTCGATAATTCTCTTCTGCGATCGTTGGTTTAAGAGTGATTGATTGATGCAGCAAATGAAACAAACATTTGTATTAATTAGAAACAAAAGTTGTTGCTTAATAATTATGTTAATTCCTACGTGCAAACCCCATGCATCCACCCATCATTTATATTCATGCCACCATCGAGTTAATATATGCTTAACTAAATCTGTCAAAAATGACATACAGAGCCCAGACTAGATGCATCGTTTAATTAGCCGGGTTTTGGATATGAACAACTGTTTTATTGACGTCGACAATCATTAATTGTTTAATCCATATCTCGCGTAGAGTGTACAAGTGCACTGCGATGAATGGATGGATGGATGCATGGATGGATGGATGGATGGATGGATGGATGGATGGAAGGAGGGAAGGAGGGAAGGAGGGAAGGACGGAAGGAATGAAGGAGGGAAGGAACGAATGAATGAAGTTTTACGGCACGTCGACACATAAATAGTTCATATTGTGCGCAAAAACTGATGAAAGATGAAGGAAAGAAACAGTTATCAAAAATAATGTAAATGTATAACGATAAAACCATTTACAAGCAAGGGATGACACGGTAAAAGTAGTAACTATCCATAATTATGCAGGGACATTCCCACTTGAGATCCGAGATTTAAATAGACAAACTGTTAAAAGAGTGGATTATACAAATACAATTTAATTAATGTTGATATTTAAATTTATATTAATTACAAACAATAGTTGAGGCATAATTATAGCTAATTCCTATTCCTATGTGCAAACCCCATGCATTCACCCAACATTTATATTCATGCCACCATCGAGTTAACATGTGCTTAACTAAATTCATCGTTTAATTAGCCTGTATTTTCAATATGCAGCATGTATACTCTATCATGTATTAGCAACTGTTTTTGACATCGACAATCACTAATTCTTTAATCCATAGCTCGCGTAGTGTGTACACGCGCACTGCGATTGAAGAGACATCAGTAATTAGATATTTTCACTATATACATACCGGAAGAATGAAAAACAAATATTTTATATTAAATAGTGTTGTTAACAAAATCGCCTGCATTTTCATCCTCATGTAATAGTTATTTGCTATATATATATTACTCAACTGCTGATATAAAATTATCAATTTGCAGAATCACGTGACTTAGACTTATGTATGAAAAGTTGTATTAATATATGCATAAATGACGATGTACGTATGTACAAGTTAAATAAAATATATGTTCTATTCTGTAAAAATAGTTTGAAAGTTCAGGGAATATACTCAGTTTACATAATAAATGAAAACAGCATTAACCATAATGGAAATAAGGGAATACCCGGAAAAGGAAAAACAGAACCTACGAGAAATACGAGATTTAAATAGATAAAATATTAAAAGACTGTATTATACGAATACAATTTAATTAATATTAATATTTAAATTGTTAAACATGGTAAATTTCCATTGTTATATTAATAATAAAATATTGGAGTCGAGTGTGACACAGAGGAAGATGGGAATAGCTGATATGAAAAGCATTGCAGAATAAATAGATTTCTATATAATTTGAGAGATATAGTACTGAATATGTTCATTTACAATGTGGCCTCGGTGGCTCAGTGGATAATGCATTGTGGTTTGGAGCTAACACCTCTGCCCAGCGTTTATCCGATACATACCATATTCATTCTTCATATTAGCTCCCTCTGTCATTGTCCCAATATAACCACATATGTTGTGTTAGCCCCATTATATGTTTACATGAGCTATGATTAATTAAGGAGTATTGAAAATTGAACTATAAGTGAGTGTGTAGAAGTATGTGTAACCTGTCATGTGATTATAATTATGTATTACAAATTATATATGTAATGATGAGAAACTGTAAAAGTTTAAGTCAATAAAGTATCTATCTATCTATCTATCTATCTATCTATATGTTTACAGAAGTGTCTGAGTCATGCGCTAGAATCCAGTAACGTATTTGTGATCCGTGTGAAATTAGGAAATTATATATAATGTATATATCGGCGTGTTCATGCATTTAACCCGCTATTCACGCTTTATTTCTAATCAGTGTACTTTTTTTTGCAGTCGTAACAGGGCATGATACGCGCAATTTAATTTAATGAATATTTGACTATTAAAGGGATAAAGACAATCTGAATTTTTTTAAAACTCGCGGCAATTTATATTAGATATAAGAATAGTAATATGCAAATTGTATTGTATTGCACCAATAATATATTAAAACGTATAGCAAAGTAAGACGAAAAAGAGAATACTTCAAATAGCACCTTTTTAAATGTAACCAGGCTAAAAGTAAACATGATTCTGGTTATATAATTCGAGTAAACATGATTCTGGTTATATAATTCGAGACACCCATTTAAAACACTTCAAGATTGCCATGGGTACCTTTAAAACGAACACCATTTTTGAATGATACACCAGAGGTGCTTATTTTAATAAAATTATTCAAGATTGCTCCGCGTCCCTTTAGAATCATTAGTGCATTCCCTATGCATTCAATATATATGTTTATATCTCTCAGTAACGGCAATATCTGCAGATTTCGAAACATTATGGTTTAGGTTTAAAAAACGGCAGTCTTGATTTTCTTTATTTAAATTCGCGGCGTCCAGTCAATTTCTTTCCTCTATAAGATCAATTAAATTCGTGCCCTTTGTGACTGCTTCTTGTCGTTCGTGTGTGTTTTAAAGTAATGAATTCTAAGTCCATACTCTGTACTATCATACAGTTACTTATAATAATAAAAACGTATTAACTTAACTTTGAAGAACTCGATATCCTGTGAAGTTATATTATTTAACTTTTACCGATTCCATTAAGAAAACAACGCTATCATACTTCATTGCAATGTGGTAAAGTAGTTATATCTGGTTGAAGAACTCGATATCCTGTGAAGTTATATTATTTAACTTTTACCGATTCCATTAAGAAAACAACGCTATCATACTTCATTGCAATGTGGTAAAGTAGTTATATCTGGTTTACTTTTTTTATTCCTAATTATTTCACAGACCTAATAGCTAATTATTAATATGTTGCACACACTATATGCAGAAAGTACAAGAACGGAAGTAAACTAAATTAATAATGTGTTTCACTTTATAGTTTTAAACTATAATAAATTAGTTTCTGAGAATATCAAATACCAGATAGTTTTCGTCTGCTCGTATAGCTATTTTGACCAGTGCACATTGTATTAACAATACAAATAACATATACTGAAAATAAATCTCAGCCTGTTATAAAGTGCCTCTTTAATTATAAATTAAATCAGTATTCGTCGCAAATCATAGTTGAAAATGTTATGTCGCCTGATAAAATTATATAATACAATAAAGTATGCATAATTAAAATTAAGGATTGTTCCATGCATTAATTAGTTCGTTAATTGTGACTGGCTGATTGAAATAAAAGGGAGTAACTGACTCTATTTCACAGCATGTGATTGGCCAACATATAAGACGCTGAAAACCCCAACTGTGACTGTAATGATAAGTTAAAGATGAACATTGTCCTAAATCAACAAATCCGCTGCTGATATGTTTTTAATTATTAAATATCATTATAGATACGATGTTTATTATGTTATTGATGTATGCTTAGTGAAAATATGTTTTTAAACATAAAAATCGAAAATGCGAACAGGCATTGCTAAAATATCGAAAAAAGGGGGAACATCTTCCTAGTATAACTGATGTGACGTCATTGGGAACAAAAAAATCCATCAGTACATAGGGAAAGCACGCAAAAACAGTACAGCGTGTATGAAAATGTCGGAATTAAACTGTTTTTATCGAAAATCTGACAGTAAGTCACCGGCAACACCGCATATCTTGGTACATATACACTACTCAACTTCTATAATCGGTAACCCAGTTTTTTTGGTAAATAACAGAAATATTAAAAGCTGAAAATGACCGAAATACATACCAATCTTTTATTAAGTTTATCAACAAAGTAATTTTTTTCCAGGTTACATTGCTGATAAACATAATAAAATATTGGTATGTGTTTCGGTGATTTCCAGTTTATAGTATTCGTGTTATTTCAAAAAACCTGGGTTACCGATTATAAAAGTTGAGTAATGTAAACTTCGGGCGAAATTCAGTATATTCCGAATGCATGGACATGGTCTAATACTTGTTCATTAATACGAGCGTCATATAATAAGGACTTTACTTTTGCGGAAAAGTAGACATTGAAAAAATATATTTAGTACGTGCATATTTTTAAAATAATTGATAAAAAAACGAAAAAACAAACAAACATAATAAATGACACAGCATCTAGTTTCTATAGTATCAGGGAGTAAAATATTTATGCCGTACGTGCCCGCCACCTGGTGAACAAAACACTTGAGGAGTGGCACGTATTAAATTTGGATTTGCAGTATGACATGCTCTCCACGTGCCCCCAACTAACAATATACCACACATCCACTAATCACCTATTGCGTAGCCCTATTGAAGTACAGCCTAATTAGGGTACATACGTCGGTATATGACAAAAGCACGTACCATTTAGGGAAACATAGTTTTATGACACATTTCCTGTTTATTGCAATTCCGTGAGCGGTGCAATACCGCCGCGGCGAGCCACGTACTGCACAAGACGGATTTATGATACGGATATAGGATGCGTGGAAAACTAGTTTATCGCGCAAAAAGAGATAAACATACTATTATCTAAATATAGCCAAATGTATTATGAGCACTATATTATGTATTATGTACATGTAGAGATCGAAACAACAGACCTATTCTAATTCAACAGCTAAACAATCACGGCGTATATAAAGATCTAAGACTATATCCCTTTCTACAATTTAGCATACGTATACCTGATGAAATGATAAGATACTAGAACAAAAACTGTTATGTTACCTCATTTATTAAGTTGCATGTTTTGTTTAAATGCACGAATTATATCGTCCTTCCGCAACTTAAAGGAAGTACATCAGACTTTGGAGGCAACACGTGCATTCATAAAATACAAAGCTATGAAATTACTAAATTATATTGTGAAATGGCTCTAAGATATAAATAGATCATTAGGCTTCCTATACTACAGCGCAATAATTACTAATTATGAATTACAGCAAGGCTTATTAGACCATGGAGTAATCACCAGATTATAAATAGCCTTCACACGTGATCACCGCGGCGATACTGACACATGACGATCGCTTTGAAAGATGTTGCGATTTTTTTACCGACAAGATTAAAGTAGCTATCCCTGGCACGTAACCTTAGTTAGTCAATACCATATTTATGTCTTTTATTGTATGTGTTCGGTGTAATTTACTTTGGTCGTTTATGGTTCATTTAGTTCATTTTTCTTATTTTAATAGCGAAATAATATATTGAACAATTTTAAAAGAACTACTAATCTTGATGTACTCCCTTTAACCAAGTGAAAATCGATATTAGAGTGTATTGATAAGCGAGTATTCTACACAATTTAAGTGTACCCATTTCACATCAGTAACCGGCGCCATAACAAAATACGGAAATATTAAATGGTGTTTAATGGTTTGTCAACACATGCAATGTTATTTAGAGCCGTCCCAGAAGAAGGGTTTGGGATATATACAAATCCGATAACTTGATTTATTCGAAATAATGAAGATATGCCTATGGTCCCTTAAAGTGCTCGGGAACACTATATATAGGTCCGTGAACGTCCCTATTCGACGGACGAGGCTATGAAAAAGTGTCAAGTACGTATAGTTAACACCAACTTTCATTATATATGAACATTTATAGTTCCAAGCACAATGCCTTACGCTGAGCTACCGAGGTAGCTGTCTTATGGAGAATGAGTATAATTAAGCATTATTAGTTGCAAGCACAGTTTAATTAACTGACTCTATTTCGATGCGATTTCATTGAATGCGTTATACATTTAAATAAACGTTTCAAAACAAATTCAATTAAAATAACTTATGAAACAACATGTTATGATACAGATAGACGGAGAGCGCTTATATATGTGTGTGTGTGCGTGTGTGTGTTGGATGGTGTGGAGTGGAAGTGGGGTTTGTGGGGAAATGAGGTGGGGTACGACGTGGCGTGGTAGGTCGGGGAAGGCTTTCTATCCGTTTCGTTTCAAAAGAACTTTCACATGGTCTAATATTCTTTATTTTTCATTACTTTTTCACCACTTACTACACGTTTGTTAAACAGCCTGGTTGAATTGTTGCGTCTTCATGACTGGTCGATAACAATAATTGTATATGTTTGACACTAATCAAGTTGATATATTTATTAAAGTAACATACATGTGACATGCTTGTTTTCTTTCATAACTTTAATGAAAAGTGTGGTCTAATTAGAGATAAATAATTCCGTTCATAATATAACAAAAAGCCGTAAAAATTAGTTCACAGTATTCACCATAATACATTTTATGTAAATAACGAATACATACTAAATATGGCGACTAAAGTTCCCGTATCGTCAGTTGGCATTTCGGCTAATTGGTTTGTTGTATAGCAATTAATTAGTACACTTTCCATTATACATATACACTTGGTGCGTCAAATCAGTGATCATCAGAATGAAAACATGAAAGACTGACAACGATCCTTGATTATAAATATCATTTCTAGAGAAAAGTGTGGTCTTAGTTTATCATTCATTTGCTCAGGTTATCGTTCAATAACGGGAGCGCAGACCTTCATTAAATTAATCATAACATTTGAAGTTATTGATAAATTATAATATTTGTTGTTTCTTATACGTTTATTTTTTTTATTTTTTATATTTTTTGGTTTTAATTTAAAAAAAATACATATACGTTTATACATACATATATGTTAGGCTTCTCTTAGATACATGTTAATATCCTTTAGTAGCTATATGTTTGCATGCTTTTTCCTCTTTGTTCGTGTGATTATTTTTTATGTGTTTATTTGGAATTCTCCGCATGAGGCGGAATATATTTATCAAATAGTTATCTGAATTCAAAATCCAATTTTTGAAGTTTGTAAATTATTAAAAGACAGCATTATAAATGTGAAGCTACAAAACGTTGTTGTTATAAATGTAATAACACTTTATAACATAATACTTTATTACATGCAATTAGTAAAAAATAAACAGTATTTGACGCTTTGAAAGATACGTGTACTTTGCACAGCTGTATGTTGGATCCGCCGAATGACATTTTCATAATATGTTGATTCGTTAAATTGTTTTGTGTATTTGCGTTTATCATACGTTTAAAGTTAATTTGTTATACTTAGTTTGTATCGCTATACCCATGCTGTGTAAGCACAATAAAAGCCGTATATATAAACAGGGCTCTCTATGACGTCCCAGCTATAAAGTATGTTTGACTCTTTAAACATTACGTTTGATTTGCACTAAATGTATTATAAGAACCGAATCGTGATCAATATAATCATGTATAATTGTTTAACACCTTATATTTAATACGAAAAGTCAACTCCGCCGTTCAGCGTGTCAGTAATTATGATTACACAACACCAGGGAGTACGTCATACTCCCTGACAACACCTAGTACACACACAAGCAGTAAGCGTGTCATTCATTTCCTGCGCGGCGGCTGTTTATTCAATCCACTTAGTGTTAATCACATAACGCAAATAAATATACATGTATCATATAGCTATGCAACTCATTCTTTATACAACACCATGTATAGCTTAACAAAGTATCGCCATTAATATAAAATAGTATTCGTCTGCTACGAAATAATTATATAGATTTATTTAGCGCAACGGAATGTTTTAGTGGTTAAATGATCTGCATTCTCATTGGTCAAACGGAAAAACGCAGAAACCCGTTTTTTACCGTTTGCTCAGTCACCGTTTACAGTTTAGGCGTTTCGAGTTCTGATTGGTCAAACTAAATATCAGCAACCAGATTGGCTAAACTTACAAACGCAAAAAATCCAAATGAGACAAACCCGTTTTCAGTCGAAAAAAACGTTGGAAACGTTTTTCTTCAATTTTCATTGGTTGATCTGCAGAAACCCAGTTAAACGCGTTTTTTTTGTGCCGCGTTTTGAGTTCGTTTTGCTATCGTTTCAAACTAGTTTGTGCTCGGTAATAAAACGGTTCTATAGCTGTACGTATAAGTATGTGAAGTTACTACGTATACCGTATTGTTCCTTTTTAACGCCCCCTCCCTAATAAACGCACCTCCCCCCAGGCACCGTGAGTAAACACCCCCACCCACTGTGCATAAAGTAAAAAACCTTACCTTAAAAAGTGGTATTAATCCGCATAACACGACTAATATATCCACAAAAACTTTTATCCATGTGTATTTCAAGTATAGTGCACTAAGGGTTTTAGAGTTATAATAGAGTTACATAAGGGTCAATGAATGAACAGTTTACACTCTAATAAACACCCCCCTTTTGAAAAATGTAACGCCTCCGGGGGCGTTAAAAAGGAACAATACGGTATGTATGTGAAGTTTCATAAACATAGGTCAAACATTTCTTTTTTGTTATGGCCAGTTATGAGTTTGCTTATAGGGTATTGAATTTGTCTGTTATGTATGAAGGTACCATAATGTACCAGTCACCTCAGGTTTACCCAAAGTGTCTGGTATGGGTTCGATTCTCATTTTTCTGTACATATAAAATGACCTGCCAGTAAAATATATCACTTATTTGCATCATGGGAGATGGATTTTAATCCAAGTAATAACGTACCATGTCCTTCATATAACATAATAACAGTCAAAGCATCAATCAAATCCTCCTTGGACAGGTACTTCTGTAAAAAGACAATGCAAAATACCTTAGTGTTAATGAGCTGGAATACATCTTTAGATAACCTAGCCAAGTCTGATTTTATTGAAGAAACAAGAAAGATGAAAATTCAACTTAAACCAGGATTTCCCTAAGCTACCTGCGACATTTTTTTTAAATATTTCTTTCCATATAACCCACTAACCAAGTTGCTTCAATTTCTCAATCCTAACTCACGGAAGTTCAGTATTGGGCGGAAACCATTTTTCTTTCTCTTTTTTTTTTACACCACACAACATGACGTATGCATAAAACTCACCAAAGAGAAAAATATCAGACATTTTCTTTGTTTGTAACCTTCGAAATAAAGGGGGCTGGGAAGGCGCAGTCGGTAGCGCGGCGGATTTGTAACCGGAGGCCCCGGCTTCAATCCTCCGTGATGCCACTGAGTTTCGTCGGTGTGTTCTTGGGCACTTTCCCTTAGCCCCGTCCGTCGGATGGGGATGTAAACCGGGTGGTCCTGTGTATCGGTCTTTCCTCCGAGCAAGTTAAAGAACCATAGGAATCTATTAGATAATAAGAGTATGGTTCCCAGATTCCTTGTATCCTTCCTCTCTCTATGGGACGGCTCAGAATAACCTATACTGTGTTGTTGAGCCTTTAACAACATTCAATTCAATTCAATTACCTTCGAAATACTCCAGTTCTCATGGCAGTATGCATAAAATATGATAATTAATTTATAAATAGAGTTGATGACTTTATAATAAAATAATTAAAAAGATAGTTTATTTATCATAAATAAAAGGATATTTCATCAAAATAATGTAAACATGTTGACAATTTCCTTTTCTTTAAAATTCATCACCCCTATTCTCCATAAATGCAGTTTCCAATTACCTTGAAGGCAATAAAATTCATTAATGACATTATATTTTAGTCTGATGAGTCTGTTGTACATTATTGTTTCTAGAAATGGTCAATCATTTAATCTTATACCAGTTAGCCTACTAACAAATACGAAATACACAATATGTGCGTACCTTGATTCTGACATTTTTACGTAAAATGTTATAAAATTTATATCATAACAATTTAGTAGAAGGGTCACAGAAAGCATTTGATTTTCCCTTTTCTTCAATTCAGATTTAGATCTATTGTTTACAGTTTCGTTTTTGTTCGTCAAACCGTTTCAGTACTGTGATACCACAGAACACCATGCTAGTCAATGAAAACCCGTACATTTTCCTTTATTCAGGCTTTTGCAGGGCCTTTTTACCAATTTTGGGAAATTTTGCAACTATAGTATTATCAATAAATACCTTTTTTTTCAACGTCTGTGCCAGCATAAAAACAAATAGCTTCTCCTCATTCCTGTAACAATTCTCATTGTAAAACCGGGTACCATTTATGACCATTTTGGCAGTGAAAAGCACATTGTTTTTATCTGCAATATATGATTCTTAGAACTTAACATTTTCAAGATTATTTTTCAAAAAAACAAATTTGAGTCTAGCACATATTGACTTTAGCATTTATTTGTTATTAGTGCAGTGTTTAATCAGCTGATGTTTATAATTCCCTATTAAAGGGATTCAACGAAACTGTTCTTTTTTACATTTTCAAGTTGGATAATGTTCGTTTTTAAATTGATGACGTGACAATTTTATCTCAATAGTTTCTGTTTTGGAGCTAACAATACAGGTAATGTATAATACTTACATAGTTTGTATGCATACGTTTTTTGCAGATAAGGCATATTTTGAATATAATCAGTCTGCTAAATTAAAATATAAATTGTAAGTAGATGCAGATATTTTATTGTCATTGGTTTTCGCTGTAACGTCAAGGGTTACATATATCGACAGTCGACTGCTCGGTCATTAGTTTCTGACCAGCCACGTTTCAAACGAAAGGTGTGAATATTTACTCGTAGCCTACTGCTGGAGTCTTTGAACCACACTGGGAATTGAACCCAACCCAATAAAGAATGGGCCACTGCAAATTCCTTTGGAGGGGCAGACAGATGGGTACAGTAGAATCCCCCCAAATTCATGTTCATTTTATGTTCATGTTCATTAAAGGTCTTCATCATGATCCCTGCATTATTTCAGGTGCCATCTCGCTCACATGAAAAGAGCAGTGGCAGAAAAACAATAAACATGGCTCCAGCATAAATGGAGTTTCTACGATAGAATTTGCAGCAACTCTGCAGTTCAGGGTGAGAAGGTTCTAGGCCCAATTTTCCATATTTTATCTCTATGTACATGGAGGATGAGCCTGGCATGTTCATGCCTGTTAGGCGCCATATAACCTTTCATGTGTTGGTGCGCCTTAAAACCCAATTCAATTCAATTTGGCACATATATACACAGGGGTGTAAAATACCACTCGCCCGCGTGCATTGGCGAGTGCAAGCTGCCTGCGAAAGATTAACATTTGGCGTCTGGTTATCCGACAGGGCGAGTGACTTTTTGCACTATAAAAATTAAGTTAAACTATCGTTCAAACACGATGTTGCATTATTTGCAAGATTTCAGATTAACATGTGTTTGTTTGTTACCAGGTAACCCACGCGTCATATAGACTGTGATTCATTTCACGCTAAAATCAATTGGTGTGATGCAATATATCGTCAACCAGTCAGACTTGTTTTTTTTTACATCGACACCTTAAACATGGCAGGTAAACAAACAGACATCAGGTTGCTGTTCGGAAAATCTGTGTCAGCGACTGCAAGCGGATTCGACCCAAGTGTCTGCGAGTCAAAACGGGTATGGCTGAACAACAAGCGTAGTTCCCAACCGCTATTAATTAATTCTGGTGTCTATTATTGGTCCAATGGAGACAAAATACTGAAGAGAAGTTCAGCAGATCAGAATATTGTTGTTGTTGTTGTAGAAGTTAATTCTTCGCACTTATTCTTTTTGCCCACTCCCGGACGAATGTCTGCGTGGAAGGGAATACATCTTAATGACAGTTGCCTGTGACAGTGTATGGGGACAGGTTGCAGACCATAATTTACTAAATGTGTTGTTAGATAATATGGCGCTTTCTTTATTTGAATAACAATAAAATATCCACATACTACCTGTCAGCTACTACAGTGTATGTGAGTACACATATGTACTTATTGTAGCCAGGGAATATTAAGTATACGGGAAGGAGAAACGGATCGTTTTGCGTACAAACTGTTTTCCATTATTGTAATCGCACGTTATCTCTGACTTTCTTAGAATGTAAACAAATCTTCGTCATTCTGTATTCTCCCGGTTAATTAGCGAACCCGTCTAGTAGACGTTACTGGAGTATTTAACAGTATGTCGCTATAGAACAAATAGTAATTTCGTAAACCAGTCCAATATAAAATAAAGTCTAGATCACTATGTGGCTTGGTAATTTTCAAGCGCTTGTGTAAAATGGCGTCCGTCAAAAGAGGTTGTAGAAAGGCAAGTATAAATACATAGCAAAACAAAATTGTAGGGTATTTTGGAATTCCCAAAACCATTAGATGGTGACGGGGTTGTTTCGGGAATTATAGAGGAATTAATATATGTATTCACCCGTCAATTCCAATTGTTCACAATGTATTAAACAATATTTTGTCATCAGTAACAAAACCGACGGCAATCGTGTAGTTACTAAAACCGTTAGAGACTGGAAAACTAAATATCCGTGGCTAACTGTCGTCAATAATGATGATGATGAATATATCTGAATCGTGAACTATTCAGCGAAAATAAAACAATCAGTTAAAACATAGAAGTTACAGTTTATGCTTCCAGCGTAAATGGAGTTTCTATGATAGAATTTGCAGCAACTCTGCAGTTCAGGGTGAAAAGGTTCTAGGCCCATTTCCCATGTTTTATCTCGATGGAGGATGAGCCTGGCATGTTCATGCCTGTTAGGCGCCATATAACCTCTCATGTGTTGGTAAAAATTCATGTGAAATAGAAGCCACAACAGAGACTCATACAACACACAACATAAAGATCTGAAAAGTACACTATTGTAAGTACCTATTTGTACTATTTTGTGTTGATACCCAATTAACGAAACATTTGATGAGTGAATTACTTTTTTTCAATCAGTTGTATTTTAAAATACCCAATTGACAAAAATATAGGTGGGTATTTAAGCATTATCAAACCAATTCTTATCTGGGGCTCTGCTGCACCAAATAAAAAATGGTGACAGGGTATAGCTATTGCAAGCGAGATACGAGACTACAGGTTATTTAGGCATTAATAATAACAAAAAGTGAATAGTAGGCATATTTATCTTTGTTAAGAAGGTAATTTCAAGGTGGTGATTATAAGACAAAGCCTAAAACGAGGTGATGAAAATGTGCCTTTTGAGATATCAGCTGAAATTTTTAATTTGTCAAATTAAAAATGGTCTGGAGCTATTGCAAACGAGATACGAAGTATGGATTATACTAGGCATTAATAATAACAAAAAGTGAATAGTAGACATATTTATCTTTGTCAAGAAGGTAATTTCGTGATGTTGATTATTATAGAAAGCCTTAAAAAAGAGGCTGTAAAAACTGCCTAATTTGAGATGTTGGCTGAAAGGTTAGCTTTTTCACATGCAACGCGCTTACAATCGATTTACCTGTATCGATAAAATAGTAAATGGCGGCATTTTAGCGCGACAACATAAATCGATAGAGCGTTTATGAACCCGTTTCTCCTCCCCGTATACTTGCTCCCTGTTGTAGCTTACTATAGTGGTGAAATAATGTTCAGGTTTTATGCTGCTAATTTTTAAACTTGTTATTAGAAATCCACTAATAAAGACTGAGATTTTTAAAAAAATGTTTTATTTATTTTGGAGACCGATACAGGATTTGTGCACACACTAAAGTGTTAAATTCAACTATGTTTCACATTTCTGTTCTTTTTGAAGAAAAAGCTTATTAATGTGTGTTTTTTTCCTTTCTTTTTTTTATATATTTTTTTAATTAAAATAAACAATTGGTCTCAGCTGCTGAATGCAGTCAATTTAAACAATTTAATATCTGTATAAATTGTTGAAGAGATATGACCCAGGGCCCTATATATCAATTTTCATTCCAGCATGACCTCACCAGTGGCATATGATTCAATACCCCATGCTGTCAATCACTGGCACTTGGTGCTGCTCAATTAGTGGTTTATGGTGTGTCCCTGTTATGTAATCAGCTTATTAGTTATAAAATTCATGGCACACTTTTTGTGTTACAACAGGCCTTGAAGGGGTTTAAAAAGGGTAATTGATAAGACACAACTGTATTTAATACAGCAGAGGATATAAAGGCAGTAAAAAAACAACTGAATTATATAAAATACTTGAATAAAATATTATTAAATAGATTACCTGATGCAAGTATATATTTTATATCTTTTTGTATATTTTAATACTTAGTTTTTGATTATAATGTGCCTTGACTTTTAAAGGTACTACCGTAACCATAGTTTGTTAATCCAATAATATTGATAATTTACTTTCAAATAAAAGGTAATGCAAATTGTTTACATTTTAACTAATATTATTCTACCAAAGTTTGAATTGTATTAGTGGTTGAAAATAATCAAAATTATGCAAAAACTATTCAACTTACAGCAAATATGCAAGTTAGATAAATGCAGAAAAAACTATCTTGCAATTAAACAAAATCAAGATTGCCATGTGTTCGTTTTATTTAAAAATTACCTTCAGCTTTCATATTTGAAGAAATCCAAAAGGCGGATCCTCTGCAGGGGCGTACCTGGGCGTACGCACGTGCGTACAGGCTATTAAAGAAGCAAAAATATAAAATTGGCTAAAATGCGAAATATGCAATAAAAACTGAAGGTATATAGGGGTTAGGCACATTTGTGAATCCAAAACTCGATGGTGCTTATACCTAAATTAGCCCCAGGAACGCCCCTGCTCTGTCATGGTTAACAGTGTATACTATTGCGAACGAGATACGAGACTACGGGTTATATTATAATAGCAAAAAAGTGAATAGTAAACATAGAGATTATTTAACTGCTGGGATCGATTATAGGGAAATGGTAGGAGATGGTAGACGTATGGCAGGTTTTTTTTCCACAAAATTGGGAAGAGGCCCAGGCCTGTCCATTTTGGGAAAAAAGAACGCGTTTATTTCTCATTTTGGGAAAAATACAAGGTTTCATCAATTAAGTAAATATGACATTAATATACTTTATTTATATTGTCATCCATTATTTACCATAATTATTAACTTTTCCAAGTCGGAATTTACTTAGCAGACAAAAACACACTGCAGAATTCATGCTTTTTCTCAAATTCTGAGAGACTGCTGTTTTCCGATTGGGAAATATTTCTGCCACAGTTGGGAAAAAACAGTCCAATTTTCTGTTGGGAAGAGGCCCTTTACAGGCCTCTGTTATATAAGGTAAAATAGCACTGGGTTCTTTTCACGAACGAGCGTATGCGAGTGAGTGAAAAAGAAAATTGAAATTGAAAGTTGTTTAACGGCTCATCAACACAGTAAAGGTTATTTAGAGCCACCCCAGAGAGAGGGAAATGTTACATAGGAATCCGGGAACCGTGCCCTACTCTTATTATCGAATAGATTCCTATGGTTCTTTAACTTGCTTGGAGGATAGACCGATACACGGGACCGCCTGGTTTACGTCCTCATCCGACGGACGAGGCTAAGGGCAAGTGTCTTGCCCAAGAACACACTTACGAAACTCAGTGGAACCACGGAGGATTGAACCCGGGGCCTCCGGTTACAAGTGAAAAAAACACAGAACAAAACACGTCTACCATCGAGCGATGGTGATGGATTTCCCTATAATCAAACCCAGCAGTTAAATAATCTGTTTATTACATTTTAAATCATCTGTGCATGATTTTAACCGAAATTCTTCACTTCATTGAACGCTATCGGCTATCACTTTAATGACGTCATAACTCAGTGTCACAGTTAGTTACTTTTGTGTTCAGAGTTAGTTAATAATATTTAGCTATTATGAATATTCTTTCACTGAGAAATCCCAATCTTTCACCGATGAAAATGTTTACAATAAATACTTATCTTTGTCAAGAAGGTAATTTCACGGTGGTGATTATAAGACAAAGCCTAAAAAGAGGTGATGAAAATGCCTCTTTTGAGATATCAGCTGAAATTTTGAATTTTTCAAATTTAAAATGGTGTTTAGCTATTGCAAACGAAATACGAAGTACGGGTTATATTAGGCATTAATAATAACAAAAAATGAATAGTAGACATATTTATCCTTGTCAAAACATAATTTCGTGATGTTGATTACAACAGAAAGCAGTAAAAAAGAGACTGAAAAAACTGCCTATTTTGAGATGTTGGTTGAAATTTTAACTTTTAAAATGTAACGTATATACACGCTTACTATCGATTTACATGTATCTATAAAATGGTAAATGGCGGTGTTCTAGCGCGACAACATCAATTGATAAACTAGAGTGTTTATGAATCCGTGTCTCCTCCCTGTATACTTACTCCCTGGTTGTACTGGTTAATACAGAATTTATCTATTTACTTAATACCGATAAACTTGATAAAGTAAAACAATTAGGAACAACAACATGGTTATACCAATAAACTTGATAAATTAAAACAGTTAGGAACAAAACATGATTTATACTGCTTCTCGAGGGCCGCAGGCCCGAGAGTGCAGAATAAATCGCATACGAGAAAAGTATGCTATAAATGTTTTGTACCTTAGAAATTGACGGTAATTGACATTTTGATTGACAGGTTGTGTGTAAACTTACAACTATGCGCGTGTACAATGGAGTAGGCCATGGTATAACTGCCGAATCTGTCATTTATAGCACGGCTGAAATATACCGGCATTTATAGCACGGTTCAGATCTTCAGGTTTATGAAAAATATATCATAAGCAAGAACAAAGGAAAACCATTACAGCTATGGTACAAGTATATAATAGAGCACGAGTTTTGCACGTGTACGGGGAGATAGTGCACGAGCGTTAGCGAGTGCATTATCGTCCGTACACGTGCAAGACTCATGCTCTATTGTATTTATACCACAATAACTAACATATGCTGTGTATATCCTCGGGTAGTACACGATGCATAGTGTGTATTTAGGCTATTGTGGTATAAATTTTTGATATTGCACCCAATGCAACATAATAATGATTGTACATATGCATTGATAAAAAGAAGTCGAAACTTAATTTTCTCAAAACTTATTTAATTGTCGATAAAATCATTTGTAGCATGGTCACAGACATTTCCTTTGATGAATGCAGAGCATTAAATCGTTTAATTTAGGGTAACTAAAGGGGCGTGGCTATGCCGTACTACAACTACCGGATATTGGAATTTAGAGTACGGTCACTATGACGTCACAGTGTTACTAAGTACACCATACTACAAAAAAGATAGAGTCTGTCTCAGCTCGTTGGTTATTTAAAACACCTCGATGGGCTACGCCCATCTCGGTGTTTAAATAAGCCAACTCGCTAAGACCAGACTCTATCTATTACTTAATAACCAAGCATGTTTTGCAGAAAATATATAGTTTTATGTTAGAATATACAACTTTATTAAAGATAATTTATGGTAGGCATTAAGAAAGGAATTATGGTAGACAATACACAACATAATGCCGGAAAGCATCAGTTGATAAAATACTGTATTTCAAATAAACTATTTACTATTCCATTTTTGAAAGATGCAGCATGCACATGAAGTCCCATAAAATAGGCAAATGCAATAAAGAAATGAAAATATATTCTGGATAAAACTTGCATATATATATTAAATAACAAAGTTTTATAAATAGTCGACTTGATTTATAATATAAACCTCATCTTCTATATATAATTATGTAGTGAATTATGAAATGATTGATTGAATTGGGGTTTTAAGGCGCACCAACACATGAAAAGGTTATATGGCGCCTAGCAGGCATGAACATGCCAGGCTCATCTTCCATGTACATCGAGATAAAATATGGAAAATGGGCCTAGAACCTTCTCACCCTGAACTGCAGAGTTGCTGCAAATTCTATCGTAGAAACTCCATTTATGCTGGAGCCACGTTATTGTTTTTCTGCCACTGCTCTTTGATGCGAGCGAGATGGCACCTGAAACAATGCAGGGATCATGATGAAGACCTTTAATGAACATGAACAAAAAATGATAAAATGAACATCTGCAGTGGCTGTATTCTTTGCCCCGTGACCAAACGGGGCCCCCGGCAACCACACGGGGCAATTTATGAAATGAAGCTTGATTAAAATTAGATTATTTGAATGTAAAATACTGGGATTTAATTTTATCTACATGTATGGTTTTTAACACTTCAATTTGAATTGAATTGCATGTTGTTTAACTTCTCATCAGCACATTAAAGGTCATTTAGAGCTGCCCCAGATACAGGGGACGGATATGTACGAATCCAGGAACCAGTCCTACTCCTAGTTACTATTGAATAGATTTCTATGGTTCTTTAACAGACTCTGAGGGTACATTCTGATACATGGGAAAGCCCGGTTTACATCCCCACTTCATGTACATTTTGTCATTATTTATCATGCTCATTCAAGGTCTTCTTCATGACAACGTATATGCAAATGTGGAAACGTGGCTCCATCGTAAATGGAGTGTCTACAATAGAATTTGCATCAACTCTGCAGTTCTGCAGATTAGAAGGTCTAGGCCGATTCTCCATATTTTTATCTAGATGTAAATGGAGGATGAGCCTGGCATATTCATCCCTGTCTGGTATCATAATGCTGTTCTAACTTAAGTACTTAAACCATGAACAGTTATAAATACTACATTTGACACATTTAAAGCAAAAATGTGATCTGCCATTTGTTTCATTTCAGTACCTTTTCAGTATTCTTTAATATATCCATCCAAGTTGATTTTTTCATTATTTTGTTGAAACAGATTAATCCCATGTAAACATGTTGTAAATGCCAAATAACAGCTCATCAGATCTTTCTCATATATGATATATGGTAACTACTTAGTGGAAGACCCCTGGCCATGCATACCTCACCTGTCATAGATCAAAAGGATAATCTTTGATTAACCAATCAGATCTGGCCAATACCTTCTTGACTTGACCAGGGAGGAGTTTAGTTTCAAGAAGTAACATGTGGGGTTTGTCATATCAACATAATTAACTGCATAACTATTTATGTTTTAAATAAGACCTATTTAATAGTGTATGCTTTGGACAGTGTAAATTGTTAATTCCTTCTAGCATTTTATGGGTGAGATATTGTTATTTGTTTTAGTATTCATCAGATTATCAAGCATTTTAACAATTAAAAAGGAATTTTAGGTTAGGAATTATATCAAGAAAATAAGTTTTTATCCATTGAAAATTCAGCTGCATGAACAATCTAAAATTGGAATTCCCCAAAAACAATACAAATAAAATCAATAAAAAAACAACACTTTCAAAGCTCAACCTTATTGAGAGAACTGAGTTTATGTGGCTCTTATATGAAGATACATTAACTATTTAATTTTTATACTACTCATAAATGTAATCTTAATGACCTTTTTTGTTTGATTTATAATTTGTTAATTCATTTCACTCAATTTCTAAGATGCTGTTTTTCATTATGTTTTTGGAAAGTTGGGTAATTCATTCAACTCTGTTTCTAAGATATTTTAGCAAATATTATAAATGTTTTAATATTTTAACTAAGGTAATATATTTGATATTCATAAATACTCTGGATTCAAAACTACCTATATATTTATCCGCCAAATGGCTATTAAACTGGTTCCCTGATTACTCTGCGGTATACAACAGGGTACCAGTTGGTTCCCCGATTAGTCTAAGGTATGCAAGAGGGTACCAGTTATGACAAATAGGACGCATTCATTTTTAAAATGTCAAATGTGTATGCTTTTTTAAATCAAACTCCTCCTTGGTTTACGGCAATATTTTGAAAATGGTGAATTGTTTGAAATGGCATTATTGTGTAGATTCGGGTTTAGGTCTTGGATGTTGTAAACACTCATTTTGTTCAAAATGAACATTTGTGAATTGAAATTGGATAAAAAAGAGGACAAATTTCTTCTTTAAAAAATGAAATGTATACTGACTTTAGTGACTTTGGATTAAAACTCCTCCTTTATTAGTAAACTATTTTCAGAAATAACAAATCAGATATACCGTATAATTCCTAATAAGCGCCACCCCCAGGGTGTAACATTTTGAAAATTGAGACCAAAAGTACATAATTTTACTTTTAAACGGACATTATTTAATGATGTTCTTTACCAAGAAAACCAAAGTCTGCATGTCGGTCAATCAATGCATCGGATTTTAAGTTTTCTAGTGATTTTGTCTACATGTTCCATTGTGAATGAAACAGATTAACTTGCATTTTTTGGGGTTTTAAAAATATATTTTCTGAAAAAATGGTAGGGGAGAGGTGGGGTGGGCGTTTATTAGGGGAGTGGCATTTATTAGGGATTATATGGTATTGGTATTGTTAAGAAGATGCAATATCTGGCATTTGATATCAAAAAAGCGTTTATTTTGGTCTAAAATATATATGTTAACTGAAAATGGTTTAACATATGAACGTGTTTTTCATTATCAAGTGTAATGTGCATATTATTTAAATCTAACTGCTTCTTTAGTAATGACATGCATGATGTTCAAACTCATGATATGATTATATTGGAATTGCTATTTAGAGTTGGCTACAAGTTTGTACTTTCAAGAAAATTTTATTTAGATCTCAAATTTGTGTATTGAATTGGTACAAAACAACAACAGAACGCGTCATTTATTAAAAGTTTGATACCTTTTTGAAATTAACGATTTCAATTTATTTATGGCATGATGTTCAAACTTGCGGGTTGATTCACAGACATACCAGACATATTAATAATGTTATTAGGCTTGTGGTTGATTATGCATGTTTCAAAAGATATCTTGGCTAAATTTGAATTTAAGGAAAAATTAGCATACAAACACGTATGTTATTAATTTTAATATGTTCATAGAGATAACATGATACTCATTTAACCTGTATGCCTATCCATCATTGTTTTACAATATTTTTTTTTTGAATTCCTACATTTACATTTTTTACAAATCTTAATCATTGTCTCACCAACAAGCAACAACTCAGATTTAGCACCCATTTTATCAGGGCCCTGATGTCAATTTTCATCCCAGATTTCATATAACAATTAACATGTTGCCAGTTGTCAATCATTTATCCATTTCAACCAATCAAACCAGATGATACCTCCGACAAACAACAGCACGTGTATAAAGCACGTGCAACTATGTTATATAAACTATACTCAGACATCAACAATAGGGCGGAGATATCTAAGTCACTGGCGACATGTCAATTAAGAGGCGTGTTCATTTCCCACACTTTTATATTTTTTACCGCCTTTCAAAAGGAAACAATATGCCACAATGACTGAATTATATTTGGTACCACATTTAAAAGGTGACAATATGCCGACAAGGGTTTGAAAATGCTACAATCACCGATTGAGCATGACCATTATACGGTATAACGAATGGATAGAAATAAGTCGATCACAGTGTTTGATCTGTTTATTTGGCATAACATGGAGGAGTAGGAAAAATAGGGTGTTACTCATTTGTGTATTTGCTTAAATAACAATCGACATGAAGTTTTTAACTCATTGGCTGGCGTGGCACAGTCGGTAGAGCTGCGGATTTGTAACCGGAGGCCCCGGGTTCAATCCTCTGTGGTGCCACTGAGTCGTCGGTGTGTTCTTGGGGAAGACACTTTCCCTTAGCCTAGTCAGTCGGATGGGGACATAATCTGGGCAGTCCCGTTTATCGAACTATTCTCATAATCAAAATGGCCGCCATGGCGACTCAAAGTTTACATAGAGTTATATAGAAAAAGGTTAAAAATGACATCTTATCTGAAACCGCTTGACGGATTTTGATGAAACTTATTCACAATGATACTTGGGATAGTTCATCTCAGAGTTAAGTTTTTCGCAGCCGCCAGTCATCCAAGATGGTCGCCATGGCTAAAACTAGGTCAAATTTAAGGAAATTTCAAACGACATCTCCTCCGAAACCACTTATTCCATTCTACTGATATATCATTTACTTGTTCCTTCGGTTGGCCTCTATCAAGTTTGTGTTTTTCGTTATCGTCGAATAAATCGTCGAATAATCAAAATGGCGGCCACGGCGACTCATAGTTTACATAGAATTATATATATAGGAAAAGGTTAAAATGACATCTTTTCTGAAACCGCTTGAAAGATTTTAATGAAACTTAATCACAAGGATATTTGGGATAGTCCCTCTCAGATTTGTGTTTTTCGCGGCCGCCAGTCATCCAAGATGGCCGCCATGGCTAAAACGGGGTCAAATTTAAGTAAATTTCAGACGACATCTTCTCTGAAACCACTTATTCCATTCTTGTGAAATATCATATACATGTTCCTTGGGTTAGCCTCTATCAAGTTTATGTTTTTTGTTATCTTCAAATAATCAAAATGGCCGCCACGGCGACCTAAAGTTTACATAGGAGTTATATAGGAAAAGGTTAAAAATTACATCTTCTCTGAAACCGCCTGAAAGATTTTGATGATACTTAAGCACACTGATATTTGGGATAGTCCCTCTCAGATTTGTGTTTTTTTGCGGCCGGCAGTCATCCAAGATGGCCACCATAGCTAAAACAAGGTCAAATTTAAATAAATTTCAAATGACATTTCCTCGGAAACCACTTATTCCATTCTTGTGAAATATCATATACATGTTCCTTGGGTTAGCCTCTATCAAGTTTGTGTTTTTCATTATCGTCAAATAATCAAAATTATTCAAAATGGCTTCATATAACCCAACGTTTACATAGAGTTATATACAGGAAGAATGTTTCTTGGGTTGACCTCTGTCATGTTTATGTTTTTGAATCACATCATGCAAGTAGAGCATCTACAGGCCCTCTTGGGCCTCTTGTTTATTATTATATTTTTTTTCAGAGATCAGCAGAGCTTATGCTGTGGTCTGGCGTCCGTCCGTCCGTCTGTCTGTCTGTCCATAATGTTTTTGTTGTAGCAGACTACTCTGAAACTATTGAATGGATTTTCATGAAACTTTACATAATTGTTGCCCATGAAGTCTAGTTGATCCTAGCAAAAATTCATGTTGATATGAAGTCGAAGATGGCCGCCAAATCTAAAATAGATTTTTAAAAAACAAGTTTGTAGCGACTACTTCTTGAAAACTCTAAGTGATATTGATATGGGACTAAAATGATCAGCATGACATGATGTCGGTCCCTGTCGAAAATCGTTTTGATTCAACGTTAAACATGACTGCCAGCGGCCATCTTTGTTTACATAGAGTTATTTAATAAAAAGTTGTAGCGACTACTCAGGACTCTGAAACTACTCAACAGATTTCCATGAAACTTCACAGGAATGTGGCACTGGATGTCTAAATGATCCTAACAACATTTCAGGTTGGTCGGAAATTCAAGATGGCCACCACAGCTAAAAATAGATTTTTAAAAAAAAAGTTTGTAGCGAGTACTTCTTGAAAACTAAAAGTGAAATTGATATGGGACTTTTTCTAAAATGATCAGTATGGAATGATGTTGATCCTTTTCGAAAATTGTTTTGATGCGACGTTAAACATGGCTGCCAGCGGCCATCTTTGTTTACAAAGAGTTATATAATGAAAACTTGTAGCGACGACTCCTCTGAAAGGATTTTCATGAAACTTCACAGGAATGTTGCTCTTGATGTCTAATTGATCCTAGCAAAATTTCAGGATGGTGGGAAATTGAAGATGGCCGCCACGGCTAAAAATAAATTTTCGAAAAACAAGTTTGTAGCGACTACTTCTTGAAAACTATAAGTGATATTGATATGCGTCTTTTCCTAAAATGATCAGTATGACATGATGTTGATCCTTGTTAAAAATTATTTTGATTCGATGTTAAACATGGCTGCCAGGAGCCATCTTTGTTTACATAGAGTTATCAAGTAAAAAATGTAGCGACTACTCCTCTTAACTACTCGACGGGTTTTCATGAAACTTCACAGGAATGTTGCTCTTGATGTCTAATTGATTCTAGCAAAATTTCAGGTAGGCCGGATATTCAAGATGGCCACCATGGCTAAAAATAAATTTTCAAAATACAAGTTTGTAGCGACTACTTCTTGAAAACTATATAAGTGATATTGATATGGGACTTTTTCTAAAATGATCAGTATGACATGATGTTGATTCTTGTCAAAAAATATTTTGATTTGACGTTAAACATGGCCGCCAGCGGCCATCGTTGTTTACATAGAGTTATATATGGAAAACTTGTAGCGACTACTCCTCTGAAACTACTTGACCGATTTTCATGAAACTTCACAGGAATGCTGATCTGGCTATCAAAAACCTATCAGTAGAGCTTCAAGGTCATTGACCTCTTTTTAGCTCTACTGGCCAAGGGCCAGCAGAGCTTATGGGATGGTGTGTTGTCCGTATTTACTATAAGCTTATGGTCCTTTACCAAGTTTGTTCAAATGGTGACCCTAGGGTCACATTTGGCCCCGCCCCAAGGGTCACATGTTTTATATAGACATGTATAGGGGAAAACTTAAAAAATCTTCTTCTCTGAAACTGCAAGAGCCAGAGGTTTAATATTTTGCATTTGCTATAAGCTTGTGGTCCCCTACCAAGTTTGTTCAAATGGTGACCCAGGGGTCACATTTGGCCCCACCCCGGGGGTCACAGTTTTACATAGGCTTGTATAGGGAAAATCTGAAAAAAATCTTCTTCTCTGGAACCACATGGCACAGAGCTCCCATGTATTACATGTAGCAACAGCTTATGGTCCTCTACTAAGTTTGTTCAAATGGTGACCCTGGGGTCAAATTTGTGCCCGCCTCGAGGGTCACAGTTTTACATAGATTTATAAAGGATTTTTGTTTTAAAAATCTTCATATCGGAAACTGCAAGAGCCAGAGGTTTGAAATTTTACATTTATTATAAGCTTATGGTCCTTTACCAAGTTTGTTCAAATGGTGACCCTGGGGTCACATTTGGCCCCGCCCCAAGGGTCACATGTTTTACATAGACATGTATAGGGAAAAACTTAAAAAAACTTCTTCTCTGAAACTGCAACAGCCAGAGGTTTAATAGTTTGCTGTTGCTATAAGCTTATGGTCCTTTACCAATTTTGTTCAAATGGTGACCCTGGGGTCTCATCTGGCCTCGCCCCGGGGTCACAGTTTTACATCAATGCTTGTTTTATTTTTTTTAATTACTTATTTATTTATTTATTTTTTATTTTTTTATTTGTTTGATATTTTTTTTTTGTTTTGTTTTTAATTTTTATTTTTTTTTATTTTTTTTTAATTGTTTAATACTTTTTTTTTTTTTTTTTTTTATTTATTTTTTTTTTTTTTTTTTTTCAATTTTGATATTTTTTTTTGTATTATTTTTTTTTAGTTATTATTATTTTTTAATTTTATTATCTCTACTGGCCAACTTGGAAAACCAGCCAGATCGGACCAGTAATGGCGGAGTTATGGCTCTTGATATAGTTAAAAATGCTATATTTTGCCTCTTTAAGACGATAGTCACTTGCTTCATTGATGTCATAAGAGCCATATTAGCCAGTAGAGCGTCCACAGGCCCTCTTGGGCCTCTTGTTTTTTTGGGGTTTTTTTGTTATTTCTTTAACCAGCCAGATCGGACCCGTAACAGCAGAGTTATGGCCCTTGATTTATTTAAAAATGCTATATTTTGCCTTGTTAAGATGATAGGCCTTCATTTTTCATCTTTATTTTCAAACTTTACCAGATTGTTAATATCAATATTAGCTCTGACAAATTTGAAAAACAGCCAGATTAGACCATTTACACAGGATTTTCTAAAATGTGCTATATTTTGGTCTCATTAAGACGAAAGAGCCTTCATTTGGGCCGATTTCAGTGAAACATTTCAGGGATGATCAGTACCAAGCCTAGTTGTACATATCGTCACCGAGTTCCGGTTGAATGATTTTGGCTGAGTTACGTCCCTTCAAAGGTTTTAATATACAAACTTTGTCCAGACTAGTTCTCCTGAACCCCTGGCTGGAATTAAACGAAACTTTTTAGGGATGATCATTTCCAGGTCTAGTTATGCAAATCATCGCCGTGTTCCGGTTGAATGATTTTTTGCAGAGTTGTAGCCCTTTAAAGGTTTTAATACACAATTATTGTCCGGACTAGTTCTCCTGAACCTCTGGCTGGATTTCAGCAAAGCTTGGCAGGGATGATCAGTACCAAGACTAGTTGCTTATATCATCGCCAAGTTTCGGTTGAATGATATTATACATAAACTTTATGATTAGCCAGTAGAGCGTCCATAGGCCCTCTTGGGCCTCTTGTTTTAAAGATGATCTATCATGAATTATCGAAAATTAATCAAAATTATACTAAGATGAGAGTGTAAAATAAAGCCTAAGGCCTAGCACCAATTCATCATTGCGTTTATATGCCCAGAATGGTAAAAAATGATCTACTACACTAAGTTTTGATCATACTGAATAAACAGGAATAGAGGAAAATAATACAGGTATATATGTCACTTTCTCGAAACTGTTAACCAGTAGAACAACCTTGCGATGTCGTCATCTTAATATTTTTGTAACTTAACAAGAACTTTAATTTATTTATATAAATTATATTTAATTTCAGGTTCACTCAATGTACTCCAGTGACAGATAGATATTCCAGCAACATCGAGTCATACTATATTCCCAATGCTGAAACCTATACAATATTCCAACCACTTGAACATTGAGAGACTGAAAATATTCCAATTGAAAATAGACAAGAGATAGTTCAACCACATACAGACACGAGCCTTTTCAACTACATAGAAATACGAGACCTTCCAATGGCATAAAGACGTGAAATATTTCAACAGCTTAAAATTGTAACATATGTCAGCCACATAAGAGATATATCAACCAATAGAGACCTGATAGACTTCAACCAAAAGGAGATCTAAGATATTTCAACCACTTTAAGATAATTCAACAACATACTGAATGACCTGAGATATTTCTACCATGCAGAGACCAAAAAATAAAATGTTCTAACCGCATGATGACAATATATATTTCAACCACAGATGCTTCAGATTCAGATATTTTAACCACATAGATCTAAGATATTTCTACCACATGGATACAAAACATATTACAACAGATATAGGCCTGAGATATTTCAACCCCATGGAGATGTAAAATAATCCAACAGCAGGGCCTTGAGATGTTCCAAACACATAGAGGCTGGAGGTTTTTCAACCAAGTTACAGACATGAGATACTGAGGAAAAAGACGCAGCTTTCGCATATTTCATAAGTTGTATTATAGCCATGTATGAGCAAATAAACAATGGAATGAAAAACAGATAAAACCAAGTGCACCGTCAAACATTAATGGTACGGTTCAGCTGAAAGCAGCATAAATCAATCAAAAATCAAAACCAGTGTGAACTAAGATAATTATTATGTGTTTCAAGTGATCTTCTTTGCTGAATTGCCAAAGTTTATGCGTTGTAATGATTAATCAGTTGTAACTCACTGATCATCTGTTACTTAGACATCCGATTATGGTGATTGATTATGGAAGTCTGCAAGCGGTCATTGGTAAAATGTAAAAATGCACTTTAATTAATGTTAAGAAACATGATTATCCAGGAGACAATCTGTCTTACCAGCTTTGTTACAATTAGATGTTGATCAGTTTTACAATCAGCAAAATTGACTCGCATGTTATGGAGATTAACTGCGATGATAATGTAGAAACGGGCAAATTTTGACTAGTAATATATATGATTAATTCAGTGAACTCTTTTCGCTTTTCGAAAAATTTGCTTTTCGCACAATTTGATAAGAAGGTTGATATAGATTGTGTTGCATATCATATTCAGTGCGATTTTTCCTAGACCACACTTGAGTTTACCCTTTTAAGAGTTTGCTTCAATAAGATCGAGGATAATTTTGACAGTGAGTGAAATCAAAGAATGTGACAACAACAACATTAACAGTATTGACTTATGTTGTAAGTGAAACCAAAATCATTTGAGTAAAACAATCATATTTTTAGCATATTCTAGTGTTTATTTTGTATCAAAAATGAGATATAGGGTCCTATAGAAACCTTAGCGTCCGAACGCAATGGCATCATAGGTCCGCACTGTACTTGATAATACAAAGAAGAGACAAAAACCAAGAGAAAGAGTGGTGAAGACAGGGTTACCGACTTGGAACGGTCAGTAGGCAATCAGGTCTACTGGTTAGCTTGAATCGATTTTATATGAGCACAATCCTCGCTATTCTGTCCTCAGCGCCCAAATAGACAAGACAGTGTAAACAAAACTACATCCTATCAAAAGGAATTCTCTAACAATAAAGTTCACATCCGGAGAAACTAACTAAAGAAACACATACAAAATAATCAGAATCGTAATGAACAACCATAGTAGTTGTAGCTAAAGAGAAAACCAATCTCTCTACGACCAGAAAACCCGAGGGACGAAAGCTCATGCACCCTCAAGGCACATTCAATTTTGCATGAATTATTGTGTTGTAAATGAAATGATTACTTATATCATATGATGTTATACATTTTGCATCAATGTCGTATATTTAATACGCCTAATATACTAAGATTTCTACCGAAATGGTTATAATTTTTAGCTCTACTGACCGAAGGCCAGCAGAGATTTGGTTATAATTTTTAGCTCTACTGACCGATGGCCAGCAGAGATTATGGGAGAGCGAGTTGTCTGTCGTCCATTAACTTTTGTCTTGTTTACACGATAGGGACTTCATTATTACTCGGATGTTTACGAAACTCTGCCAGTGTCTTTATATTAATAAAAGCTTGGATTTGTTCGAGAACCAGCAAGATCAGATTAGTAACACCAGAGTTATGGCCCTTGTTTTGCTGAAAAATGCCATATTAAGCCTTATTTACACTCTAGCGCCTTTATTTTGTATTTGATCTTTATGAAACTTTGTCGATGTTTTTATATCAATGGAAGCCAGCCAGATCGGATCAGTAACACCAGAGTTATGGCCCTTGTTTTGCTAAAAAGTGCCAAATTAAGTCTTATTTACACTCTGATACCTGCATTTTGTATTTGACCTTTACAAAACTTTGCCAGTGTATTTATATCAATGAAAGCTCAGATCTGTTCGAAAACCAGCCAGATCAGATTTGTAACACCAGAGTTGTGGCCCTTGTTTTGTTGAAAAGTGATTTTCTGCCTAGTTAACACTCTAGCACTTTCATTTATTATTTGATCTGTACCAAACTAACACAGCTCGTTAATATCAACAAAAGATCAGACAAGCTTAAAAACCAGCCAGATCGGACCATATACACTGGAGTTTTGGCCCTTGTTTTTGCTAAAAAAATGCCATATTGTGACTTGTGAACACTCGTATCACCTTCTTTTATTATTTGATCTTTACCAAATTTGCATAGATCGTTAGTAGCAATGAAATCTGTAAGTGAAACACAAAGATGCTCGTGTATATATAAATACAAAAAAGCAATAGCCTAGAAAGCCTCAAAGAAGGTACACATCAAAATCGGATTAGTAACACCAGAGTTATGCCCCTTGATTTAGTTAAACATGCTGTATTTTGCCACATTAAGAAGATAGGTCCTTCGTTTGGCTAAATTTTAATGAACTGCATGGATGATCAGTACCAAATATGGTCTTGCATATCGTCCACGCATTCCGGTTGAATGTTTTTTGACAGGGGTAAAACACAATTTGTCTGGACCATATTTCATGAACCCCTGACCGAAAATCAACAAAACTTTGCAGAGGTGATCAGTACCAAGCCTACTTATGCATGTCATAGCTGTATTTGTGTTGAAAGATTTTTGGCCCTTTAAAGGCTTTAATACACACATATTGTCCGGACTAATTCTCCTGATCCCCAGTTTGGATATCGGTGGAACTTTGCAGGGATATTCAGTACCTGACCTAGTTGTGCATGCCGTCGCCGTGTTCCGCTTGAATGATTTTTTGCGGAGTTATGGCACTTTAAAGGTTTGAATACACTAACATTGTACATGCTAGTTCTCCTGAATGCTGGACTGGATTTCAACGAAACTTGGCAGTGATGAGCAGTAGCAAGCCTAGTTGCACATATCATCACCATGTTTTTGTTGAATGATTTTTGACAATTATTGCCCCTTATACACAAACTTTGTCCAGACTAGTCTTCCCAAACTCCTGACTGGATTTCAGTGAACTTGGCAAGTATGATCAGTATCAAGCCTAGTTGCGCATAAAACAGACTCCACAGAGCCAGTCGAGCGATACAGGCCCTCTTGGGCCTCTTGTTTGTAGATCTGTTTCGACAACATGTTTTTATGCGCACGTTTGAAAAAGAGTACATGGTATGGGGTTATTTAAGGTCTTTATCATGACACCGCATATGCAGACTTGGAAACGTGGTTCTATCTTGCCATTCACCATATTTTATCTTGATGTAGATGGAGGATGAGCCTTGCACGTTCATTCCTTTTAGGCGACATATAACCTTTCATGTGTTGGTGCGTCTTAAACCCAATTCAATTCGTCCGACAATAAGCATGCTGCATGATAACTTTGAAACCATAACGCTAATGAATTTTCATAGGTACATTGCCCTTGTGGAGAGGAAACATGTTATTATCTACGCTTGGTAGGACAAGTGTCAAGATTGCCATCCCTTATGTGGAAATACATATTGTGTGATTACTTCAAAACCATGACACCCACATTCATGAAACGTTAATAGATAAATTGTCCCTTGGCGAGCGTAGAAACCTTTTGTTTTTGGGTTAAAAGGTTGCAATGATCTTAATAAAATATGCATTCTGCGAGATAACTCTGAAAGCACAACACCATATAAAACTTTGTTGGTATATTGCCCTTTAAGATAGGTGGAAGCCTATTGCCTTTGGGATCAGTTGATCATCAAGGTCACATTAACCTGACAATGACCCAGTTCTGAGAAACACTCCTTCCACTGTAATTTGTCACTGTTAGATATACAATCATGGAACTTTACGGAAATAGTACCCCTATTAAAACAATGACTTCTATTCATGTTTGGGCTAGAAGGTCAACGTTTAGGGCATTTGACATTGCCTTGATCAATGCATCATAGTGTAAGGATATAAAATGAATGAAAACGAATGAAATATTTTTCTGAAACAATGTAGTTTGTTTGTGTGGTGTTTTGCGTCCTTTTCAATACACGCAATGTTATATATGACTTTTTTGTGGTGGAGGCAGACCACCCATACTTTTCCTGGGTAGAACCAGTACTTTACACCTCCCGCCATCCGTAACAGTCGACACTTCCTCACTTAAAGTCGAGCTCAATGGTATGTAGGAAAACAGGCCATGGGAAAAAACAGTGCAGTATCAATAACTGTCATGCTATGCACGAGTCACATTACTATGTAAAGGACTAATCGCAAGGCAACACATCATTCTCAAATCTGAATCTGAGATGCTAAGTTAAAATCAGATCTGAGTTAAAATATTCAATCTTAAACAAACTGGGGTTGTTGTTTTTTTTGTTGTTTTTTTGGTTTGATATTTTGACTAATACTTACTTGGAAATTTTTTTCTTTTTCATTTCCTTAAAAAATATTTAGAGAAATTTCCCAGTCAGAAAATGGGAGAATTTTCCCAAAACATTTTGGGAACATTTTCCCGATAACATTTGGGAAAATTTTCCCAAAAAGAATTTGGGAGAATTTTCCATTTTATTTTGGGAAAGTTTTTATTTCATTTAATTATAAACATAAGGGCATATTCAATTGTCAATACTGCAACAGAAGATGTTTCCAGGCTTTGAAATGTTGTTTTAGCTATTAAGAAATAACTCATTTTCCCATGGGAAAATTTTCCCAAATTACAATATTGGGAAAATATTCCCATGGGAAAATATCAAAGTGCTCTTATCGCTGTAAAACTTCGTCATAGACCCTAAATATGAAAGCCGCATACTATTTTGACATTAAATTGAAAGATAAATACTTTTTGTTTTTCCCATGGGAAAACTGCCCAAATCATTTCCCATGGGAATATATTGTCCCATGGGAAAGACCCTTTCCCATGGGAAAAAAGCTTTTCCCATGTGAAAATAGGCTTTTCCCATGGGAAAGGTCAACTTCGCGTCAAATTTCTCGGAAAAATTAAAGTGTCAACAATGAAATAGAATATAATTTTACTATCATTTGATATGTGCTTTCATATGATATAGGCGAAAGTGCCCTAGCTCATTTGGAATTACTTGCTGTTTTTGCCAAAAACCGGCGCGTCAAAAAAAAAACGGCGGCTGTTTAATTACAAAAATTTATCGCCATTTTGTAATCACATGGCCTCAGCTATCGTCACGTGATTTGTGTGGTGGCAGGCATTATTGGCTACAATAAACGCCTTTTCAATTGTTCCATTGTCAACTGTTCTGGATCTGAGTACAGTTAATGATCTAGTACACTAAATAAATTCTGAATTGGGTTAAGATCTGTACTATTTCCTGCCTCCTTATTTTGTTATGAAGTTCTGTTCACACCATCGCTGAGCACTACCTGAAGCAGGACTGGTGCCCCATCCTGCTGGAAAGTTAATTTTGTCCTGTAGTTTACCATAATGTTCTCGGTGATGTTTCCGGACTTCTTTCGACTCAGCAATGGTTTCACTTCCGTTGCCAATATTTCTTTCTCGTAGTATGAAGATGTAACCGATTGACCTGTTGGCATTATGTGAAGCCTTGATAAACCACTTGCTGACATGGCTTCCCATATAATTACATATCCAATTTTCTTGACTTTTCTATCAAATGGAACCTTGTCTTCTTGGCTGCCCCATACTACATCATTGTGTATTTTGTTCATAGAATAAATACTTAGGGGATTCATCACTGTAAACAAAGTTCTCCCAGTCCCCTGCAGTTTATCATGTTATCGTATGTTAATTCCGTTAGCTAAGCCAATTTAAGGGAAACAACTCATTTGAGAAACTACTTTCAAGGGAAGTCACTCGTCACACGACGATAAATGAGCGAGATGCTGCGATTGAGCACGCACCTGTTGGTCTCGATTTACCGGGTCGACTATTTTATCGAATAGACATGTACTTATTATTGCGTCTTTTAGCCATATTTGAGGAAGAATTATTGCTTGACAATTTAAATATATTTACCTACGCTTTCGGTGCCTATTCAAGTTATGAACTCACTAGTTATATTATTTTGCCATAAACTGTTTTTCAATGCGCGAAGATTCGTTTCTTTGTTACATGTACTAGTCTCATTTATTTTACGTCTTTGGTAGTGCATAAAATACACGTCTACGAACGGCAAGAGGATTTTTGATATGTGCCATCCTCCGTCTGACGTCAGGGTGCATCTATAAACGTCCGTATGTTAAAAAAAAGCACCAAAGACGTCAAATAAATGAGACTATCATCGAACTACGATAAGCATTTGTTCAAAGACTTGTCCATAGTAACATGTTAAAATACACGTTTAATGCTCTTTTGAAATTTTTCGTATTGGCGAGCATCAACATATATGCAGTTACATAATGCATAGGAGCCAATTTATTAGGCTATGTCCATAGATACTTGATCCACAATGCTGTCCACTCAGCCCAGATGGACCACCAATTATGGTTCATTTAATTCAAATGTTTATTGTAAGAAATCCACAAGATGGGCACAATAGTGGAATAGGAAAAAATATTTCAAATTTGGGGTTTGATTCGATTCACTGCAGTGCCTTTTAAATGTGAATCCTTTTTTAAAAGACAAGCTAGAAGTCTGCCGATTCTAGATTGACAGCAGCAACAGATGTCGTGCGTTCAATCAAGGCCTGGTAATACTGAATACTTTATAAAAATGATAGTAGCTCCTTTGCTTCAAATGCTCTGCATATAAAGAGAATTTCCAGTTGTTGTTTTTTGTTTGTATTGTGTTTTTCGTCATTTTCAACACGCAAGGTTATGACGGTCGATTTTTTGGTGGTGGAGGCAGACCACCAACTTTTTCTGGGTGGAACCAGTACTGTACACCTCCCGCCATCAGTAAGAATCGACACTTCCTCACTTATAAGTCGAGTTCCCAGTGGGATTCGAACCCGCAGCGGTGAGAGAGAGAATTTCTAGGACTGGTCAGCCCAGTTTTGGTATAATGCGACTGGATGGGGCTTCATGTAATTTTCTAGAACATCAAGGATAAAGACCGAGTTTATCACCTACCAGAATGAAATCAGGTAGGTCTTATTTCTGGTCACTGATTGGTCAGTTTTATTGATGATGCTCTATCAAAATTATGAAAAAACAGAAGTTTAAACTTTTACCAATTGTGTGTACATGTAAGTATAAAAGGGGCCATACTTTTGTTAAAATAAAAGCAAGAGGTCTAGATCCTGGCTCTATGATGTTGTCTAATGATGCCGAATACAGGGTACCTGTTTCAAAAAGTTATGTACTAAAATAGTTTTCGAGATAAAAGCTTACATACAAAACTTTAACCAAATTGTCCAAGACTAAGTATAAACTGATAAAAGGGGACATAACATTAAAATAAAAGCATGAGTTAGAGAACTTGTCTCTATGGTGTTGTCGAACGACATCAAATACACGTTTAAAGTTTCAATCCATTATGTAAAGTAGTTTCGGAGATACAAGCTTACATACAAAACTTACCGACACAGACGACGATCAAGACAAAGTGATGACAAATATAACTTTCTTTTTCGAAGAAAAAGTCAACAAACGACATCGTCACATCATGAACTTGGGGAGTGTTAAAAAGCACCAAGATTGCGGTGTGTCCTTTTAACTTACATCATGTACATGTAAGATTTATAAAATACAACTTAATAAAACAGAAAAACATATCCGTAATGTTGTCTCCTAAATCATATTAAACATGTTAAAATGCCAAATCTCACTCCTAGATATCACAAAGGTGGTTTTTAAACGTGACTAAGCTTTCATTTATATTAAAACTTACCAAGTTTGGTTGAGATACTAATGGAAGTGCTAGAGTGATGCCGACAAAAAAAATCTTACCATGATGCAAGCCCGAATTACAAATTTTCCTACAATTTATTTATAGAATTTATGAAATATAACTATACACAAATTTGGTTCAAAATAGTCAGTCACAAGTAAACAGCATGAATGCAAAAGATGGAGGTTAATTGGTCGGTTTGTTTTTTGGAATTCTTTCACTCCGACGGAGGTGTGTTTTTCCTCTTGAATACTTTGAATCGACTTATTCGTAAACAAATATATTTGCCTCCAAAGTTACCATAATTAATAAACTTGGTAATAACATGGTCCATCAAGTCCAATCCGTAAAATTGCCACGAGCCCGATTATTGTAAGAATGGTTTCGTTTCAGAATTAAGCATCCATTTTCATTGCTGCAGTAGAACTCAGGATCCTCATCACTCTAATTATCTACATCTAGAACAATAAATTTCAATCACTTTTTCTTTGTTATATTGTAGTTTTAACTAATCCATTATGGTTTCTATGTGAAGAATCTCCTCCCAATTCAGGCCTCAATTTACTGGGAAAGTAGTCATCCTTTATCAACTGACTTTGCCTTCACCGCACTTCAAAGCGAATGTTCAAGTCGCCGTTATTTCCAGGGTTCCAGTTATCCATAATAATATCTGAATTATACGTAGCTGGCATGTGAATGCATATATGAGCGTACATGCCGATTAAAATTTAGACCATACATATTATCCAATATTTGTCTCAGCCATTTCAGAGACTTTTTTGTTTGACTTTCTTGCTTATTTGGCTGGTCAACTTTAAATAACAACTTTAACTCTGCTGAAGTGCTTACAGCCTCAGGCAGTGTTATTTTATTAAGTGTTTGATTCCTGGACCGGTTCCGCCTGCATGCTTCAGAAGTAAATCTGCGTTGAGGCTACCCTATCATCTATGTCTTCTCTAATAACTTGACAAGTCCAGACAGAACAGCAATCACACGATAATGCTTTTGTCTCTGAAAGAGATGAAAGACATATTTAATTTATACAAGTTTTTAGGCTTCCAATTGAATACATTCATTGAACTGGAGTTTAACAGCTTTGGTCATATGGCGACTTTTCCAGCTTTCATTGGTGGAGGAAGACCAAAGGTGCCCCTCCAGTAACGGCCACCGGAGTAGAACCAATGATGTTCCGCAAGCCGGCTGGATATCTTCCTCACATAAAGATTCCTAGGCCCATGAGGGATCGAACCCACAGCAGTGAGGGGCAAATGATTTCAAGTCAAGAAACTACCCACTCGACCAAGGACGCCCCACTACTTACATATCAGTCTTCGACTTGACCCACTAGCCCAAAGCCCGGGGCTAGTAAACTGTCATTCGGGCTACTGAAATTTAATTTAAGTAGTCGGGCTAAGGAAAAATGTATGGGTTTTCATTGAGTATATAAAAATTCGGGCTAGTGACATAAATTAATTCAAAGTCTGGACATGTACATGTAGCTGCAGCTCTAAAATGTTGACGATTAACCGTATACCCCGTTTAAATGCTTCCAATCCCATACTTCCTAAAGAAAATGAACTCATCAGTCCTATATATTAGGAGTTACAGTTTACAGCGTAGCATCAATTTTAAAGGGGAACATTAAAAAAAATATAAATTGAAATCTTGAAGTCTCAAAATCACATGGGCAAAAAAAAAGTCACACATTTTAATACCGGGTTATGTCCAACCGTTTTACCGTTCCTATGCAATTATTATTAAAATGTGTGACTTTTGTTTTCTACCTTGTGTCTTTAATTTAACAATATACATCAGGATTTTTGAGAAAGTCAGTTTTTGCAATTCATAATTATCATTATCCTTCAACATGCACTTATTATTTTTAATGAATTACTTAGCAAATAAAATGTAATACCCATTTTAATCTACTGCTGCATTTTCATTGATCGCCCTTATATATATATATATATACACAAAGATGTTTATCTAGATGTAAATGGAGAGGGAGTCTGGAATGATCATTCTTGTTGGCGCCATATAACCTTTTTTTGAGTTGGAATGCCATAGAACTCCAATTCAATTAAATGTAAACAATTTCAATTTGCTTATAAAAATAATAAAAATTACTTCTTGTGATTTTATTCAAGTTGTATATCTCCTTATAACTTAATATACAGTAGTATAATAAAGATTACGTGGTCATCATTGGATCTGATATAAAAAAAATGGCCAAAATCAATTTTTTTTGTAAACCCAAGTTTATAAAATACATGAAAAATCCCAGTTAAATTACAGCGCATTGGTAAATCCCAGTTAAATTTCAGCGCATTAAATTAAGAGATGATTGTAGTTTCTGCTTGTGCTTTGGCTCAAATATTTGGAAACATGCACTTGGCAATGACAAACTTACTGAAATGAATGTAAAAGCATTTTGTAACATTGAATGAGAATAAAACGTGAAACTGACAAGTCTTGATATTTGCAATTGGTCAAAATGTAATGAATGAGCCTCAAACTGACTCCTTATTTACCACAATCTCATTAAAATCAGACTCTTTATCGCGCTACGATACTCTACATTACAAGGATCTAAGAACTCTCCATTGGAGATCACGTCAGATTGACCTTACGATTAGCCAATCAGATTTCAGCCTATAAAATTGTTCAGTATAGAACGCTGTGGAGCAGTCTATGCTCGGTATTGAAAGAGACGATGTCCGTAACTTAGCTTATAAACTCCAAATAATTAACATGTCGCCAGTTGTTAATCATTTATCACTTTCAACCAATCAAACCAGAATGAAACCTCCGACAAACAACAGCACGTATATAAAGCACGTGCAACTATGTTATATACACTATTGTCAATATACTCCGACATCAACAAAGGGGCGGAGATATATAAGTACTGGCGACATGGCAATTGCGTTGACAAACACAGTACACCAACCATTATTGAATATTTACTGAAAAAAAGATTGTTGACGGAATTTAAGTGGTACAACAAGTTTTACCGATTCGTGGGATTGAACCCACACTAAAATGACACTGCGGGTCATCAGTCGGTGAAATATATATTTTCAAAACACACATGGCAGCGCCCATGATTTTCTTTGTATCTTGATATAAAATGTGCCACTTAGTGCATTTCTTTGAATTCATCGCGCAATGGGGATTATCCACAGCAACACATGAAGACGTTATCTTAATACGGATATGCATGTAGATCTACATGTATGACAGTGGATTTTCGTTTGTTCAGTTCACTCCAACGTCATCTGAGGTGCATATGAAACACACGATTTCATTGGTTGAATTTAGTTGATCTTATCTTGAATATTGATTAGATGAAAGGTCGATCTGACGTGACCCTTAGCAAAAACAAGCCATTGAAATTCAATTAATTGTCTATTTATTTTCTAGCCATTGATTTTGCATTGAAATACAATTGATTTGTTTTAAATATGAATATTAATGAGAAGAAGACGAAAATCCATTGAAATACCATTGAAACACCATTGATTTGAGGCGAAAAATATAAACGAGGTACCATTTCTATGATGTCACAGAAAAATGGTAAAACAATAGTCTAAATATGCAAATGAGCTTTAATATTAATGGAATAATAATGGCAAAACAATGGTGTTAATACTCCATTGAAAAACCATTGAAATAACAATGGTTTTTAATACTTCATATAGGAACACCACTGAAATACCATTGAAATACCGTTTTTATGGGAATACCGATTTTGGACATTTAAGCGTGAGTGATGTTAACAGTAGTTTCACCAATTTTGTTTTACTGCAACCTTATTGGACATGAAATCAAGACACAATTTAGATTAAGCAGAAAGTCCAAAAATGTGACACAACATAAAGTTCTTCTGTTTTTTAACAATCAGATCTTGAAGAGCTTAACAATATTAAAATAGCATGATTATTGCAAAAGTTTTTTGTTTTTATTTAACGGAGGTATACCCGTCTCTAGAAATGCCACGAAATACTGTAAAATTCCGCGGAAAAAAATTCCATTTCAGAATTATTTTCCGTCCTCTAAATCACTAAGGAAATAATACCAAAAAAAAAGTAGAAGATTACAGCAATAAAAACAAAGATTCCGCAGAAATCGATGGAAACTTGGAAGATTCGGCGGAATCTTTAATGTTTCCGTAGATTTCCACGGAGTATTCGGAAAGAATTCCACGGAATTTTGCAGGCTTCACTGCTAGGTTAACCTGAAAATATTAAAAAACTAACAAATGTTTTCACTGAAAAGTATTGAATTGGGTTTTAAGGCGCACCAACACATGTAAGGTTATATGGCGCCTAACAGGCATAGACATGCCAGGCTCATCCTCCAAAATTTACCCCGAAAACCATGGAAACCCCGGAAAGTGTTCCCTAGGAAAAACCCAGTAAACCCCGGAATAGATTAAAAGCGAAGAAAAAAAGGAAAATTATAGGAGATTCCCATACCAAAACTTGCTAACATGGTGCACATGAGCTACTCACACAAGATCTAACCTGGTCCTAAATGCTCACGTCCATTTTAACATGCAAATTAGGTAGAGCTCACGGGAGCGATATGAGCAATGTTAGCAAGGGTAGCAGTGTGAGAACTACCTACTTTGCATGTTAAAATGCACGTTAGCGACATTAGCGGAGCAACATGAGCACTCTGGTGTATTTTTACTCTATGAAAACATACAAAATGGCTGGCGAGTTTGACCTTAAAACACAAACGCCCCTTTTATACACGAACATGGCCTGCATATACAGTAATAACAAGACCGCAAACGATACATGGAAGTGAAAAATATTTAATGATTTAATGTTTGTCAGTCCGGCATTACCAATTGGTCATGCGGACATTTTTTTCAAGATCACCAACCTTCGGTTCAAATCCCAGCTGGGGCACATACATGGTTCCTAGAGAATAGATTATCGTCTAGACAATACATTAAAGATTTCTGAGGTCTTCCACACCACCATTAAAACTGACACAGTTTCAAACCAACAAATCTACACTAAACAAGGCCACTTACTTGTTTCCTATACATTAGGCTAATTAAAACAATGTGTGGTGCCATTTACCCGACCGACCCTAGATTTTTGGACAATTTCACCAATTCTAAAAAATGTTTCCTTGTTTTTCGGAAAAAAATACGAAAAGTGGCGCTTCCGGTAAGCAAGATGGCGGCCTCCTCGATTTTAAACTTAGACTTAGGAAACCGTATCAAAAAATGTTATGGCATTAGGAAATTAGGTTTATTGATGAACACTAGCTAACATGATGGAGGAAGTTACAAGGTAACATGAAACAGACCAATTTCCAGTCTAGTCTTTTTTTACTAGTTTAAAAATCTGTCACCAAAAAAAAGGTTTTCCCCAATGTAACCGGAACCACACATATAGAGACTATTATGTCAGTGCCTTTTACTATCAAGTTTATTAGGCGAGGCTTAGAAAACGAAGAATGGCGAGGCTCTGTCGAGCCATTCTTCGTTTTCGTGCCGAGCCTTAAAACTTGATAGTAAAAGGCACTGACATAATATTCTATTTATCATGTAGATTATCCATATTTTCTGTATGAATTACTATTATTACTTATTTCTCAGAATGGTACGCTTATCGAAGACGTCGCCATGTTGTTGTTTTTTGTTTGTTTTATGACGTCAGGCAAAGTTACGAGCATGATGTCAGATAACGTTACGTACGATAAACGCCGAGGGATTCCGCATTGATTTGCTCTATTGGTCAGTGCCTAATTAAAGCAAAATTTAATAGGTCACCCCTTTATTAGGCAGAAAAGAGCATATCTGCATGATAAATTGTTTTATTTGGCCTTATGTGCGCAACAAATTGCATGCAACAGTTCATACTACTGGACTTTTATACCGAGACTATAAAAAACAAATTCTTATACGGACATGTGTCCTTGGAACTACTGAAAAGACAAGATAGTAACTGGAGTTTATAACACTTAAAACAAACAAATTATATTTCATAATGTATATAAATATATCTTAAAATTCTTCCAGTTAAATTATGCACATCGTGCAAACAAAGAATAATTGCCTTCTTAAGCATCCGAAGAAGGCATATATAAATACTGTAGAGATGTTCAGGCATTAGCTATTTCAATGATCCATTTACCAGTTCAGACTGCTTTTTTGATTATCAGTTCACCCAAGACCATTCATTGTGATTCTTGAGGCATTGTTCATGTAGTATGTCAAGTCTCTTTTTTTTTTTATAAAGGTGCTTCTACAATCTTAATATATTCTGATACAATGTAAAAACAGCAGTCCCATGGCCGTACAGCGGCATCTCCAAACAATCTTCCTTGGTGACCAGTTTGGTAGTGACGTTGTTTTTTCCATCCGAGGTACTTTGATCTATGCAACGCAAAAGCTCATCCCTCATCTGCGCCTACATCATTTTTGCGGTTCCGCGGCAAAGAATAGGGCCGCTGCATATCCTGTTGGAAGGGTAGGCAGAGGGGTAGAACTCCCCCAAATTCATTGTGTTGTTTTTTTTGTTCATGCTCATGAAAGGTCATTATCATGACCCCTGCATTGTTTCAGGTGACATCTTGCTCAAATCACTAGAGCAGTGGCAGAAAAACAATAAACGTGGCTCCAGCGTAAATGTAGTGTCTACAATAGAATTTGCAGCAACTCTGCCGTTGAGAAGGTTCTAGGCCCATTCTCCATATTTTATCTTGATGTACATGGAGGATAAGCTTGGCATGTTCATTCCTGTTAGGCTCCATATAACCTTTCGTGTTGGTGCGCCTTAAAACCACAATTCAATTCATTTTTGGCCTCTCCAAGAAACCGAAATCTAAAAATAGTTTATTATAAAACATTAAAACACATGTGTTTTTTTTCAAGTACGATCTGCTGTCTTAAATAGTTAGTAGTTTTTAATTAAATATTTAATAAAAAGTTTTTTCTGAGATTACCAGATAGGGAGCGCTTTTATCAAATTGTGTGTGACTGCTGCAAGTGTCTACAATAAAATGATACCATAAGGTGAGTGTTTAGGGCCATTTTGCCATCATGTTTTATGTGCTTTCCCCCTTTCAACAAATACAGTTTTTGAAGCTGCAGTGTTTTTGTTTGGACTATATATAAACAATCTTGTGTTAATTAGTACAAGCTTCAGCATATTGATTCTTCTAACAGCCAACATTTTTTTTGTTAACCAATATCAATTTCTTTACAAAACAGTTATTATACCTTCATACTTTTATCAGGTAGAACGTTCAAAGACCCGTGTAGTATTCTCGTCCATGGCTTTATCTTTCTGCCTCTTCATTCTTGTTTAGCTTTTTCAGCCTATAGTAATATAAATGCAACCAAAATAAGAAGTGTCAACATTAACTTTTAAAAAGACCGGCCGGGTTGAATGTCACCAGCAAAAAGTCATATACATACTTTACTGTAGGGGTTGCGGGATGGGATGTGTGTGTTTGTGGGGGGGGGGGGGGGAGGGAGGAAAGACCGGGTTGAACGTCATCAGCAAAATGGCTTATATACATATACATACTTTACTTTAAGGGGTGTAGAATTGATAAACCTAGTGTACAAATCATTTTCTTTAAAATCCTGATCCTGACCATATGGATACATTTCTGAAAATCTCATTCAGAATAGTCAATACTTCTTTGTTTTACAAAATATGTCGTTCAGAATCTTGTTTTGTTTTGACCGTCGAAAACTAAAGTCGCTAAAGCCGTTCTGAAACCTCTAGATGTTATGTTTAGAAACCAAACAGTTGACAAAAATTGTTTAAATCATAAAAGTATGCATGTAATTAATTGTAATGAGCTGTTTTCTAACGCTTAAATGTCCGCATATATGATTGCCGTACATTCGCGAAAACTGATGACATCGTTTTCAGCATACGAATTCCTCCATTTAAAAAGGGATTGAGTTCCTGTTTCGTGAACGAATATATATACTTATTACATTGTTCATACGCGTGAAATATGTTACGTGTACACTCGAAAATACTTACGATGTTGTTAATGTGTTTAACTTCTGCTTGTTTCAAATGCGCCAGTCGTCTAACCGCTTTTTCTAAACTGTGACGTCACGTAGGTGATAACTGTTCCCCGGTCGATTTCCCGGATTTCCCGGATTTCCCGGTTACTTCCCGGTTAAAACGCGATTGAAAAGAGATGGCAAGTTTGATATGTGTGTTGATGTTTCTGATGTTTTAATGATCTATATGACTTATTATGTCTTCCCCACATATTGTTTTTAGCTTGGATGTCTGTCTGTCTGTCTGTCTGTCCGTCTCAAGTCGTGTCCTCTCCATATCTCTTGAACCGCTTGAGGAATTTTGAAATAACTTGGCACAAATGTTCATCATATCGAGACGACGTGCAGAGCGCATTTCATCCACGTCCGTTCACGATCAAGGTCACACTTAGAGGTCGAAGGTCATATGTACTATATTCCGTGTCCTCTCAATATCTCTTGAACCGCTTTTTTTCAAGCTTTTCAGTTGCTTTTTTTTTCAGTTTTTTCTTTTCCAATTTACTTCATACCGGTACATTGTACTCTGAATAAAACATTGGTTAGCATTACTCATTCATTTTAATACATAATGTTTTCCATCCTGTTCCTGCCCCTAGGTAGGGTCAGATATCAGAAGTGGGACTTGCTTTTTGCAAAGTTCAAGTATACCAGTATTTTTCAAATTAAAAAAACAACAACACCATCCTAGACCTAGATCTGACTAAAGCTCCATGGGATTTGAAGCCCTGAATATAAAATAAGCTATGTACTCTTCTGACGAGAAAACGTTGCAATCGGCTGCGATTTCAATTATTGTTTATCTTTCGCTCATAAATAATAATATGAAAATGAATTTATTTTATTAAATATTCTTTCTTTATTAGTGATTATGGCCACCGGCCCATACACATATAAACATATAATACATAATCAATATAACACATGATTTGGTTAACGGACATCAAAAACATGGTTTCTTTTCTCAAATGATTATTAATACAATAATTGTCCTATTTTTCCCTGAGATTTTATTTATGTGGTGGCTTAAAAGGACAATATGGGCTGACTCATGAATGTAGTAAGAGGTAACAAATGTTTTCAACCTAGAACATTTATTGTGTGTAATGTATACATGTACATGTATATAAAAAAGATTACAAGTACACAATTTCCATCGATTACCATCCCCAAAAAGGAATAAGTTTTTTTCCATCCTTTTTTCCATCCCAAAATTTGTCTAAGTCCAACTTTCCGTGGAAATATTCTGCTTTTCCATCGAATTCCGTGGAAATGTTTTAGGTGTTGGTTATATTCCGCGGACAAAATGGACGGAAAATATTGGGTTGAAAATAATTCCGTGGAAATTAACAGAATTCCGCGGCAGTTTACTGTTTTCCATGCCAATTTCTACGGAAATCTGTGGAAAATATCTAATGAGGATGGCATTTCTAGAGACGGGTATATACCATTATTTCATTAGATTGGTACATGTTTGTACATGTATATATATGCATAGTATGCATGCTTAATAACAATGAGGTACAACTGATTTAAATATAAAAATACAAGGTCTGAAATAAATGGTAATATAAATGGTTTTTAAATGGCTTCAAGAAATTCCCATTTTGTTATACTCCTACTGAAACAAATGGTCCAAGTAAATGAATGGCGATTCAATGGCATTTCTAGAGACGGGTATATACCATTATTTCATTAGATTGGTAAATGTTTGTACATGTATATATATGCATAGTATGCATGCTTTATAACAATGAGGTACAACTGATTTAAATATAAAAATACAAGTTCTGAAATAAATGGTAATATAAATGGTTTTTAAATGGCTTCAAGAAATTCCCATTTTGTTATACTCCTACTGAAACAAATGGTCCAAGTAAATGAATGGCGATTCAATGGTAAACTAAGTGATTCATTCTGAATCTTCAGTTTCCTGTACCATTGAAAATGCATTTTATTAAATAAATGGAAATAAATGGTCAATAATCAATAGTTTTGTTGGCTATTTTTAAGAAGCACAATTTATTTTTCTTCAAATAAATGATGTTTTAATGTTTTTTCTGAAACGGTAAAGCAATATTATATTAATGGAATTTCAATGGAAAAATACCATTTCTTTTTGCTAAGGGGACCTACGTGTACAAGGGAGTGGTCAGATCATATAGTGGAGAGTATCAAAGCGTAATTAAATTAGGTCATGATTTTATTTACCATAAAATCCATTCTGCACAGTAACATGAAGCCATATAAATCTAGCCTTATAATATACACCATGGTTTACTAAAACCATTTTAAACCCGATTTCATGAACAACTCTAGGATATAGTGAATTCAACTTTCTTTCTTCTTTTTACATTTTTATCATTGTCTAACATTTTTAAATTTATTGATATTGTGTTATAATTTTTTTTTTAAATTAACTGTTATTCAGATTTCAACTAATGGGGTGTGCAAATGACATTTCTGAAAAATTACTTGATTTATGACCATCAATCACCCTGTGATGGGATGTGATTACATAACATAATCTATACCAGAGATAAGCAAGCATTCAAGTGACAAGGGTTTTATTGCACCTCTCCCCCTCCAGGCAAGATTTGATTGCGTAATCTGTTCTGACATGTAAGACACAGGCTCTGTGTACATTACGAACTACTAGTTTTATGCAACAAATAAAACAGGTGACAATTTACTTAATTACAAGGTGCCATTAGCAGGCATAATTTTGTGTTTAGTAAACAGTTAAATACCAGAGAGCTCTAAGATAAGAATTTTAATATGATTTTTTTTATTACCATTTTTTATATATATAATTATTATAAAAACTTTTTTACTCCAATCATTTTTTTCTGATCAATATGTTATTACCCTTCATTTGTTTACATTTGCTTTTTAGCTTTAGAACTGTTACTCAGAATTATTCTAAAGTTTATGGTTTCAACTAAATTGTCAAATTTTGTGTTTGCGTATGTTTGTTTTCGTTTTTACTTTACAACACAACAAACAATTGACTCCAAAAAAAAAGTCTTTATTCATGGAAAGATAACTCGTAATTTTATTTACGCTGTGATCGATATTGATACATTTTCCATCCGAGACAACGTTACGCTTTTACCAGACGATATGTTTTCGTATTAACCGAACGGATATAAATACATGGACAAGATTGCAGTACCTATTAATTATACATTATTTCAACACGGTTAAACTGAGGTAAACATAAACCTCAAACCTTTCTATAATTTAAAATGCTTGCTTGACAATTTTGTCAAGCATAGATTTTTTCTGAATATGTTCAAATACTAAGTAAACATATTCTACACACCATTGACAAGCAGTCATCGAATTAACCCATAAGCCCCAAGCCCGGGGCTAGTAAACTGTCATTCGGGCTAGTGATTTTTTTAAATTTATATAGTCTGGCTTAAGGAAAATGTACGGGTTTTCATGGAGTATATAAGAATTCGGGCTAGTGACATGAACATTTTAATTCAAAGACTAGACAAGTATGGAACAGTTTGACAATAGAACCATGAATTCTGAATATGGCGATTGGCAAAAGTTTAAACGCTATGTATTTATGTTTAGCTACGCACTGAAATAAATATTTTGTGTTTTTCTCACATTTGTTTACTTTTTTAATAGACGCAGCGCAAAAACTTCTGCGTTTTTTGGCTCATATATATATGTACATTACGCAGATACGGAGCTTATCCTAAGAGCTCTGAATACCATATTTCTAAAATGCTCTAAAAGCACAACCTTTCTTTTGTCGTAAAAAATTAAATGTACCAGTGTATTTTGTTAACAATCTTTCAGTTATATCACCAGTGTGTTATAATTACATCATGCTGGGAAGACTTGTCCTTAGCAATACTCTTATAATGCTGAACGTCAAGACTCAAGTAAGGGAACCGCCAGAACCATATATATATGAAGTATGACTTGGGCGAGGAATGAACCCACAACCTCATGCATGCGAGGCGGACATTCTACCACTATGCCATCGTGGTGGTTTCCTAAGAAAGTGACCGTTAAACTTGTTACACACACATTTGATTTATTTCAAGAAGTCAAGCTAAACCACATGTGTATGTCACTTTATTTTAAAGGGACACATGGCAATCTTGATTTAAAAACTTGCAGTATTATCCTCATAATTTTTTCTACATAATTTGCATTTGTTTAATCATTAATATTAAAAATATAGAACAGTAAATTCAGTTCTAAATTGCACTTTTCATAGTGAAGTGTCATTTTATTGACTATAAAATAAAAAAATAAACCTGTAAGTCATCAAGTTTTAAAGGCAAGGGTTCAACAAAACCACTTTAATAAGTAAAAATCCCACCAAATAATGCATTTTTTTGGGCTGTTTTTATAGCCATTCATGATTGGGCTATATTCCCAATGCCAAAACATATATTTTCCCCAATTTTGAGACAAAAGTTCCCAATTGAAGGAAAAGGGTTAGTGTGACAAGTACTGAGAATAAAACATTTTTAAAATTCCGAATTGTAACGGTATGGGTTATCTCCCCTAAGTATAGGAAAAACACTGTAATGACAAAATTACACAACAAAACCGTTCATCAAAACTCTATCCAGCTGTTTAGGTCATATATAACAATCATCAGTCAATATATATGTGCCAAATAAAAGTATATGATTTTCATGGGTTCTTAAAATAACCATGATTGAATATGCATAAAACTTAGTTCGACGGTCCAGTTTTGGGTTTTTAGTTAAAGTTTACATAGTTTGGATTCTCAAAATTGTAAGTTATATATTTATATATATATACATATAATATTATATAAATCGCCATCAGTAGCTTTAGAAATGGCGTACATATTGTAATGTAAGATTTTACTGATGTTGACGGGATAGCTACTTTAAACTAGAGCTACAAGCTAATGTCATCATTTATTTTGAACAAAGTTGAAACCGTAATGCATGATTTACAAATTGCAATACGGGTCTGGGGGCTATATTGTAACAATACTGCAGTGCTCCAGATAAGCTTTCATCACGCATGAAAAAACTTAATTGCGAATTTACATTTACTAATGCGTATTCTTAAAACAAGTTTTGAAAAAAAACATTAATGTAAAATGTTTACTCATAGTTGTTACCAAAAAACATAACATATTTCCTCGTCTGCTTAAATATATTGATTAAAACTGTCTGTCGTTTTTAAATGGCATTAATTTGTGTCAAACAGCCGACTTCTTTTTTTTCCTTGCAAGCATAGACTATTATTTGCTGGTGGTACTTGATTGTCATTCAATACCTAACATCAGTAAGTATTGAGTATGATTGGATGCATTCGATTTTTCTACTGAAGTGTAAAGTGTGTATGTAGGTATTTGGTTCTCGATACTTAAAGACGATTTTGTAATGCGTTTTTGTACTCGTTTCTTTATTTTTAATGCTTTTGATAGTGGTGTACCGATTAATCGATTGTAAACGATCATCAGGTTTAATACTTAAGCATTTGATTATGATGATCGATTATGAAAGTATATAAACGACCAACGGCTAAATGTAAAATTTCACGTTGATTAATTTTAAAATTGAAATAAACCTATGCAGGAAACAACAGTTGGGAAATAAACATGTTAAAATGAGCATGTACACAAATTAATACATTTATATTTGAATTAGAATTACTTCACTGATTGAAATAAAATTACAATGGCACTATAAACTAGACAGGAATGAATACATTCAAAAACTTGTTTTAAGTTCAAGGCCTGAAATACAGTGACCTTAACGTTAAACTTTATGCTGACTAGCCGATTATAACCAATGATTGATCGGCTACATCCAACCAACTCTAACCAATGATCGATTGTAAATTTCAACCGATTGAACATCACTAGTTTTTGATGGTTTGTTTGTTTGTATGATGATTTACGTGATTTTCAACACATGTAAGGTTATATATATGACGGTTGCTTTTTTGTGGTGAAGGCAGATCACCCAGTTTTTTTTGGATAGAACTATGCACCACCCGCCATCCATAATAGAGTTTTTGATGAAAAAATATTCGTAATTACGCAGATACGCGTCTTATCTGGACTAGGCTAGCGCTAGGAATTTAAAGCTTTTAGCCCTAAAAATATCTTTAGCCAGACTTTTGCCGAGATATTTTGTAACTTTAATTGAAGGCGCTAAAACCTCGCGTTTGCGTACATATCAAAAGTAAGTTATAAGAGTATGCTTTAAACAAACAGTGTCACACTTCGTGCACTTGCTGTTTTGATCAGCTATTATGGCCATAAGAGGGCGCCACATTATTTGATATTTACCCGGCTCAATAACGCAATCAAATATATGGATAATATTGTGTGCGTGAGGTGGGGACACAAACTAGTTGATTGACAGCGAGAGGCGGAACAGTGGTCGGCATCTATCGGATATAATTTGACAACGGTTTTCAATAAACACTGCGATAATTATTTATCTGTCCAAATTGATTGTCGCTAATTCTTTAACAACACCAAGACGTCGTTTATTAGAATTCGGAATTTTTTAGACAAAATCGGTCGAAACTATGTGTAATCGAGTACAGGTATATGGTGAAATATTGATTCCTAACCATATGTCCTCGAAAGCTCAGTGGTTAGAGCCCTGGTACGGTAAACCAGACCCTGGGTACGAGTCCCGGTTGAGGAATTAATTTTTCACCACCTGTTATATTTGGGGGCTCTTCCGGGATCCAAAACCGTGACTGTCAGCATGAAATTGTATGAAAATAAGTCCGACAGCCGTCCTGAAGTTAACTCTATTAGGGACGAATTTCAATCTGGTGGGGGTGTATATAACCGGGTACAGGTATATGGCGAAATGTCGATTCCTAACCGTATGTCCTCGACAGCTCAGTGGTTAGAGCGCTGGTACGGTAAACCAGAGACCCTGGGTTCGAGACCCGGTTGAGGAACGATTTTTTCACCACCTGTTATATATGGATTCGCCAGACCGCCGAAGTCTGGTGCATTGAATGATGGAGCAAGCGTACCATTGCACAAGCGTACCGAGATCAAGCGTACCACTTTCCGAGAGCAAGCGTACCACATATATAGACATATATAGTGATTCATTGGTATATCAATTATCTAGTATATCGAACATAAAACATAATGGATCATTGATAATAAGCAGTGTAATTATTATTTTTTTGGTAATATATTGATATTTAAGTGAATGCCGAGGTAAATGATGAAAAAAAGTAGCATTGTATGTGTATACATGACTATATTCTCATTATTTATGGTACATTTAAGCATCCACTTACTCGGTTAATAATCTTTAAATAATTTATTTTAAGCATGTAACAATGTTTATTTACCTTTATAGTTGACGTCCGTATTTATAGCGATTCATTTAGAGTAATGTATAGTTTCCAAGCACACTATTTTATCCCATTAAAGTATCCAATACCATGCTATCAACTTATTATTATCTCTCTCTGTAATACTATGTCTATGAAAATATAATAACATAAACAGTTCCTAATACTGGTATTCCTCATTTGCAAAATTTAATTTAACTTAATTTTGCCATTTTGATTTCGGTCGAAGCGCAGTACGCTTTCAAAAATAAAAGACTTAACAATTACACACGCTCAGACGGACGCGCAAACGCATGTTTCATTTTGATACACGCGCAATGAAACACAAACACGGACAAACATTTCAATGAGTGAAGAAAAGAATTAACAACTAATTAATCAATTAGTTGTTTGAATACCACATTTCAGACGGGCGCGCAAACGCATGTTTCATTTTGATACACGCGCAATGAAACACAAACACGGACAAACATTTCAATGAGTGAAGAAAAGAATTAACAACTAATTAATCAATTAGATGTTTGAATTCCACACGCTCAGACGGACGCGCAAACGCATGTTTCATTTTGATACACGCGCAATGAAACACAAACAAGGACAAACATTTAAATGAGTGAATAAATTGGACGCTCATAAATGATATAAATAAAATATAAGATCGCTGTATCGACATTCACTACAGTATTAACCACAACGAATGATGTCTAAGCCTACATACCTGTGTATGTTAGGCCCATGTTACCATCGCATCTTACCATCGACCATCGACGATGGTCATGCGATGGTCGATGGTAAGATGCGATGATGGTAAGATGCGATGGTCGATGGTAAGATGGGATGGACCATCGACCATCGCATCTTAACATCGTCCATCGCATCTTACCATGAACTTGATGAAGGGCTGAATGTAAAGTGTTCCTACCAGTCCATGTGAGGTCTTGTCAGGCACTGTATAATATATCCACTTGTATATGTCCATATAAACTCAATATCTCTTCCGCTCTAATGAAGCACAACACGCACAATGGCCACTTGAGTTCGAGAGACCGCCTCCTCGCCGGGCCGCTACCAGTCAGGAGCTTGGGCTCGGTCATGTGACGTCTAGCTGGAGTCATGTGAGATCAGCAGGCGGGAAACTACTAACTACCCAAATCCCCAGGGAATCTACCCGCAAGAACCTAGTGGTACCCCATGTACATTCACCACAAATGCGCCGGGCAAAACTTCATCAGAAACCCTCAGAAGTACTTTTCCTGGAAACTCCGTCTCAGCTTACAAACTAAGTAATGCATCATCCATTGCCCCAACTCTCTAGCAGAAATTTTAACACATCCAATAATTGTTCTGGCCATGTTATTAAATCCAGTTTATTTGATTTCTGAATGAAAATCCCGAACAAAAGAATGGCCGCCATGTTCTTCTTCTTTCATTTATGTCGATGTATACTCGTGATGCGGTTATATGTATCATATAAGGGATACAATTATTTTGCTTAAAAACTATCATATACTATTTATACATGACCAGTGTTGTGTAATAACATCAATTTGTTAATAAATCGACACCTGTAAAGCATATTTCTTGTCAGGGAGCAAAAGAAAACAGTAATCACGATGGGACTATTTACGCGGAAGCCGCATCACAACATACCCGGCCATACCCGCGACTTATGACTAAAACCACGGGTCAGACCGGGTGAGATAATTAATAGGTCGCAAACGTAATAAAGAGACGGGAGGCCTTTGCAAATCTGAGCCTTTTCTGCTGCAGCTGCTCTGTCAGAAGTGGCTTTCTCTTCCTTCTAAATGCATTCAAACCAAGCGATTGTTTTAGATAATTATGTACAGATGACTTAAATATAGCTGCACCTTTTCCTTTCAGCCTGTATATTTAGACAGCTCCTCTATTATTTTTGAGGATAGTTTTGCTGGTATTTCACTCCCCTTTTTTCTCTGAAATTCACCACTTTCGCCTCGTGTTGTCCACTTTTTCACAAATTGTTTTGATTTATTTAAGATCTTCATTATTTCATTAATTGTGAAGTCCGGTTTCCTCAGTATATAGGCTTGCGAGCGTTCAGGAACTAATTTGTTTTCACTGGAAGCCATTTTTATGAATATTGTCAGCAAAATATTTGAAAATGACATCATCAAGTATTTATGACGTCACTTCCTGTTTAGCGACATATATTGGAAAAATATGTTGTTAAATTGTGTCACTTGCATAAAGTTCTGTTAATTGATCTTAAGAAATAAAAACGTAACATATGTTTATTTTAGGTACCCCTTTCTTTTTTTGGACATCCTGTACAGTCCAGTAAACTACAGTTAGTGCATATACAGTCTTCATAGTTTAGTGATGGTCCAGTTAAGCTCCTGATTGTTGGTTCAGATACACTCTAGTTAACGTCGTGAAGGCTGGTGTAGATACAGTCTAGATAACCTCGAAATGGTTCGTGCCGATGAAGTCTAGCTAATAAATACTGAAAAGGGAATCACTTGATAAAGTCCAATTAATATCAAGACAGTTCAGATGCAGCGATTTTGCTAAAACGTTCAATTCACGTTGTGAAAAAAATAGGACAAACTGTGTCTTATTCGAGTACTAGTTGTTTAGTTACACCGCAACTTATTGCATTATCTAGACATTCGATAGTTTAAAAAAACCGTTATTAACTTATATCATTTAACAACCTCGTTTGTGTTAACATGTCCGAAGTGTGAAATGTTTGAGAATGCGTTTTTGTAAAATACACAACATTATTTTTTGACCTTGTTATATCAACTATCCATACATTATTATCCATTCAATATGTGTAAATATCAATTCAGTTAAGGTAGCTTTGATATGGAAAGACGTTAATATGGCCTTGGAATGTCGAGTTTCTATAAATTGTAAATATATATATTTATATATGTATCATACCCCACTGATATATTCAATCCCAAACTGAACTTTGTGGCAGACTGTTTGGATTGATAGCTAAGTTTCGTTTTTGGAAAATACCTTGGTGTTAAATAAGACCTAACACGCCGTCCTATATATATACTCAACAAAAAAAGAAACTTACGCAACTTTACCCATACATGTAGACACAATGAAAAAATATTTTGTTTGGTCTTATATGTTAATACCTTTGTTTAAAGGCCAGCACTGCCATGAAAACAATTTGCCTTGAATCAAACTTGTACGCAAAGTTATTCCCCTTGTTTTAATGTAAACAGCATTTCCGGGTCTTGTGGTTTAAACTTTGATTTAACATAGTTTAGTTCTATTTAAAAAAACAGATGATAACCCCAGCACCAAACAGACGGAGAAGGTAAGCTGACCTGTTCACTCACTTTTGCACCATACAGCTTTCAAGAATGAATATTTTCAGATTACCTCCCTTTATAATACAAATATAGTGATTTCGCAATTTGAATAAAACATGTTTTAGCAGCAACACACTAACTCTGGGTTTTGATGATTATTAATATTGATCAGAATGATCGAGTGATAAGTATATAATGATGAAATTGTATCTAGATTTGTGTACAAAGTGTAACAAAGTCAACCCTATGCAAATCACAGCTTAAAATGCGGAAGTTTCTATTTTGTTCAGTATAAATTGATTAGAAAACAAAAAGCTACATACAATATATCAGATACTAAATGCAATAATTTCATTTAAATCGAAACGGATCCTCATACAGAAGAGGTATCAGATAATTAGAAGTTTTTGCATGACTTTTTAAATATGCATGACTTTTTAATTTTTAATTTATTAACCGAGTTGGATAACAAATGATGCGAGGCTGTGCCGAATAAAATATTAGTTTCATGCACGTTGGTTGGTTTTGTTTGTTAATCATTTTGACGAAATGTTATATATTACGCCATATAAAATGAAAGAGGGATCCAATTACTGAACTGATTTTTTCACAATGTGTTAAATCATTGTTATAAGTTTTGACCTTGATTTTTGCCTTGCAATTTCGGTCCAATATCAATATACTTTTTGTATAAATAAGTAAATTATAATTACTACCGAAATATACATGTATATTGAGATATGTATTCATTTAATTGCAACTGGGATCATTTATCAAATCAAATTAAAATGTATGTATGTTCAAATACTATGTGTAGATAATTATAATACGCACTTCTGTGTTTTGGTGTAAATATTTGGTTTTGACGACACACAGATATGCATGCAACTGCAATTATATTTCCTGTTTTAGATTACTTTGCCCCGATATAGGACAAGATGTTCTTTCATTCAAATGTTATTTATAATTGTGCTATCTAAAATGACCTTGGAGTTGAACAAGACGCTAAACATCGATTTAAACAAGTAGACGCTTTATTACAAACTTGCCTAAAAATGGAATAAGCTAAATGCACCAATACATTTTTAAAGAGACACACAGCAAATCTTCATTTTTTTAAAACTTGGGGCGTCCCGTTAGTTTTCTGCCATAACTTGCATTTTTGCAATCATTAATGTTAATTATTGAAATAGTTTTGCATAACATTAACGGTCGATTATATATTGCATCAACCATTACTATAAACCTATGGTAATAAAAGGCTGAAAAAATGAAAACTCAAGATTTATTAATTATATGCAAGGAGGTTTAAAGTCAAAAGTATACTGGACAAATCAGTTGATATACTAGTTTTAGTGGTTGATAACAACAGACTTCAAGATTGTCGTGTGTCCCTTTAAAATGTAATATTATAGTTAACTAAAACAGCGATTTATTTCAAAAACTAATTCATACTGCAACCTCCACTGAGGGAGAGAAATACGCACATTACAATCACGATGATGACCAAATGTCTGATCTACGTTCTATAAAAAGATCTAGAAAAACAAAAATAATGTAATAACAAAACCCTCCGAACCCCACCACCTTCCCCACCCATTCCATTTGTTGTGCACTTTTAGATTTTTTAGAATGTGAAAATGTTGTAGGATACAAGTAATAACTGGGAGAGTACACGTAAAAGCATGTACGCACTTATAATTTATTTCACTCACCTGGGTGGGGATGGGGTTGTGGCAGCAATGGGAGTACCCAGGGAAATAGAGAAATGTTTAATTTCTACCCTAGGAGCAACATTTTACAGGGTAGTCCCCAATGTTGGTACTGTACCGGTTCTGTCATAAGTCAGTACCCCGGTGTAATTATCGTTGGTCTAATTGGGCTCTGCACGCAATATCCGTTCCTAACCGTTACGGGTAAAAATTAACAGGAAAGGAAGTGCAAAACCAGCAACAACAATTTTTAAATTATAATCAACAAATTTATTTAAATTGTACAATGAACAATATTCACTTGCAGAATACACATAAATTATATCAAATATTTCTAAAATCCGCTATTAGAATAAAGTCCAAAATTATTGGCACATGCCCCTTTAATCTAAATTGTACAGTGTCCCTTAAATCCAATTTTATGTTAAATCATATCAACATCATCATTATAAACACTCATTCATAAGAAACATCACCCATTAAGGGTGCGGCGGGGTGAGGTGATGGGTGTGTCCGGTTTTCTAGTGTTTTTTTGGTGAGTGGGATATTTTCGAATTTTCCAGGGGACTGGGGTGTTGTAAAAAAATATTTTCTATAGGAGGTGATTTTAAGGTAAATGAGGTAATGAGGTCGGCTGATAGGGATTGTTGAGGTGTGTTGGGTGGCGGTAAAGGAAAAATGTCCAGGGAGGTATTTCCGAAATTTCAGAGATTTGTTTTATACAAAAATATCCATGGGAGTATTTGTAGATTTTCTAGTGGTTCGAGGTTTGAATAAACGCTCTTTTCAGGGTAGGTTTGTTTGAGGATATGTTTGAAGAAAAAAGTTTAAAGGGTATTTTGGTGACATTCTATGTGCGGGGTCTAAATCTAGAGGGTGGCGGTGGGGTGGTGGTAGTGCGAATAGCTTGGCTGGAACAGCTCATTCCTTTCAAACAGGAGTTAATTTCTGTCAAATCCTCGGTGTGTTAGTCCCACCGCCGTCGCACCATCACCACCTCACAATTCCTCATTTTAAAAGTAAAAGTAAAAATTCAAATAGGGTAATACAGTTATATTCTATTTTCTTTTTATAATCAATTAAAAATAAATCAAACGTAGTATTTGCTATGTCAGTTGCAAAATCATAGCTTCAATCTCAAATAAATACGCATACACATTTCCATACACATTCTATTAATAGACGCAGATAAATTGTATGACTTGTCTCACCCGATAATGTTTGACCAGTGAATGCCTTCTAGTTTGATCACGTTTTGTGAGTGCTGACAGTCGTCAATTTAAGGCTGTGTAGCAATATAAATCTTAACATCTTAGAAAACGATACATAGATAGATTTTTTTCGGCAAAAATAAAGATGTACATACATGGTTAAACAAGAAATCCTCGGAATAACATGTCTCGCCTAACGAAGGTTTGTAAACATTTTAATAACTAAAAACAATGGAGCTTACGGTTTGCTGAGGCACTATGAGAAAATGATGCAAATGTAACAATTAAAGTTACCGGGTATCTGCCATTTGCTTGGATGGTGAAGGTCACAGCCACATTTGCTTTTTGATACGTTGTGATGTATTACCCAAGAAACAACTTTAAGCGAAGTTTGAAAGGTTTAATGCATAAAGTTTGAGAGAAAGTGACCTAAACCCAAATGTTGAAGGTAAACATTATTAAGTTACCTGTCAATTGGGTCGAGGTCACATGCACATTTCTATGTCAAGTTGCAATGTACCACTTGAAAGGTCTTAGTGCATAAAGTTTGTGAAAATGTGAGATCAACGCAAAATTTGAAGGTAAAAATTATAAGGTTATCTGCCCATTGCTTGGAGGGTCAAGGTCGCATCTACATTTGCTTTGTCACGTTGCGATGTATCACCCAAGATACAACTACAAACTAAGTTTGAAAGGTGTAGTGCATACAGTTTGCAAGAAAGTGACCTAAACGCAAAATAATGTTGAGGGTAAAAATTATAAGGTTATCTACCCCTTTATTGGAGGGTCAAGGTCACATCCACATTTGCTTTGTCACTTTGCAATGTACCACTCAATATACAGCTATAAGCTATGTTTAAAGGGCTAGTGCATACAGTTCTTAAAAAAGTGACCTCAACGCAAAAGTTGATGGTAAAACTTATTAAGTTATCTGCCCCTTGCTTGAAGGGTAAAGGTCACATCCACATTTGCTTTGCCACGTTGCAATTTACCACCCACGATACAACTATAAGCAAAGTTTGAAAGGTCTAGTGCATACAGTTTGTGAAAAAGTGACCTAAACGCAAAAGTTGAACGTAAAAACATACAAAACATGGTAATTCATTTTATATTTCACAGAAAAAAATATGCGGTAGTATTTTATGTTAATAGCTGTAAAGATAATCAAATGGCAAAACAGGTTTCAAAATGTACGGTCGAATTTAAAGAAGTACAAAACACCCCATTCTATTGTAAAAGTTGCATAAAAGAAATGTCATTGTAATAGTAATAACTGACAAGGTATTCAGAATAAAGTTAATTGATTAAAATAAAGAAATTGGAAATATTGTATAATGTATAGAAACATCTGTCATTTACATCAAAAGGAAATGATTTTGTGAAGAAAACAACTTCAATTTACCCCACCCACTTTATATTGTAATTCTAGTATAATTTGATGTTTAATTGTGCTTAAAGATGTTAAAAAATAACAATAAGAATCAATTGCATCTGTAATTTAATTTGTTTAACAGAAGAATATAAATCAAATGAATCAGTGATACACATTGACACTTACTTGAGCTTCCCCATTATAAATTGGGTGGGTGGGGTAATTCCACAGCTAGGTAAAATTACTTTTTTGAACAGCAAATATGTTTATATAGAATAAATACATATTAAATTGTTAATCATATTCTACCTAGAATAAATATATAAATCAAATAAACCACTTATATATATGTATACACTGGAATGATCCTATATAAATATTATTGTGTAAATATGGAAATTGGTAGTGTCATGCCATCATCAATATATCCATGTTACCAACAGCAAATATCCCAAAATGGTTTTATTAAAGTATTCCTTTTATTTTCACAGGTTCTTAATTTCCACAATACTATTTATAAAGAAATTGTAAGAAATCTGACATTTTACACTTCAACTCGAGTCATATATCCGCAGTTGCTTATAAATGAAGACATACTTTTTGAGGAAAGTAAACACATTTGAAATCAAGTAAAGCTGTAATACCACTAAGTAATGAAATTTAGAATTTATTGTCATGCATTTTTAATTTCCATTTACCTGAACATTTACTCAGAACATGATAATAGTTTCCATATGACACTAAAACTGGTATCAATGTTTACCTTTGTGCATTTGAATAGTTTTTGATCTTAATCTTAATCCTAAGTGGGTGGGGCAATTTGATATACAAATTTAACAAAGAAAAGTCATTAATTGACCATAAAACAGAACAGTATTTAATAAACTAAACAGACTTTTATCTGTTGTTAGAACATTTCATCACTTAGATACGAAAAAATACTTCAATTGTGATATATGTCAAAGCAATATCTTATAAATTCCAAAATATCACTTAATATTGCACTCATTTTAGAATTCAATGGGTTCTTTTATCCATCGCTTACTTAAAAAATGTATTACAAACACTTGAATTTTTGTTATTTTCTTTTAGTATATATTTTATTGTCTCAAAATAACACATATGTGTATTGCTTATGTAACAAACAGAAAATCTGTAAGTTAAGTATAAAGTCTCTAAAAGTGGGTGGGGTAAATTTACATGTAAAATTAAGATTTTTGGCTGAAAAGAAGAAAACAAGGTCATTTAAACTGATTGTACTTGTCATATTTCGGGGCTGTTTACTGTTTTACATAATTATTAATAGTGAAAATACAGAAATTATTAAATATAACTTTTTGAGTCACATTTTATGACATTCTCTGATTTTCAGTTTTTTCAAGGGGGTTATGTTTAAAAACGCATTAAAAATCATGTAAAGCTGTAACTTTGAAATTGCTATAATGCGTTTTCCTTACCTCCATAAAATTGCCCCCAAATTGACAATAGTAAGAATTTGCCCACCAAAATGGTACCGGATTGTCAATTTTGGGGTGCTGGCCCAAGGTCTATTAATTTTGGTGGTGTTGTTACTTTTAATAGTGTTTACCAGTATGTTATTTCCGCAAAAATATTATTTGTTGTGCCTGACACTGAAACAAAATGTATGTATTAAAATAATTTGCTTATTGAGAAATTTAGCTAACACATTAATTTCTATAGCCATAAAACATCCTATAGTGGTATTCTCTTTTTGATATTTGGAGTCATGTTTATCGAGTGGTAATAAAAGAGAACAATACCGTTTCTGGGTATAAGAATGCACTAGTGTTAATGTAGTTTCAGTTTCCCTCTGAGGAGCGTTTATTTATTTGTTTTATTTTTATAAAAAAATGGCAGCAGGAGGTACTCCAGAATGCACACTTTAAATTATCAATAAACACAATAATCGTAACATAGGTTCACATTCGGTGCTCAAACGATGACCGGGCCTGCACATTCAGTTTAACATAGCTACGCCCCTGGCTGAGACAGAAAGGAAGAAAGACAATAAATTTATAAATAAACGTAGAGGAAACTTTATCATTATATCGACGAACTAAATGCGGATGGTCAGAAATGCTTTAATAAAAAACGCCATTTTGAAACTTGAGATCGGTGAAAGTGTATTGTTTACCTGTTCACCGTGGCATTATTTAGCCGGTGAACATTATAACAATATTGGTTTCGCACTACCACGCGAAAAGTCGAAAACTACAAAAAAATGTTTTGACTTTTCGAGTAAATTGTAGTCCGAATAATGAAATTAACTCACATGAGTTTGAGAAATTATCGAGCTAAAACTTTAAGTTTTCTAGTTGTCGTGTGAAATCTTCAGGGCGAAAAGTCGAAATTGATAGTACTAAATTTCGACTTTTCGTGTAAACATCAGGTCGAAAGGTTGATGGCACTGACAGGATTCCGTAGGGAAAGATAAAAGTCATAATTATCCACAATGACGTTAATCACGTCAACAGTTGAATGACGTCACTGTGGAAATGAACATTGCAAATGTTAGTAATTCGTGACGTCAACGCACAATGTCAATGATTTGCAATCGGAACCTCGATTGAACCTCGATTCCAATAAAATCAGTTATACCTCGTGTTGGAATCCCGATAAAAACAAATTGTACTTTGTGTTGGAATTCCCGAACTTCACCGGATACCCATAAAAGATTGGCAAATATATCATGCAGTTACCGTACAACCGGAAATTGCCAAACTGTTATAGATGTTAGCGGACGGACATCGAGATTGCCTTTGTACGGTCTGGTCTATACACACTATATGGTGTGGTCTATACACACATGTTCTTCAATTGGCTCTGACAATTTCTCATGTTTCAAGTGACCGACAAAGCCAACAAAACATAAACAAATATAAACATGATCGTGATATGTAAAAATAAGTATAAAAGTCGAACAGGAAATGCAGCTTTCACAGAACACAGTAAACCAAAAAGAAAAACATGAATGGCAATAGTAATAAATAATAAAGGCATATATATGATGTCACAAACACAAAATGGGTTGACAATAGGGCTACCGCCTTGAAATGATCAGTGGCAGAAATGCCCGGGGGTTTAAACCAGGTTCTGGGGTGCACCAAACCTCCCACTTACGCTACTCTCATCCCAGTAAAATGGGACATTGTAAATAAAGAAATCCTCGCGGTGAATTATTCTCTAACGAACAAGGCAGATTCATAGGCAATATAAATAAAGCATAAAGACCCTCGTGTATATATAAGTACCAAAATAGGATATCCTAGAAAGCCACAAAGAAGGTTCTCGATGACTTGTCGCAGAAGAGTTTTTAAATTACTTTTATATTTGGAAAGAAGATCAGCTGAGTTGCTATAATACAATTTTGCATAGGTTTTACGAAGTTTATGGTAACGGTAGCTTCTTGTTAAATGTTATAAATCTCTCAAGCCGAGGCGTCCTTATCCACTGAGCAAGAGGCCGCTGAATCCTCACCTGAAGTTCATGAGTAAGGATTGTAGGAAGTGGCAAGTTATTGTTTGAGATAGTTGGTTAAAATAAAAAAAATTAGCAGTCGCAATTAACTTGTATTTTTAAAAATGTGTTTTTAGCTGTGGCGGCCGTTTTTAATTTCCGGCCTACCTGATTTTTACTTAAGACCAGCAAGACATCAAGAGCAACATTCCTGTAAAGTTTCATGAAAGAAATATAAAAAGATCGGACAGGGAAAGTAGCATTCAAGGAGGACATTCAACCACAAAACAAAGAAACAAACACGCAAACAGACAAACAAGAAGGCAAAAGCAATAAAAATTGCGAACGACATCACAAACACAAACGGGTTGGCAATAGGGCTACCGCCTTGGAACGGTCAGTGGCAAAGTAGGCCACAATTTGGAGTTGTTATATTAGTTACACCGTTAAGAACACTATTTAACTTGATCCTTACTTCTGGTATATACCCGAGTACATAACGGCCCTTCACAAAAAAGGATCAAACAAAATTCTAATAATTACCTAGGGATATCAATTTCAAGCTGCCTCGAAAAGCTTTATTCTTCCATTCTAAACACAAGACTTACTAATTATCTTGAAAGTTTCGAAATAATCAAAGACAACCAGTCGTTTGGATGTAGTGAGCACGTGCCAAGTTATTTGAAAATCCGTCCAGGCATGCAAAAGTTATTGACCGGACACAATTTGACCTTTGACCTTTAAGTGTGACTTTGATCTTGGGCTACAGACCTGGATTTTGCGCGCGACACATCGTCTTGTTGTGGTGAGCACTCGTGCCAAGTTATTTGAAAATCCGTCCATGAATGCCAGAGTTATTGACCAGACACAATTTGACTTTTGACCTCCAAGTGTGACCTTGACCTTGAAGACCTGGGTTTTGCGCGCGACACATTGTCTTGTTATGGTGGGTGATCACTTGTGCCAAGTTATTTAAAAATACCTGCGGGGGTTGTGACCTTACGGTCCGGACACAAAATTGCGTACCTGTTTTTGAACTATAAACTGCAAGTATGACCTTGACCTTTGAGGTACTGACCTGGGTTTTGCGCGCGACACATCGTCTTGTTATGGTGATCACTTGTGCCAAGTTATTCAAAAATCCCTGCAGGGTTTGTGGCGTTACGGTCCGGACACGAAATTGCGTACCTGTTTTTGACCTATGAACTTCAAGTGTGACCTTGACCTTTGAGGTACGGACCTGGGTTTTGTACGCGACACATTGTCTTGTTATGGTGATCACTTGTGCCAAGTAATTTAAAAATCTCTGCAGGGGTTGTGACGTTACGGTCCGGACACGAAATTGCGTACCTGTTTTTGACCTATGAACTTCAAGTGTGACCTTGACCTTTGAGGTACGGACCTGAGTTTTGCGGGCGACACATCGTCTTGTTATGGTGATCACTTTTGCCAAGTTAATAAAAAATCCATGCAGGGGTTTTGAAGGTACAGTCCGGACACGAACTGCGGAATGACGGACAGGCAGGTGTTTGACCTATTAACTTCAACTGTGACCTTGACCTTTGAGGTACGGACCTGGATTTTCCGCGCGACACATCGTCTTGTTATGGTGATCACTTGTGCCAAGTTAATCAAAAATCCATGCAGGGGTTTTGAAGGTACGGTCCGGACACGAAATGCGGAATGACGGACAGACAGACAGAATCCGGACGGTGCGATTACTAAATGCCCCCGAACATTTTTCTGAATGAGGAGTAAAGGATTCAATCAGTCCATGCAATGGTAAAACATTAACATAATTTTAAACATATTCGATCAATAAACATTACTCAACTTTTATAATCGGTCACTTTTCAAAGAATTATATATTTTTTAATAATTCATATTTTCATTTGAAATTTTAACTGGCGTCGTTTAACAAATATCGCTAGCGATTTCGAAAACTTAATCTGCCTTTATTGGGATAAAATCTTGTTGATAAACTTAATAAAATATTGGTATGTGTTTCGGTAATTTCCAGTTTTTAGTATTCGTTTATTTTCAAAAACCTGGGTGACCGATTTTAAAAGTTGAGTAATGTATGCAGGTATCATCTGCAGGAACACATCTGCTTACATTAGTATTATTTATCGTTTTGACTTATTTCTTCAGAGATAGAACGACTGAAAGAATAGGTCCAGGAAAAATCACAATCGTACTATAACAATGTGAGTATACTATATTATATAATATAGTCACTTATAATTCTGTATACGAAATGGCGCAGTTGTTTTTAATTGTTATGATTATTGCATATAAAATTGTAATGTTATATAAATTGAATAAACTAAAACATAACATGACTTTAGCCAGTAGGAATGACAAGAATGACGTCATGATATAGTCTTACGTATGTATCTTGTTGATTGAAATGTAAACTGCAATAAGTACCACAGCAATTCCGCTGAGTAAGGCAACTACCTGGAAAAAACAGACCAATATATACGTTATATAAAGACTTATGCGCCTCTCCATGGCAACATCGCAAGTCCTTGTGGTTTACGTTAAGGATTATGTCCCTTTTTATGGATTCCCAGTGAAAAGGTTTTACCAAAATTAAAAAAAAAAACAGAACTAAAATAATCTATTTATTTTACATGTAACTTGCATTTTAATACGTTTACACTTTTGTCTAGACAGTGCTATACTTGGACAATAAATACAAACTTGACAAAAGTGTGTATTGGTCCATACGCAGCTTATGTAATACACAAGGTAATGTATGTATTGATTAATTGTAGGCATTTATAATCCAAGGGTAGCACTGCCTAGACAAATGTGTAAACATATTAAAACTGGAAGCTTCGTGTAAGAATATTCAAGATTATTTTAGTTCTATTTCCTTTATCTTTTTCAAATACTCAATGGGATTACACAAAAGGAGATATACATCTTCATCGTTGGAAATAGTTTAAGAGTATTCTATATGTACATGTATATATGTTTATGATATGTTTACTTCGCTTTTGGTGTGACATTATTCGTTTCGATGTTTTAAATAAATGTTTTAGACGTAGGTATCTGAAACTAAAACTCATGACAAAATATAACTTTATACTTGACACAATTTCTTAGTACTGGGTTATATAATTGTTATGGAAGCTTTAAACTGACTTCATGCGATCAGAGCGAATGATTTATACTTGTTTATTTTCCAGAAATACAACAGTTAATCAAAACAATTAGCATATTATTTACATATTATTAGGTAGGTACTGAGGACTTTTGATTAGTTTATATCTATACTCTTTTATCAATAAATAGTACATACCAGTACTGAGAACTCTCTGAGTTAGATGTATGAGTACAATTAATGCCTGGACATTGTTTTTACCGTTCAATTTAAACAAAATGAACTATCCCCGTTTAGATGGGGATGTTCCCCGAGCAACTTCTTATGTGGTCTATGTGTCTCAACTTATTCGTTTTTCTAGAGCTTGTACTCGAGTTGAGGACTTTAATATTTGTAATCCTTTTATAACTAAAACGTTACTCCATCAGAGCTACCGTTACCATAAACTTCGTAAAATCTTTGCAAAATGTTATTATCGTAACCCTGATCTTCAAATATAAAAGTAATTTAAGACTCTTCTGCGACAAGGACTATCACAACCTGACTTTTATAGTGATGTGATTTACAAACATCGTAAGATCCTTGGTCGTGATCACTTTTATACTATTTTTGCTAAACTGATTAAAAGGTTTATCAAAAGAGGTTATGACCCTATTTTGCAACGCACTGCATGCTTGGTGGTGGACCCATTTACAGTTCGCCACTATGCTTTCCTCTTTAATTGTGCGATAATCGGAGAGGCTGTGGACCCGATGATGATGTCTATCGAAAGCCCAAAAGGACGGTGACGTTTGATGTTTGTCTGCAATCGTGTCGTGTCGTACCCTCAATGGTCTATTCTCTTGTTGCTCTGTCTTCTGCCAAGTCATTGAATACCTTCTTTGTGGCTTTCTAGGCTATTGGTTTTTGTTTTTATATATATATTTGTGTTTTACTTATATTGCCTATTAATGCCGCCTTGTTGGTAGAGAATTATTCATGGCGGGGATTTCTTTGCTCACACTGTCCCGTTTTAGTGGGATAACAGTAGGGTAAGTGTGAGGTTTGGTGCACCCTAGAACCTGGTTTAGGCCTTTCCTGCCACTGACCGTTCCAAGTCGTCAGTCTTATTGTCAACGCTTTTTTTGTTTGTGACGTCGTATGCTTTTGCTCCTTATTAACATTGCCATTCATGTTTGTCGTTTTGCGTGTTTTTGGGTTTTCTGTGTTCGACTTTTATACTTATTTTAAAGCCAACGCAGATAAGACAGTGTATAAATTCTTATTTTTAATACCCATTATCATACAGTTTGGAAAAGGTTTTGAAAAACGACGCGTACACATTTGGAGAAAAAAAAATTCTATAGTGTCTAACAATTAAACATACTAAGTATTGCCATAAAACTCGCGTACATTTTACCTTACACGTTAAACAGGGACTGCTTCCGCTTATTTGCCAGGTAATTTTAAACAGGTTATCGTATTTTTTCAGTAAAAATGTTTTTAAACATGTTTTATTATCGAAATATCCGTTTTAAACTCCTGTTAATATAAGCTTTCCCATCGCTTAATGGAATAAGACAGGACCACGTAATGACTGACGTAAACGATGTGCTTCAGTGATATGTACATCGGTTTATATGTATATACGTAAACGGAGTGCTCCAATGCCGTGAAAATCGGTTAATATTTATATACGTAAACGATGTGCTTCAATGATGTGTGCATCGGTTTATAATTACATAAAGGCAGGGACCAAACGTCTTGCATTGTTCACCAAAACGCTTTTGGTTTACCCGGAAAGATATACTTGTGACTTTTTTGCATATCAATAGCATAAACTGTGCTATATACATAACCCCTGTATAGATCCTATCCTTTGCATTTCGTAACACCAACACATTTTCTATGGAAGCCCATATGTGATAAGAAAAAATTGATATTCAAAGATAAAATGTGTACAAGTTTATATTTTAGCAATTTAATTTGTTTTATCCACCAAGAAGACATAAGCATGCCTGATTATATTCTGTTTAAGCAGATTGCACTTTTTAAACATTTATTTTAAAATTAAAAGCGGTTTAAGGATAGAAGATGGCGGGCAGATGGTTGGAGGGAGGGACGGGCATCCACATTTGGCTACGTTTCTAATAACTTCTGTAAATTGTTATTAACTTCTGTAAATTGTTTTCGGTTAAAACCAAGTTTACTGTGAAACGTTATATTAAGATGCCATTTTCTAACCATCAAGGCCGATTTGCTCCTTTTCAGAATAGAGTTATGACCCCTAGTTACTTAACAAAACCTGCACATTCCGGGTAAAGCTTAGCTGCAAGGTTTTGATAACTTCTTTAACTTATTTTCGATTTTAACTAAAATTGCTGTGAAGTCTTATATCAAACAGACACCATTTCCTTACGATCAGTGTGGAATTTTGCCTTTCCTAAATAGAGTTATGGCACCTGATTATCTACGAAAATACACTTATGTGTTGAGTTTATGTTGATTAATCAAGTTTTGTTGAAAATTAAACATTTTTTGGGGTTGAAATTTTATATACAAATAAGATATCAGTAAATGTTAATAATGTTTTTGATACAACACATTGTTTTGCCATTTTGGAATAGAGGTATGGCCCTTAATTTACTTAGAAAATATGATTATTGCAACAACTATCTTTAACCTCGTTGGGTTTAAACCATATCTTTTAGTGTGAAGCCTTAATAACATTAACATATAGGTTGCTTTTGGATACTGGTGGATACTGGTTGATAATTAGAATCCGTTCGATAATGGTAGCCTTTGGATTTCTTAATACAGTTATGGACTTTTAATTTACCTTGAAAGCAGAATAGTAGTTATTGCAATTACTGTTTTGTCAAACTGTAAATTTCCAAATTGGTTCACTATTTTTGTCACAGCCAGATGATTATATTTAAAAATAACGAATTTTTTATTGACGAGTTTGGAAGGCGAGTGAGCGACGTCAATGTTTGGGTATAATGTAACATTCACATAGCACAGTCAGTCAACCAAACACACGTATATGAAACAAACATAATCACAAGAATAGAAAAGAGCAAAATATGCGAAATGGCAAACTCAAACGGGTTGGAAATATGGGTACCTCCTTCGAATGGTCAGTGAAAATATGGGTCCCTCCTTGAAATGGTCAGTGATATAAAGGCCACTGCGGTTAAACCCGGTTCTAGAGTGCACCAAACCTCACCCTTATCCTATTTTCATTCCAATAATATGGGACCAGCCAGGCTATATCCCCTTATAAACTAGGCAGTATTAATAGCAATTAGTAGGCAAGATAACTATAACACAAAATGATCATGTATATATGAATATAAAATTCCTAAAAAGCCACGAAGCAAATACTTGTCAGAAGCCAGGACAACAAAAGAATGAACCGTTAAGAGGACGATAAGACACTATTAAAGTCAAACATTAGGCGTTACCATCCCTTGGCGGATTTAGATAGAAGCACATTCATTACTATATCTAGCATAGAAGGATAGAGATAGAGAGAAGAAGAATGCCCTTTACTTGTCCTATGATGACGTCTACCTAAATCCTAAAAAAAAGGTAACGTTTGATGTTTGTCTTCAATATTGTATTGTTGTGCCCTTAATAGTTTATTCCCTTGCTGCCATGGCTACGAATATTGAAGCCCTCATCTCGATTACAAACTCTAGCAAAAATAATAAATTGAGAAGAATGGACTCCATAAGAAACTGATCAAAGAACAGCCCCGTCTAAGTCGGGATAATTAACAATGTCAAAATTGAAATGATCTCTCGTGTCATTGAGTTTGTTTATTATTTCTCAGTTTCAATCGCGAGATGTAAATCGAGTAAAGAAGATATAGCAACTAGTAGAAAAGAAAGGGTTGTAATTGTCAAATATATCATCCATATACAAAGAGGTAATAAATACTAAATATGTAACCTCTATCATAACAAAACAAAAAAACAAATCTGCAACAAAAGGTAAATATTTCGTTCTCATTTGGGATTCCAACAATTTTTCTGTAAACAGTAGAGCCATACCTAACTAGTTCCATATGTGTAAAAATATTATCTTAATATATGAAAATAAATGCTTCGAAAACAACTACGTGACAAGTCCACATGGTGTAATTGTCAAAAAACGTCAACTAAATATTGGTGAGAATCAGAACTCGTTTACTGAAGTTGCTGTGTACTCGGTCTAAAATTTATATATTTGCAAACATCAAGGGCGATAACTTTGTAAACCACTCCTCAATTGTTCTCATTGTCAAACAAAACCGAGATCTTAATAATATTACCATAAAAAAGCATGGAAAATAAAATCATATTTATTACAATCATCGTGAAAAAAATCACGCTCCTTAGTCAGAGGACGATATCCTTTTTGTTTAATTAGAGTATTACACAGTAATTGATGATATTTCAAAGGTAAGTAGGAAACAATCAGACGATCGTTTTTTTTCGACAGTTTAGAGCAATAACTTGATAATTGTCTAACCTGTCTGAAATCCGTTTGATATAAAGTTACACGCCAAACTGTGTGAAAATCGAACTTATTTAATATGCATTGTGTACGAAAGCTGAAATTTGCATTTCCTCAATAATCAAGGGCAATAACTCAGTGAGGCAGGTGACGATTTTGCTCATTGTCATCTTGTCAACGTTCATATTCATATAAAGTCTCCTACTAAATAATGTGAAGATCGGAACCTGTTTACTAAAGTAATGTGTGTACTCTAGCTAAAATGTGCCTATTCTTTCAAAAATCAATGGTAATAATTCTTTAAGGCAAGTGTCAGTTTTGCTCAGTATTAAACTTGGCGAAGGCTTTGTAGGCCACCATACAACATTTAGTGGAAATCGAAAACCGTTTACTAAAGTTATTGTGAACACAAGACATTCGCATTATCCCTGGCTCAGGACAGAACAAAATTCATAATAGGTCCATAACTCTTGTTAAAATTAGTAAAGTATAACGTAATCAGGTCTTGACTCTGTAGTTTGATATTTCATATAAACATATAGGTTTCAAACACTGTATTTGGAACTGTATTTGCCTAAAAGGACATGTGCAAATTTCTATATTTTCCTTCGGCTGTTTGTTCAGCGATTTTCATATAATGGCTTGGTACGAAAGGGTTATCGTAGAAATCGCGATGCTGTTACGAAATGCGAAGTATGCCTGAAATCCATACAGTGGTTTTATATTTACAAGACCCCTATCTGTTAATATTTAACAATTCAGGAATATATCTTTCCGGGTAAACGTTTGCGTTTTTTTCAGGATTGGGTCCCTGCCTAATACATGTACGTAAACAAAATGCTCAATGACGTGAACATCAGTTTATAATTATATACGTAAACGATGTGCACCAACGATGTGTTCATCGGTTTATAATTATACTGAGGGGAAAAGGTTTAGCAACTTTTTGATGCACCCTGGAAATAATACATTGTTGGTTGTAAAATCAAGAAACTACTGCCATAGACACAATATTTTATTTAACACACATCAATAACAGTCTAAAATTTAAATGACGTAACGAATAAATGAACGTATGGGTCAAGCCCGTAAAGTCCCAAAATGTCAGTATATCTTGTACACAGTATTATTTCATCTAAAAAACTTGCTAAACTGTTTTCCCTCAGTATATATACGTAAATGATGCGCTCCAATGACGTGAATTATATACATAAACGATGTGCTCCAATGACGTTAAAAATCGACGTATAGTTATAGACGTAAACTATGTTCTCCAAAGACATGTATATAATGCACAAAACATATGAAGCATAACGTCACAAAGAAAAGGTTATAAATCCAACAGAAAGAGTATCATTCACAGAATACAGTCACTCCGACAAGTATTACAACGCAAAAGTGATTCAAAAAGTACATCGCATTCACATTCAGTAAATAAGCATATCACAAACATATAAGGGCTGACAACAGGGGTACCGCATTGGAACGGTCAGTGGCAAAAGGGACCACCGGGGAGTTGTAACTGGTTCAAGGGTGCATCAAACCTCACTCTTACCTTGTCATCATCCCTAGACAACAGGACAATGTAAATAAAAATAAACCGCCGAGTTAATCCCTAACATTTGAGAAAGTGTACATAAGTGTAATAAGAAAAAACACAAAAATGTTCAGGTATATAATATATCAAAAATAAGTTAAACCTAATAAGCTAATCTCATATGTACTCGATGTCTTAAGTGCACGACTAAACGGAGTAAAGGATATTCATCAAACAGTTCCCGCCTTAAAGTATTTAGGAACACCTTGTCATAGAGTCCACCGCCCGTCCGGTCGTTGCACAATCGAAGAGGAAAGCATAATTGCAAACTGTAGAAGGGTATACAACTAAGCGTGTAGTGCGCCGCAGAACACTTCGGTCGTAACCTCTGTTTATACATTTTCTAATAATTTTAATAAATAACTCATGAAAATTATCACGGCCGATAATCGTCCTAAGTTTGCAAATCACATCTACATGAGAGACCGGTTGTGATAAACCTTGTCGCACTTTCATCCTACATAATGCACAAAACCTATGAAGCATAATGTTGCAAAACCCCTGTTACATAGTTGATTCACATTCTTCCACGCTAAACAGTAAAACTATATTTAATCAGCTATTCGTTTACAGTGCGATGTGTTTTTTAGTGTATGTGTGTGTGTGTGCGGGCTTGCGCGCGCGCGCGTTCGTGCGTGCTTATAATCAGTATTAAAATCAACATACGTGTTTACATATATGTCATTTGTAAATGAAACTTGATATGATAGATGTATGTTTTTTCTTGTTTACAGACACAAACAGTTGTAGTTATTATTAGTAGAGCAAATTTCAGGTATTTTTTTGGAGGTACCCGGACTCGAGGTATAACAAGCACTATCATATATCAAACTGTTCGGCATAGTTTTAGAAAACCTGATATAAAAATGAACACTCTAAACACAGTAAATGGTAATACAAATAATTGATTTATCATAGGAAGTAAAATAAATATAAAAAATGTTCAATTTTTATTATTTAAAGGTCAAAATCTAGGTCAAAACATCAAATTAGTGCAACAATTGACAATCGACTACACAAAAGTTAGTACTGGGACAACAACTGTTGGTTTAACACACATAAATTATACACCAAAACAATTGTAAGAAAGAGTGCTTTAAATAAATTATTTAAATTTGACCTAAGTCGAGGACATGTAGAGATATCTGAGGACATCCAAGATTGCGCCAAATTTTAAGTATTTATTAATTACGCAAAATGTGAGCATGTTCAAAAAATAATAATTCAAGGTATTTTATTTTTAAAAGAAATATCATAAAAAAAAATATTTGACAGAACGGCGTATCGGTGGCCTAGGGTGTAAATGGCATTGCATTTTAAACCCTCTCACCTCTCAAATGAAGACTCTATCGTCTTAACGAGGTAAAAGTTCGCGGACGGACAGACAGACAGACGGAGGACGACAGACGACGGACGACGGACAACTCGCCATCCCATAAGCTCTGCTGGCCCTTGGCCAGTAGAGCTAAAAATCACCTTTCCTATTTAGTGGTCTAAATCTAGGTCAAAAAGTCAATTTAGTGAAAAAGTGATGGTTGATTATACACATGTTAATTTTGGGACAACTCAATTTTTGTATAAATCTCTAGTGAGAAAAAAAGGGTAAGCCTAAAAATATATGCATTATGGGAGTAAGATAACAGTATACTTATGCTAATGTTTATGCTGCTTACTCGGAGAGGGCATAGGTCCGAGTTTGAACTTCTCTATGTACAAGGAAGAACAAGACAATGTTTCGTAAGATATTTGCTGGTGATAGAAGTGTTTCATAGATGGCTGCCTTTTGGACCAGTCATAACGATGAAAACAGCTCGAGAGATGTTTTGCTCCTTCTAAATTCAATAAAAATGCTGTTTAAAAAACTGTGGCATGCGAAACAAACCATTATACAATACAAACAATCCCCTTTTTAATTTAGGTGTCAAAGTCAATATGTCAAATTAGTGCCAAACAATATAAATATTAGTAATGAGACAACATTTTATTTGTGCAAAACACACTTTATTATACTTTAATAATTGTAAGGACAACTTTAAATAAAATGAATGAAACCTCCCCTATAAATCTCACCTCTGTCAATGGCATACTTATAAAGGATCTTCAGTTATGAATTTGCTTAGCTAGAATGTGTCTTTTAATATTAGATTTAAATGGCTCCGTTATACAATTACATTACATAAAGCTTATCAATGGCAGACCAATGGCAGACACAACATATATGCTATAGACTCATCAAGTCATCATATAATTCATATTATGTAAAATAAGATCTCCTTAAAAGAAGGGTTTAATAGCAGTTGTAATATTCGGAACGTGTTCATAACCTTCTTTATTCATATGTCATTAATATGAATTTTAGGCACTGCTTAAGACCGAGCTGAGCTCTTAAAATAAATACTTACATGATATATCGGATTGCATGTAAAATTTAACTTTTAAAACAAACATTTTACTTTTAATAATTATTCTGTATTGTTATGATATCTTAAGACAGGGAAAGCAGCATTCAAGGACGACAGTCAACCACAAAACACAAAAACAAACACGGAAACAGACAAACGAGACGGCAAAAGTAATAAAAAATGCAAACGACATCACAAACACAAAAGGGTTGACAATAGGGTTACCGCCTTGGAACGGTCAATGGTAACAAAGGCCACTGGGGGTTAAAACCGGCTCTAGGGTGCACCAAACCTCACACTTACTCTACTGTCATCCCATTAAAACAGGACAGTGTAAATAAAGAAATCCCCGCCATGATCTAATCTCTAACCAACAAGGCAGCATCAATAGGCAAATAAGAAATGGTTAGTATACCAGGGGTCATCTGCCAAGTCGTCATTATTGTCTATATGTATAATAATGATAACTTGCGCATCCATCGCGATGTGCACGCTACCCATGTAGGATGGACATTGGCTGATTAAAGTTTCATTAAAATGGTCTGAGAAATAAAGTCACATGTTTTTTTACCAACACTATTGAAAATGTATATGAATTACATAAAGCGTCATGCTAAAAAACACCGAAACATATCAGTAAATTAATTGACTATTCATAATTTTGATCATCAAAATCAGCTGACCAAGCAATGGCCTAGGCATTTGACACACCTCTAAATTGTGACAGGTGGTAAACTCAACTTATGTTTGTATGGTGTTTTACATAATTTTCAACACATGTAAGGTTATATACTAGTATGACGGTCCATTTTTTTGTGTTGGAGGCATCCACCCACTTTTCCAGATAGAACTAGTATTGAAAACCTCCCGCCATCCGTAAGAATCGACACTCGCTCACTTACAAGTCAAGCTCCCAGTGGAATTCGAACCCGCAGCGATGAGAGGTGAAGGTTTAGAATGCAACGTCTTTAACCATTCGACCACGGAGACGCTTCGTCTTTATCACTGATGTTCAACCAAGTTTATTGTAAAAATTTAGGTATTTACAGTGTGATTTTTTTTAAAACCAAATTTTTAAAATTATCTTATTTTTACTCTTTCAACTCAAGACTCGAAAGGCACCTTTCCTGGGTTCATATTGTTTTCCAGAGAGAATATTTTTGTATCAGACATATCTTTTTGGCAGCGACTACCAACAGTGCCATTGAACATTTTCATTTCAGTTCTTTTTTCTAGACAAATTTCGCATTTAAAAACATGTACGACATCTGTTCTATTTCAAAGGCAAGTATATTGCTCCATCTATAGTTTATTTACGTGTAAGTTGTGATAAAACCTTCATCTGTGTTGTAAATAACAAACATGCAACGCAAATCATACATCAACATGTGTGCCAAGCGGCCATAATGTTTGTGAAGCAACAGCTTAGCAACAGTGCACTATTTTCTGTGCCGTTGCCTTCCGGCTAACAGAATATTAAGATTTTGAACATACCGAAGCGCCGTGATACACACGAGGCGAGATCCCGAAGAATGACGGGATTGGCCGAGCGTTCACGATTGAGCTTTACCAACAAAACGACACATTGACGTCATACATTGACGTCACTTATTGACGTCATCACATCGTGATCCCGAAAAATTACGGGATTGGTCGAGTTTTCACGATTGTGTTTTTCTTTGTTGTAAACAGATATATAAACATTGGTTTAATGAAGGTTAGTTTAATTTTGACAACCAATAACAAATAATAAAACAACTGCAAATGATAAGCATTCTTTTAATGCATTTAATAAATATCGCTTCATTCGTAACTACTCGTCAATATCCCGAAGAATGAGGGGATTAACCGAACTAGTACGAATACTCCGAATAAGCGATTATCAAACTACGAAAAGAGACAATCGTCCAAGTGAAACAGACTGATCTCCTGATGATTTGAGGGAAAAATCCGAAATTGCCGAACACAATTTCATCAATGGCGGCGGTTCCCATGCAACACAGTTTTTTTGCCCAGCCAGGTACGATTTCAAAACTTGCACATGTGTTATCATTAGCCGATCATCGTCGGCCGGCTGCGCCGGCCGAGCTCTGCTCGGTATAATAAAGTTTTCCTTTACATCTTGGTACTGCGGTACATCTCTCACTACAAATTTCAATGCAGACTTTTGACATTTGCATCTGTCGCTTTGTGTATAACAGTATAGAGTGTCAAAAGCACATATCTTTTTCGGCTGTGAGTTTGTTGAATAGTTTATGTGCTGATTTCTATCATGACCAGTATGCACACTTATTTTCACTTATTCTGCTGAAAGTATTTGGACTCATAATAGCTGCATGTGTTGCACTCATGTTTGTTGCATAGTGAGCATACAATAGCAATATTGTGTCAGTTTCTTCGTAGAGAAGAGTTCTTCAGCTTAATAAACATTAGTACGTTTTACTGCTAAAACTAAAAGGCATAATCCTGAATATCATTTTTCAATCTGGATAAATATTTTCAAATCGGGTAGATAGTGAAATCACATGTGTTCGTGTTCAAAGAATCAACCTCACCATGTTTAGCTTGGTTTTGTTCTTGGATGATGTAAATGCAGCTGTCAAATACTACATGCATTCGACAGACGCCAAAGCCCATTGTGATTTATTACTTTGGTATTATCGTCTATATAAACATTATTCAATCATCCCAAAATATGTTTGTTTGAATGTTGTTCACAGGCTCATCAACATATAATATATTATTTAGAACCACCCACAGAGAGGAGAAGCATACATAGGAGTCAGAGAACCAAACCTACTTGTACTAATAAAACAATTTTTTAACGTGATTGAATTGTAAACTCCAATAAACGGGAACACCCTGGCAACATATCCATCTGACGGATAAGGCTAAGGGAAAGTATCTTACCACAAACCACACTGACTAAACTCAGTGGCGCCGGTGAGACTCAAACCCAGGTCCTCTAGTTGCAAGTCTACCATGCCACGCCAGTTTCAAAATCTGAACATGTGTGATAATGCACGATTCATCAAGTAGAGAACAAACAGATGATTCAGGTAAATGTAAATGGGACTACGGGTTACTGACTTTTCCTGAAGGTTTGTGGAGAAATTGTCTCTAAAACCTGCCAAGCTTACAGCAAATATATGGGAAAAGAAATGTTGCCATTCGTAACTCCATGTTTTGAATTTATTCAGAATTTATGAAATACTTCGCTAATTCATTATCACTGCCTTCCAATTTTCAATTCATCTTTCTTGCACAAACATCTTTTAATGCTTTTTTGGAAGTAAGTCCACGTCAAACGATTTGAGACAAGTTGTTTCTTTTGTCAGTGTTAAATCAGGAATGCAGCCATATATGAGAGATATCTATCACCAGAAAGTCTTGTATGTAATCCTATAGTGTTCATCTTCTTTCATAGACAGAAATGTTAAGGAAACGTAGAACTATGCCATAAGCAGCATACACATTAATTATGTTGTTGTTCTTTTACTCCCTTATTGTTAACATTGGTAAGCGTTTACATTATTAAAAAAAATCCTAATATTTAAACGATGTGTATATAAACAATTTGTGATGCAAAAGGTTTATTCTTGTTTTTGCACTCAAATTACCCTTTGACCTTGGTTTTGACCCTGTTTGTATGCCATACACGCTCACCTAAAGTTTGACAAATACTACTTTATATTTAAGGATATTTCTTCAATATAAAATACCTTAAATTATTGTTTTTCAACATTTTGCGTAATTAATAGATACTTGTAAATGTATGTCCTTGACTTATGTCAAATTTAAAATCATTTAAAGCACTCTTTCTTACAATTTTTTGGATGTATAATAGTGTGTGTTATACAAAGAAATGTTGTCCCAGCACTAGTTTTCGATAGTCAATTTTCATTTGTTGCTCTCATTTGACCTAAATGTTGACCCCTAAATTATAAAAGGTGAACAGTTTTAAAATATTTTTTAAAGTTTAGCAAACACCATTTTATACTGAAGGATATTTCTTTTAAATATAAATATCTTAAATTATTATTTTTTTGAACATGGTCACAGTTTGCGTAATTAATAAATACTTGTAATTTGACGCCATCTTGGATATCATCTTGGATGCCATCTTTCTTGTCGTGCCCTTAATGGTTTATTCTCTTTTTGCTCTGGCTTCTGCCAAGTCAATGAGTACCGTCATTGTGGCTTTCTAGGTTATTGTTTTTTTTGTATTATATTTACATAAGCATATTTGTGTTTTACTTATATTGCCTAGTGATGCTGCCTTGTTGGATAGAGATTAGATCGTGGCGGGGATTTCTTTATTTACACTGTCTTGTTTTAATGGGATGACAGTAGGGTAAGTGTGAGGTTTGGTGCACCCTAGAACCGTTTTAAAGCCCCTGTGGCCTACTTTGCCACTGACCGTTCCAAGGCGGTAGCCCTATTGTCAACTCTTTTGTGTTTGTGATGTCGTTTGCATTTATTATTACTTTTGCCTTTTTTTTTGTTTGTTTGTTTCTGTGTTTTGTGATTGACTGTCCTCATTGAATGCTACTTTCCCTGTCCGATCTTTTATATTTCTTTGGATATCTCTGCATGTCTTCGACTTAGGTCAAATTTAAAATCATTTATTTAAAGAACTAATTGTTACAATTGTTTTGGTGTATGATAATGTGTGTTATACCAAAACGTGTTGTCCCAGTACTAACCTTTGTATAGTTAATTGTCATTTGTTGCACTCATTTGACCTTTTGACCTAAATTATAAAAGTTGAACATTTTTAAAACTTATTTTTAAGTTTAACAAATGGCATTTTATATTTAGCATATTTGTTTTAAATACAAAATACCTCAACCTATTATATTTTGAACATGCTCACAGTTTGCATAATTAATAAATATTTGTAATTTGGCGCCATCTTGGACGCGATCTTAGATATCTCTGCATGTCCTCGACTTAGGTCAAATTTAAATTCATTTATGTAAAGAATTCTTTCTTATAATTGTTTTGATTATAATAATGCGTGTTATTCAAAATATTGTTGCCCCAGCACTAACTTTTGTATAGTCAGTTGTCATTTGATGCTCTAATTTGACCTTTTTACCTAGATTTTGACCCCTTAATTATAAAAGATGAATTTTTTTTAATTTATTTTACTTCCTATGACATAAATTAGTTTTATTACCATTTACTGAGTTTTGAGGTAAAAACAATCCCTTTATTCATTGTTCAGTTTTATATCAGGTTTAATAAACAAAAGCGGCCATTTTGGACGCCATCTTGAATTGCCAAGTTAGTACCAACATTTCAGAATGTATGCCAACAGTCCCAATCATTTCAGACCATGCGGAACATTTTGTTATACGACAGTGCTTTTTATACCTTGGGTCCGGGTACCCCCTTGAAATATGCATCTTTTCAGCTCATTGTTGCTCTACTATTTCTTGCATACCGGACAAGGATATCCGTCATTTTAACGGGACTAGATATTTCCATCTCACCCTAGGGTCGAAATGAAATACACGCGCGCCAACATCCGGTATGCAGGAAAACAAGCAGGCGGCGTCAACGCACACCATGTCTCTGATATGCAAGATTCTATCATGGGTATTCGGTTCAGATAAGGATTCCAACCCTCGGTATAATTGTTTTAATCGGAACCTCGGCAGGGCCTCGATTTCGATAAAACCACGTATACCTTAGGTTGGAATTCCCTATCTGAACCGGATACCCATGGAAGATTCTTATAATCCGCTATATATCAAAACCACCGATACCTAAAGTATATTCCGACTCGTCGGCTCGGGTTCGATTCCCTTATCTGAAACCTGCTTTCATATTTAAAAAAAAAGTGCTGTTTGCTTTTTGTCAAATATAGGTGCTTTACCCGTCCTATAAAGTGTCCGATCGATATTGATTATTGTTCATGTGAGAAATTATTGGTTAACTTCATTATCATATATATGATAAAACACTTATTTGTGGTAAGTATACCTTAAAAGAAATAACTGAAGTAGTTAACTTATATTCCCAAAAGCGTAAAGCTTCAATTTAATGGATACCATAATTCCACTTACCCCAATTTGACCAAAGCGAGTATTAACAATTCCCTGGCTCCTTCTGTTCTCCTGTGATCGTTTCGTCTTCTCCATATTTAGTTATCCGTTTTAGTACGTGTTTCCTGAGTAAAAAAGACACATGTAATAGATAGAGTCTGGTCTCAGCGAGTTGGCTTACTTAAACACCGAGATGGGCGTAGCCAGTCTCAGCTCGTTGGTTAGTTAAACACCTCGATGCCGAGATGGGCGTAGCCCATTGAGGTGTTTAAATAACCAACGAGCTGAGACAGACTGTATCTTTTTGTAGCATGGTGTACTTAGTAACACTGTGACGTCATAGTGACCGTACTCTAAATTCCAATATCCGATAGTTGTAGTACGGTATAGTCACGCTCCTTTAGTTACCCTAAATTAAACGATTTAACGCTCTGCATTCATCAAAGGAAATGTCACCGACCATGCTACAAATCGTCTTTAATGTAATACTTTTAAACAGCGCAATTGTGTATTCTCCTATGTATTTAACGTTGTAATTGTATACTATCCTTAGTATTTAATTGAAATTGTATATGATCTTGTTACGGAAGCGTATACACCCTCTATAAAGTTTGCATATTTCAAAAAAAATAGCGTACTTATCAAGATGTATCTCAATATCTTGACACTGTCTTCCTGTAGATAAGTAAACCAACATTAAATATCTCTGTTATTTGTTCATGGTTATAATTTGTGCTAAAATATAATACTTACTTACTTTATAATTGTATAAGTAGCTCAAACAATTGAAATTATAAATTGTGTTTATATAAGTAGTTCTAATAAGTGCAGTTATATATTATTTGTTATCTAAATAGCTATAATTAGTGCAGTTATATATATTTTTAATATAAGTTGCTTTCTAAGTTCGTCATACACGTTCAACGGAAATCTTCCACTTTTTTTTGTTGAAATATGTAAACTTTATAGGGGGTCAATATACGCTTCCGTATCTTGTCACCCTAAGGATTTGAGTATTATAGTACGTGTTAACTGTGCAATCATGTATCATCCTAATATTGAATTTGTAATTGTACATGGTCGCAATTAGTAATACTGTAATTGTTTATCGTTCTAAGTATAAACGATGTAATTGTGTACTGTATCGTTCTAAATATAAATGATGTACTGGTATATCGTTCTTAGTATTAACGATGTAATTGTGCTAAATCTGCAGTATTAACGATGTACTTGTGTATCGTTCTAAGTATAAACTTCTGTATCGTTCTAAGTATTAACGATGTACTTGTGTATCGTTCAAAGTATAAACTTGTGTATCGTTTTAAGTATAATCGAACGGATGTAATTGTGCTAGGTCTGCAGTATTAACGATGTACTTGTGTATCGTTCTAAGTATAAACGATGTAATTGTGCTAGGTCTGCAGTATTAACGATGTACTTGTGTATCGTTCTAAGTATAAACGATTTTAGTGTTTATCCTTCTAAGTATAAACGATGCAATTGTGTTTCGTTCTTAGAATTAACGATGTAATTGTGTTAGGTATGCAGTATTAACGATGTTCTTGTGTATCGTTCTACGTATAAACGATGTACTTGTGTATCCTTCTAAGTATAAACGATGTAATTTTATTTATCGTTCTATGTATAAACGATGTAATTGTGTGTCGTTTTAAGTATTAACGATGCAATTGTGCTAGTTCCGGAGTATGAACGATGTTGTTGTGTGTCATTTTAAGTATAAACGATGTAATTGTATATCGTTCTAAGTATAAACAATGTTCTTGTTTACCGTTCTAAGTATTGACGATGTAATTGTGCTAGATCCGCAGTATGAACGATGTAGTTGTGTATCATTCTAAGTATTAACGATTCAATTGTTTAACGTTCTAAGTATTGAAAATGTTATCGTGTATGATACTAAGTATAAGCAATAGAATGATGTATGGTGTTAATTATTGAAGATATAATTGTAAATGGTCCGATGTATTAACCCTGTTATTGTGTATGGTCCTAAAAATTGCCGATCTAATTGTGCGTCATCCTAAATATTCACGATTGTATTGTGTATCATCCTATAAGTAACTATTTAATGTTGAAAGTGTACCAATTTATATCACTCAAAGTATAAGTCATTGCATTCCTTTCTCTGTACGTTTGGTTAAGAAATGATAGTCGTAAAAGTGTAATTATAAACGTGTGGAGTAAAATATTATATATGCATTTCATTCTCAATATTAAACATTGAATTTTGTATCATTGTCATCTGTATTATTCCCAATATAAACCATTGAATACTATATCATTCTTGATATTAGACATGTATTTTGTATATTTCTCCATATAAAACATTGTAATGAGTATCATTCCCAACATAAAACCTTGATATGTTTACCATTCCCAATATAAAACATTGCAATGTTTATCATTCCCAATATAAACAAATGTAATGTTGATCAGTCCCAATATAAAACATTGTAATGATGATCATTCCCAATATCAAACATTGTAAAGATGATCATTCCCAATATCAAACAGTGTAATGTTGATCAGTCCCAATGTAAAACACTGTAATGTTGATTATTCCCAGTTTAAAACAGTGTAATGTTGATCAGACACAATATAAAACATTGTAATGTTGATCATTCCCAATATCAAACAGTGTAATGTTGATCATTCCCAATATCAAACAGTGTAATGTTGATCAGTCCCAATATAAAACAGCGTGATGTAGATCAGTCCCAATATAAAACAGCGTAATGTTGAACATTCCCAATATCAAACAGTGTAATGTTGATCATTCCCAATATCAAACAGTGTAATGTTGATCATTCCAAATATCAAACAGTGTAATGTTGATCAGTCCCAATATAAAACAGCGTAATGTAGATCAGTCCCAATATGAAACAGCGTAATGTTGAACATTCCCAATATCAAACAGTGTAATGTAGATCAGTCCCAATATAAAACAGCGTAATGTTGATCAGTCCCAATATAAAACAGTGTAATGTTGATCAGTCCCAATATAAAACAGTGTAATGTTGATCAGTCCCGATATAAAACATTGTAATGTTGATCATTCCAATATATAACAGTGAAATGTTGATCAGTCCCAAATATAAAACATTGTAATGTTGATCAGTCCCAATATAAAACAGTGTAATGTAGATCATTCCCAATATCAAACATTGTAATGTTGATTAGTTCCAATATAAAACATTGTAATTTGATCATTCCCAATATAAAACATTGTAATGTTGATACATACACTCATCTTGAAACTTTCAACAATGGTAAACAATGTCCCATATTCAAACGTTCAGGTCGCGGTTCCCCGATCATGAAAAGCACCTTCTTTAATGTAATGTGTATATTAGTATACCTACAATCTTCAAACTTATACAAAATCCATAGCGTTGGTTTTATATACTGGAGTAACATTCATTATCACCTCACATCAATGTAAAGACATACTCTTTAACACAGTATTGCTTATATTAAGTTTTATCGTTAAAATAGCGTTGTCATGGTTACTGACAATATAACAAATTAATTTACGCCTTTAATTCAAAATAACTAATAAATGTTCATAAATTCTTATTTCAAATAATAAGGATTCACAACCAGTATTTAAATAACTAATAAACGTTCATAAATTCTTATTTCAAATAATAAGGATTCACAACAAGTATTTCTGCCGTTTAAAAAGAAATAATATTAATATGGATAACAATCTCGATTTTTGTAAAAGATAAGACTAACAGATTTATCTTCCTTACAAATCGGATATAGTGTTACAATAAGGTAAAACGTGTTAGTTTTATTATTTAAATTGTATTAGCTAACATTTTCAGATTACAAACATAATAACAAACAGCAATGGGAGAAATAAATCATGCATTTAACTGCCGACGTACATTAATAGCTAAACAACACATATATGGTTGCAAACATATTTGTTTTTTAAAGAACGAAATGAGATAAACCAACCTCTCATTTTTTATCAAATTATATAGGGGCCAGAGCTAATCATATCTAGTCCTATGGAAATAGTGGCAGGTAGGATACTGGCGAATGTTCTACAATGTTGGTTACCTGTACGGCGCGCATGTAGGACCACATGAACAACAGCAAATTAATATATTGTATACATTTTAATAGCAAACATAAAGAATATTTTGTTTTGAATGTGTTTTACGTCATTTTTAGCGCATGTTAGGCCATATATGACGGTCGATATTTTTGGTGTTTTGGTAGACCACCCTATTTTTCCTGGGTAGAACCGGTATGCCTCCCGTCATACAATATTTTGCAAAGCATTAAATAAAACACAATATATGAATTCATAAATAACTGACCAATAATACAATAAGATACAAACACGTTTCTCTCCACCCAATTTAAAACTTTTTCAAGAGATTATGGTAAATAATCTACGAATTTTAACAATAATTGAAGCACCAATTTTGCCCCGACCAATATCATATATCATTTTTTAAAACGATTACAACATAAATGACCTGTCTTTAAAGGCCATAACCTGCCAAATAACGCTCTGTACAGGTATTGAAACTGGTAACGTGTCGATGTTTTGATATTGTCTTCATTGCCGCCATTGTGATTTGAAATAAGGAATCACCAAATCAAACTCATTTGTCATATATTCAACTATCGATATGTTTTAATTGCGGGCATGCACAATTACATGCTTAATAATATGTTTAATAGCGTGTATGCATAATATTATATACGCAGCATATGGGCAAAAATCTAGAAATTTGCTGTTAGTTTCGAACAACAGTATTACATATACGATGACGATTAATGTTACGTTCCATAGCATAGGTATAAGCGCAGTTTTTAAATATGATTTAGGGTGTGCATTGTTATTTTAATCGTGTGCCTTGTTAATTTATTACGTTGTTAGTTGCATATGTTGGCTGCCTCTGCGGATACAGAGTTTTCTGTTCTAAATGGTTGGCATTTTTTCCCGCTGAAATCTACCTGTATATGTATAGGATGATATAAACTAGAATCCTGCTGCGCTTCTGAAAAGAAGTTATTTGGCATGTCTGAAAGATGTATAGACAATGGTAAATAATGAGTTCCGCTGGGATGTAGCACGAACCCGACTTACAGATCAGAGATCTTGGTTTTCTCGATGTAAAAACTGTCCGAGTTTGGATACCTTGAGGAGCCTGAGCTGCTCGTACATTGGGAACGTACATAACCAAACATGCGTTTCTCGTATCTGGAACTTCTGTCTGATCTGTCTCTCGATTCCTTTTCATCACGATAAAATATCTTTGAAATGTTGTGCTTAAATTTGTAAACACTATTTTTGTTTGTGTCAGCAACAGATTCCGATCCCGAGGATAGGCCAGAATCCTCATTCATAGGCGAGTCGTATTTTGTTGTGAAGAGTGGCCATTGGCGTTGATCTCGTTTTAAGTGCTCCAGTGTCATTTCTTGAGCATTTTCGAATGATTTTATTGCACTTTTGATCAAATCTGAGGTCTCCGTACACCTATTGTTTGACAATGAGCTATGACTCTTCCCTACATGTGACATTTGCATCGAGGCAAGCGTGGTATCTCCGAAGAAGTCCTTGGATTCTAGGCATACTGGTTGTATGACTTTAACTGAGGGAACATATTGTTCCTCATCGGCATTTCTGTATTGATCTTCCTTGGCTAATTGACTAATCGACTTATCTGTTAATTAGAAATATTGATATTAATATTCACTTATGATTATTATTTCTGGACTACTGACATAGGGAATGAATGCAATGCAAACTGTTAAATCTAATGAGTATTCCTTATTCAACACTGCCGTATAATAGCACGGATGCTTAATTAACTAACTCCAGATATATAAATACATACTTAAAATGAGATATTTGAAACGAATCCAAACAATAGAAGAAAGACTCGGTTTTACTTAGTCTGTTCATGAGAGATAATACAATATGGAACACTTCCTATCCAACTTAGTCCCGCCTTAATTAGTTTTGTTTTGTTTTTAAAGCCACGAATGTTGAGTTGTATAATCCATAAGTATCAGAAAGTAATAAAACTACCGTTTCGTAGCATGGAGAGACATTGTACGGCCACCACACATCTCTGAATGAATGCTAATGTAAATGAAAAAAAATACTGAAAACAGTCCTTCGGAAGTATCGAACATATACAGTAGAAAAAAACAAAGAATAACTAATATCATTAAGATTTATCGGTTACAATCAATGACTCATCCACGCAATGTCTTGCTTGGTTACCACCATTACCGCGCCATTGAAAATGACATATATTCTGTTTAGCGTATTTTAATAATGTTAAATATAATTCTGAACTTTTCCCCCGGTTGTTCAAGATGAGCCATAAGCCTGGCTCAGAGTTGATCCATTTTTTCCCAGCCCTCAACCTCTACAAGGGGATCGCATAGTTTCCTCTTGGCAATTCTTGTAGCCCAAGTAGAGGTCAGGAATACTGGATTTCAGAGCTGAAGTAATGTTTCACTGGTTATGTAAGCTTTGTATATTAAACAGTATTGTTATGTTTTTATCCCACAGGGATTGCTTGACATTTGTAGTAATTTCATTTCATGTTCGACTTTTGTATCTTCTTGCAGACGACTTAAATCAATATTAAGACTACACACATTTACCTATACAAAATACATGGCTGTGTGTTTTCGTCCATGAAAACTTAAATTTCGTTGCTCACAAGCTAAATTTGTTTTAGATATACTATTTTTGATTGACAAACCTCAACACGTGGAATGAACGAGCTACAGCGCATCAAGTATATGGAGACTTATTACACTACAGAGCATTTATTTTAAGCGGAAATTGTATCTGTTCATTTTCCTAATCCATAGCATTATTACATTGTAACGAAAATGTATTAACATGATAGAAAAAATATGTTTAAAGAATTGATGAATATGGACCCAGGCTAATAACTTGTTTAACATTTGAACAAAAAGGTTTACTTAATATGGAGATTCAATATTTACATAAACATTGCGCTTGGAACAGCAAAGGAATTATATGTGTTGAATGCATAGGAGTATGACTTGTAACAAAGGCTTTACCTGTTTAATACAGTTCGTTGGGATAAGATTACGCAAATCGGCAAGGCATTTATTCATGTGATCTCGTCGACGTTTCTCGGTTATTCGATGGGACATTGGATTCTGAAAAATCCGAATAAAACACAACATAAGATGATTTCGTGTACATATCTAACATACTGGTGTACCTAAAAGTGAATTTATAACTGACAAAAATAATGAAAATTGCATGAAAATGCAATCGCCACTATATTATTGCTCGAAAAAGCAGTTACATAGGTTTGGATTATATAGATTATTTCTTAAGTAATTGTCGATATACAGCTGGTACTCAATTTGATTTTACAAGCAACGTTTAAATTACTTTATAATGAAATTCTGGATTAGTAATGGTGTATACTCAAATATTTTCGACATAACAGTTTTGAGTTAGATGTATCTAAATTAGTGTTAGCTGTATCAAAAGTACTTACCCTTATAGACTTTGGTTGCTTTATGAATGGCAATTCTTCGAAATCTTCCATCGATGTCGAAAACAAATTCAAAGAACTGAAAATAAAATGTATACATTAAACATTTGCACAGATGCAAAAAGTATCACTAATCTATGAATTTATCTGTGCATAGAGTAACATACTAATACACTTTAGCGTGGTCCAACACATCCAAACTCAAAACATTCAAAAACATATTTTAAATAATGAACTATGAAACTCAGACATATATAATACAATAGTTCAGTTAAGAATTGCGATAATACACGCATAGTCTGCACATTTGTTCTATTGTAAGTGTTCGATGCTTCCAAGGGAATCCCTTTTCAGAATTTATTGTTTTGCATGTACGTATCTCTTCGGATAGTTATCATTATATTAATTAATTTTAGTTACTTATTTAAAATAATAATTGTAATGTCTGTATTAGCTCTTCCCGAAATAAGAGACCCTCTATAAATAAGAAGCATATTTAATTGTATGCTACAGATTTATGCAAAACTAGAACAATCATTAACAGACACAATCTCCTCCTAATTACTCTTTGATACTCTCCGCTATAGATCTGACCACTGCCTTGGAGGTAGCATCAGATCGACCTTTCATCTTATCAATATCATGAGAAAATTCAACTAAATTCAATCAATGTAATCGCGCGTTTCATAAGCACTTCAGATGACTTTCGAGTGAACTCAACAAACCTAAATCCACATAAAACACATAGATCCGAATAAAGATGAAGTCTCCGTGTGTTATTGCTGTGGATTGCACTAAAATGCACTAAATGGCATGTTTTACATCAAAAATACGAAGAAACTCATAGGCACTGTCATGTGTTTAGAAACTATATATTCCGCCGAAATTATTACGACATTAGATATTCTAAAAAGTAAGTCATAGTACATCTGGCCCGCTTAGCTCAGTTGATATCGACGTCGACTATTAACCCGCCGCGAGTGTAATTTTAGTGTGGGTTCAATCTCACGAATCGGTACATTGTTTTGTACCGCTATTAAATTCCGTCAAACAGTCTTTGTTTTGCAGTAAATATTCAATAATGGTTGGTGTGTTATATTTGTCAACGCAATTATTTTGTGTTGTATACACTAAAAGTTACGGACATTGTCTCTTTCAATACCGAGCTCCACAGCGTTTTACTGACATGCGCAGTGAAGCAGTCTATACCGAACACTTTTGTAGGCTTAAATCTGAATGGCTCATCGTAAGATCCACCTGACGTGACCTCCAGTGCAGTTTTGTCAGATCCTTAGTAGTGTATAGAATTGTAGCGTGATAAAGGGTCTGATTTTAAAGAGATTGTAACAGACATAATGTATCAAGCAACTACCCAGTCATCTACCATTGGTGCAAATGCCATAACACTTTATACTGCATTAACGAGAGCCAAAACGTCTCATCCGTATACAGTAAAACATTTACATGTAATGGTGTAATAGTGCATATACATATATATGCGTAATTTGCTGAGTTTCAATTTGGAGGGTTGGTTCATGATTAACGAGAGCCAAAATGTCTCATCCGTATAATGTACAATTGTATAACGATTAAATGTGATGGTGTAATAGTGCATATACATATATATGCGTAATTTTCTGAATTTCATTGGAGGGATGGTTCATGATTAACGAGAGCCGAAACGTCTCATCCGTATACAGTACAATTGTAAAACAATCACATGTAATAGAGTAATAGTGCATATATATATATATGCGTAATTTTATGAATTTCAATTTGGGGGGTTGGTTCATGAAAATTGATGTAAAAAAGTTAAGTTGTATGGTAAACTTTTGACATGTTAAACTAATAACCGGTTGACGTACATGATAGTTCATTTAGGACATTTTGAGAAGTATCACTCCAATCGTACGAGTAGGGAAAGCAGTTTTGTTTGAGGCAATATTGGTCACAATATAAACAAAAGTTGGTACCAGAACGACAATGTTACAAGAAATGAAAATAAAGTATGTCCGATATATAAACCCAAGAATATTGTAAAAAGTATGTTGGTATGAGTGAGTCAAACAACACATACAGCATGCGTATTGTCTTATATATTAACGGGGTATTTGTACCAGGGATGGAAATTACATGCACATATAATACAGACAACAGGTGTTACATAAATTATATAATATGAAACAAAATCCAAAATTCCGGCATTTGTGACACTTTAAAAGCATGAAAACTTTAAGTGAGTGTTATTTTCTTCAGAATAATCTTACTATGGCTTATTTTGCTACTGGCTTTCCATGGCGGAACCACTGCAGTCCTTATTTTTTTATGTTTTTTTTTTTTTTTTTCCAAAACTCTTGATCAAATCAGGTCCGCTACTCTGTTTTGTTATATGTTAGTGACATTCCCTTGTATACTAAACAAACCAATGTAGATATGTACGCAGACGATACAACATTATATGCATTTTTGAAATCAGTATCGTGCATTCAAACTAAATTGGAAGCAGATTTTAAACATGTTAATGATTGGTGTACAGTAAATAATATGGATATTAATCCCATAACGTCAACGTGTATGCTACTTGGTTCGAACAAGCAAACTGAGCAGAATTGTTGCTTAAGTTAAATAAAACAGCCATTCAAAATTTAAAAGTACAAAAGTTACTAGGCATCTACTTTGATGAATCATTATAGTGGAACATTCATATATCTAAAACATGTAATAAACTTACGTCAAAAAGTAATCCATTGAACAAGATTTCGTACTACCTAACCTATGAAATGAAGAAACTTTTCAACAACTTTTATAGTATGTCTTCTTGTGACTATGGTTATATAATATGGAGCCAAACAAATATATTCTCTATCAATAGAATACTTAAAATCCAAAAGTGGGCCGCACTTATCATTCTCGCAAAACCTATAGAAACACCGTCTAAACTAATGTTTAAGGAATTCCAGTGGCTTACGTTTCAACGCAGAGATGATTATCACACAGGAGTTATGATTTATAAATACCTTAACAATTTAACTCCGATTTACATAACCAATTTAATACCTTTCTCTACAAATTCAAATTATAAGCTATGCAGGATATAGCTCATATAAAACCTAGAACAAATATTCTGGAACGTACTTTTGGATATTCAGGAATTATAGTTTGGAACATGATTCCCGTTGACATACGAGCTTCACATTCTTTAATTACATTTAAGATTAAATATAAACCCTTTCTTTTAATGAAAGAATGAAACTCCATTGTATTTTGTAACCTTACTTTACAAGTATAATAAATGAGTCTGTCTGGTTGAAGTTATATAATGATGCACTGTTTTATCTTTAACTGTATGCATTTATTGTTACATTTTTTTAGTTTTATAGATGGCCATATTGTAAACAAGACTGTTATTTTTGGTAAATGCTATGACTTAATATGTTATCTTCTTGAAATAAAGTTATTATTATTATTATTATTATTATTATCAGGTGCGCTTTTAAACGCGGTTTGTTTTCACCGTACTAGTTAAAAACAATCCCTATATGTCAAAGGTTTTGCTTTGTATATATTTTTAAATTCCACCCGACATGCAGTCAGAAATGAAAAGTTGTTTTGTCAGAGAGAACATATAGTCATGTAATTAATTACTTTTAAACTGACAAGTCCTCCGTAATAAAAAAAAGCGACCAATTTACCTATTATTCGATGACCTGTTGCAGCCGGTTACTACTCCGGCATTGTTAATCACTCCTTTAGTTGTGAAATCTTCATAATTCATGACTGCTCTATCTGGATTCATTTAAATTCTGTTTAAGATAGCTTGATTCTTACCCTTATATACTCTGTTTTATTCTTTTTACATACGTAAAGGATGGACATTTTACAATTGTCACGTTTTTTTATAACTTGCCATCTATTCCCTCCTGCATTGGATGTTATTTCAGACACGTTACATTAAACTATTGTCATAACATCAGTGATGTTCTCGTGTTTCTGTTTAAGTTTTGGGATTGGGATTGCCAAGATTAAAGTATTAATGGGAATGTGCATGTGATAGAATTCAACATCTACTCCCTCATGCTTTATGTTTTATGTCACGTGGTTTATTAAGACAATTTCAATAAAAAAAAGTCCTCACATTTCCATTGTTCAGAAACGTGATTTTCGACAGTATTTGGACGCGGACATTATTGATGACGACAATGATATCAATTACTTTTTGATAATAACAATGCTAAAGGTGAAAGAGATTCTGCACGCACCTTCTTCCTACTGCATTGTATTTTATGCCAAGTTGTTCATAAAACGAAAGTCCTCAAAAATCTATTGATTATTTCCGATTATTTCCGGCAGTCAAAAGTATTTGGACGAGGACACTAATGACATAATATAATAACAATTAAGTTTTAAAGACACTAACCCGTCAAATGACGGCCAAATTACACTATAACACTTTTAATTAAAACCCTATTCCAGGTGTTTAGATCATATAATAATGTATATGTGCCGATTACAAGTGGAGGATTCATAGGTTCTTAAAATACTCGTGATTGAACATGCGTAACATGAATTATGAGTTGGTAATCTTAATTCAACGCTCCAGTTTTGGGGTTTTCCCTGGCTGGTTAAAGTCCTTTATATTGTGCCTATAGGGTATGGATTCTCAAAATATGTAAGTTATGTATAAATAGCTCGTCACCAGTAGGTTTAGAAATGGTGTATACATGTTGTAAAATGTGTCTGTCGTTGGCGGGATATCTTATTTAAGGTTAAAGAGAATTTTCATGTGATAGATTTCAGCATCTACTCCTAAAGCATTGCTTTTTATGTCACGTGGCCCTTTATTATCCCCGAACTGTGTTTTCAAAAAAGTCTGGGATAATGTTATCCCGTCCGTCTTTCCGTGCGTAATTGACACTATGCACTCCTACACTTTTAGGGGTAGGAGCTTGATACTTTGGTATATAATTTGAATTTGAATATATGTGTAGATGTGAAATGAATATAAAAATGTTTTACCTCATCCGGGAGCGGGGCTAATGTGGTAAAAGTAGTTTTACATAAAAAGTAAAATTACTCCTACATTCTTAACTGTAGGAGTAAGAAATTGTGTATGTATTATCGGTCAAAAATATGTAACGAGTAAAGATCTCATATTTTATGAGGAGCGCATAAAACAGCCGCCGGTTGTTTTTTTTCGCGCCGGTTTTTGGCAAAAACAGCAAGTAATTCCGAATGAGCTAGGGCGCTTTCGACTATATCATATGAAAGCACTTATCAAATGATTGTAAAATTATATTCAATTTCATTGGTGACACTTTAATTTTTCCGAGAAATTTGACTCGAAGTTCTTTCCCATGGAACAATATATTCCCATGGGAAATGCTTTGGGCAGTTTTCCCATGGGAAAAACAGAAAGTATTTATCTTTCAATATAATGTCAAGATAGTATGCAGCTTTCATATTTAGGGTCTATGATGAAGTTTCACAGCGATACGAGCACTTTGATATTTTCCCATGGGATTATTTTCCCAATATTGTAATTTGGGAAAATTTTCCCATGGGAAAATGAGTTATTTCTTAATAGCTAAAAGAACACTTCAAAGGTTGGAAACATCTTCCATTGCAGTGTTGACAATTAAATATGCCATTATGTTTATAATTTAATGAAATAAAAACTATTTCCCAAAATAAAATGGGAAAATTCTCCAAAATTGTTTGACTGGGAAAATTCTCTAAATAATTTTAAAGGAAATGAAAAAGAAAACAAATCTTCCAAATAAGTACAAGTCATAATATCAAACCAAAAAAAACACAAAAACAACAACAAGAGGCCCAAGAGGGCCTGTATACGCTCTACTGGCTAACATGGATCTTATGAAGCGAGTGACGAGTGACTGCCATTTACGTTTTTTGAAAGTTTTGGGCAAAAAACAGCTTTTTATCTAACTTAAGGGCCATAACTAAAGAATCAGATAAAATTTGATAAAGATCAGATGAAAAATGATGGCCCCACCGTATTAACGAGGCAAAAAATAGCATTTTTAACTAAATCAAGAGCCGTAATCCCTGTTACTGGTCCGACTGGTCCAACATAGAGCTAAATAAAAATAAAAAATAATAATAATTTAAAATAAAAAACTAACAAAAAAAAAATATATAAAAAAAATAAATATAAACAACAAATGTCACAGTAACAAATGCCCCCGAAGTGACCTGTAAGTGTGACCTTGACCTTGGAGCAATATGAAACCAACAGATATATTTAAAACTAATTTAAAAAAAACATATATTAAAAAAATAAAAATGAAATAAAAAAATAGTCACCAAAAAAAACAAATCTGAAATACAATTACAAAAAAATCTTGTTCATGACACATCGTTTGGTTGTGGTGAGTTATTTGAAAATCTGTCCAGGCATGCAAAAGTTATTGACCGGACACGATTTGACCATTGACCTCTAAGTGTGACCCTGACCTTGGGGCCACAGACCTGGATTTTGTGTGCGACACAGAGTCTTGTTGTGGTGAGCACTTGTGCCAAGTTATTTGAAAATCCGTATATGAATGCCAGAGTTATTGACCGGACACAATTTGTCTTTTGACCTCCAAGTGTGACCTTGACCTTGTAGACCTGGGTTTTGCGCGCGACACAGAGTCTTTTTATGATGATCAGTTGTGCTAAGTTATTTAAAAATCCCTGCGGTGGTTGTGACTTTACGGTCCGTACACGAAATTGTGTACATTGTTTGACCTATAAACTTCAAGTGTAACCTTGACCTTTGAGGTACGGATCTGGGTTTTGCGCGCGACACATTGTCTTGTTATGGTGATCACTTGTGTCAAGTTTTTTGAAAATCCCTGCAGGGGTTGTGACGTTACAGTCCGGACACGAAATTGCGTACCTGTTTTTGACTTATGAACTTCAAGTGTGACCTTGACCTTTGAGGTACGGACCTGGGTTTTGCGCGCGACATATAATCTTGTTATGGTGATCACTTGTGCCCAGTTAATCAAATATCCATGCAGAGGTTTTGAAGGTACAGTCCGGACACGAAAAGCGGAATGACGGACGGACGTACAGAATCCAGACGTATGGCCGGACTGTGCGATTACTATATGCCTCCGAAACATTTTCGGGGACATAAAAAAGTTATTTGAAAATCCGTCCAGGAATGCCCCCATTATTGTCTCAAACAATTTGACCTATGACCTCTAAGTCTGACCTTGGGGCCACAGACCTGGATTTGTGCTCGACACATCGTCTTATTGTGGTGAGCACTTGTGCCAAGTTATTTGAAAATCTGTCCAGGAATGCCGGAGTTATTCTCTCATACAATTTGACCTTTGATCTCTAATGTTGTTGTGGTGAGCACTTGTGCCAAGTTAATTCAAAATCCGTCAAGAAATGAAAGTTGTAGACCGGACATGATTTGAAATTTGACCTATAAGTGTGACCTTGACATTGGAGCGACAGACCTGGATTTTGTGCGCGACATGTCGTCTGGTTGTGCTGAGCACTAGTGCCAAGTTATTTGAATATCTGTCCAGGAATGCCAGAGTTACTGACTGGACACAATTTGACCTTTGACCTCTAAATGTAACCTTGACGTTGGAGCCACGGACCTGGGTTTTATACACAACGTCGTCTAGTTGTGGTGAGCAATTGTGCAAAGTGATTTGAAAATCTGTCCATGAATGTCAGAGTTATTAACCAGACACGAAATCACTTTGTTTTGACCTTTGACCTCTAAGTGTGAACGTGACCTTGGAGGCACGGACCTGGATTTTGTGCGTGACACGTCGTCTTGTGGTGAGCAATTGTGCGAAGTTATTTGAAAATCCGTCCATTTGAAGCGGACAGGATTTTACAGACGAACGGGGACGAACGGAAAGACAGTGCAACTACTATATGCCACCCTTCGGGGGCATAAAAAAGAAAGTCATAACATCTGGTAAAGTTAGGGAAAGATCAGATGCACAATTAAGGCCCATTGTATGACGAGGCAAGTTATAGCAATTTTAACAAAATCAAGGGGCTTAACTCCGCTGTTTCTGGTTCCGATCTGGTTGGTTTTCGAAGCTGACCGAACTTTTATTGACATTAACAATTTGATAAAGTTTGGTAAAGATCGGATGAAAAATGAAGGCCCTATCGCCTTAACGAGGCAAAATATAGCATTTTGAACAAAATCAAGGGCCATAACTCCGCTGTTACTAGTCTGATATGATTGGTTTTCGAACTTGTCCGAGCTTCAATTGATATTAACAGTCTGATAAAGTGTGGTAAACATCGGATGAACAATGAAGCCCCTATCGTCTTAACGAGGCAAAATATAGCATTTTTAACTAAATCAAGGGCCGTAACTCCGCTGTTACTAGTCCGATATGATTGGTTTTCGAACTTGTTTGAGCTTTCATTGATATTAACAATCTGATTAAGTTTGGTAAATATCGGATGAACAATGAAGCCCCTATCGTCTTAACGAGGCAAAATATAACATTTTTAATTGAATCAAAGGCCATAACTCCACTGTTACTAGTCCAATATGTCTGGTTTTTGAACTTGTTCAAGCTTTTAACGACATTAACAAATTGATACAATTTAGTAAAGATCGGATGAATAATGAAGCCTCTATCGTCTTAACGAGGCACATTGACTTCATGTATTGGAAACATATGACCATGTCTCTGTGGTGGTGACTTATCTTAAGTCTCTGTTGTTGGAATATCGCTCATCTCCATAAGGGTGGAATGTGGTTTGAATATCTATCTCCCTGTGGTTGGAATACAACAGCCCTATTAGTGGTTCGAATTACACAGACTGTATCCATGTATTGGAAATATATTATCATGTCGTTATGCTGGCTTATCTCATGTCTGTGGTTTAAATATCCCTGGTCTCCAATGTGGTTGGAATATGTGGTTGCAATACGTCTCCTTGTGGTTGTTAATACACTGGGTTTCTATGTGGTTTCTATGTGGTTTGATTAACCCATATTGTCTCGTTGTAATGGAAATATATATTATCATGTCTATGCTAGTGGCTTGAGTGGTTGGAATATGTGTCTCTTGTCTCCATGTGGTTGTATTATATCAGATCTCTATGAGGTTCAAATAACTCTTGCCTTCATGCAACAGAATTGTATTATCATGTCTCTATATAGCTGGCCTATCACAAGTATGAATGTAGTTGGAACATATCTTGTCTATATGCGGTTGGAATATATCAGGCATCTATGTGGTTGGAATATCTGTTCTCTTGTGGCACGACTATCACTTTTTGCTATATTGCTGGAATTAATACATCATGTGCCTAGTCTACGTGCTTGGAATACCACAATCTAATCTACAGCTATGAGGCTGGAATAGCACATATGTATAAAACATTATGCAACATTGTCATCACAAGTCTCCAAAGGTTGAAACATCAAAAGTATCTATGTGGTTGGAATATGTCAGGTCTCTAGCTGGTTGGACTACATCACATCTCCATGTGGTTATCCCACATCTCCATGCCGTCTCTTTGTTGCTAGAATATCACACGTTTCTGTAATTATGTGGTTTGAATATGTTTCGTGGTTGAAATATCTCTGTAGTAAGAATATTTTCATTCTTAATGTGGTTGGAAATATCGTGTGTGCTTTTATGTGGGAATATATCTCATCAAATCTCTATAGCTTAATATCGTGTGCGTCTCTATGTGGTTGGAATACCTCATGTGTCCATGTGGTTGGAATATATTGCCTCCGTAGATTTGTTTGCTCTATCTATATGTCACCGGAGAACATGGAGCAAACCTGAAATACAATAAATTTATTATATTTTGAGTTCTTTGTAAACTGATCTTATATTCATGAACAGTCTGTAAGCAAATGTAGCATTCAAGGACCACAGTTAAAGTCAGAATATGCTTATTGTTAACCTTAAGAGACGATAGAGACTTTGTATCAAGCATTTGTGTATAATATTACCGTCAAATTTGCATTAAATCCCACTATGAATCCAGCCGTTAATAAAAACTACTTTTAACTATTGTGTTTACATAAACATTACCTGTGCTATAAACCGTTTGGATCTGCACACTTTCTGTGTTGTGATTAGCGTCGGCGCAGCATGTAGGGGATACAGCGTAATTAGTGCACACATATTTATTAGTGTGAACAGTTTAATTTTAGTCAGTTTATTTGTTAGCGTAATTCTCCAATTTGTAAGTGCTTCATCAGATGTTTCAGTTTATGTGTAAATAAGCATATTCTGCCTTTAAACAAATGCAATCCCAAACTTGCCTTTCATATAAACTACAGTACAGATCAGGCAAAACCCACACTTTACTCGATTCGTCGAGTGTGGTCATATCGAGGCCACGCCATTGTCAAGTCATTCGCACTCCAAGTTACTCCGCGTATATAGAATCCATAAACCATGAGTGCTCACCTGTGGTGGTTTATTACTAGGAGAAAAGCAACATTTTCCGACAGCGCGCTTGAAAAAGCCAATCGCCAGAATAAGTACAAACAATGACACGCCGAGTGCATCTTTTCTGTGCAACACTAAATAAATTTCGAAAACACATACGTATTTCAAAATTTTAATGCATTAATCACAAGTTTTTGTTCGTTTCTGTTGTCCCAAAAGTCACACTTCTTCAACCGAAATAAGTACCCATAATTCTTGGCCATGTATGTACCTTTTAACAAGGCGGCACTAACAACGGGTTTATGACATGGAATTCTTTACAATTTTTTCTGATTATCTCTGACTAAAGAACTCGTCAACAAAATAATAAACAGCGGAACAAATTTGTTACAAATAATGATTAATTAAAATAAAATTTATAATTTCCAGTATAATAATTACTTATTGCAGTGATCAATAAAATAAGACCTCCACTTTCAGGTAGGGTGTAAACTGTTTTATCGTTGGTGCTCAACTGATTTTAGCCCTTTAAAAAACTAGTTTGTAGCGATAGTTATATTAAAAACTTTGTTTTTTGTGTACATATTATGTATCTTCTTGTTGTGTTGTCTGATTTTAAAACACCAATATGGGTACATTTAATTTAAATCATGGTGTACTATTTTCATTTTCCATATAGATTGAGAAAAAAGTCCGAGTAAACCTACTGAATATCTTAACCTACCAGAAGTTGACCGGATGTGAAAGTTATGAATTGTCTTCTGCTTCGATTTTTCTGAAGTTATTAAATAAATATGCATTAAAATGACTGTAATTAGAAAAAATTGCACCCTTTACCTGGGCAGTATCGACTCCGCGAACTCCCGAGTTTATCTACGCGAAGTATCGTGGCATAAGTATCGCGTAAGTGATTTCCACTCTGAGTAGTTTTATCATCAAAACTCTGCGTAATTACTCGATTTATAATTCCTCAGAGTAAAGTGTGGGTTTCGCGTGAGCTGTACTGTACCTTCACACCAAGTTTCGGCCAATTCCAGGTCATGACTAACTAAAGATATTTAGCGGACACCGTTCTTCTATTTTTAGTAACAGTTTCCTTGACTCCAGTGACCCAAATCCCAAGCTTTCTGTTCATATTTATAAGCTACCTACTCATACAAATTGATTCAAATATCTCATTCCTAACTAAAGACATTGTGCGGAAACCATTTTCTATATTTTTTGTGTAATTTTTACAATTTCTGTTGCCACAGCAACCACAATTTTTTACTTAATAAAAAAAAAGATCTGCATGATCTCCTAAAGTTCTCCCTCTTACCTACACAAAAATGTTCATTATCTTTTAAAGCATTTCTTTTGTTATAAAATGATACATGTATTTTGTGTATTTTTACTATATCTATTGCGATAGTAACTATAGTTCTGTCAGATCAACAAAATAAAAATATTGGGTATAATCCCCTCATTGCCCTCTACCAACATGTCAAGTTTCATAAAAATATCTTAAATACTTTTCAGGATCCATATTTGTGGGACGGACTGAAAGAATGACTGACTGATGGGGGCAAACCTCTGGTCCCCTCAAGTGACACACCAGTAGAGTACATGTACTAACAAAAAAAAATATAATTTCTACAATTATCAGCGAGGTTATTTTTGTCAATAAGAGCAAGGCAATGCTTATCTGTGTATCGTTAATTTATTACGATACAGTCCCAACAGTATGATACGTGTGAAAGAAAGTCGCGCTAGAATCGTATCAGAATTAATCATTGCAACCCTAGTTTTTCGGGTGCTACGTGTAAGTATGTGAATTTACTATGTATACCGTATTGTTCCTTTTTAACGCCCCCACCCTAATAAATGCCCCCACCCCCCTCCCCACAGGCACCGTGAGTAAAACACCCCCACCCATCGTGCATAAAGTAAAAAACCTTACCTTAAAAAGTGGTATTAATCCGCATAACACGACTAATATATCCACAAAACTTTTATCCATGTGTATTTCAAGTATAGTGCACTAAGGGTTTTAGAGTTACATAAGTGTCAATGAATGAACAGTTTACACTCTAATAAACGCCCCCCTTTTGAAAAATGTAACGCCCCCGGGGGCGTTAAAAAGGAACAATACGGTATGTATGTGAAGTTTCATAAACATAGGTCAAACATTTTTTTTTTGGTTATGGCCAGTTATGAGTTTGCTTATAGGTTACTGAATTTGTCTGTTATGTATGAAGGTGAACCTAAGGTACCAGTCACCTCAGGTTTACCCAAAGTGTCTGGTATGGGTTCGATTCTCTTTTTACTGTACATATAAAATGACCTACCAGTAAAATATATCACTTATTTGCATCATGGGAGATGGATTTTAATCCAAGTAATAACGTACCATGTCCTTCATATAACAGTCAAAGCATCAATCAAATCCTCCTTGGACAGGTACTTCTGTGAAAAGACAATGCAAAATACCTTAGTGTTAATGAGCTGGAATACGTCTGAAGATAACCTAGCCAAGTCTGATTTTATTGAAGAAACAAGAAAGGTGGAAATTCAACTTAAACCAGGATTTCCCTAAGCTACCTGCGATATTTTTTTTAATATTTCTTTCCATATAACCCACTCACCAAGTTGCTTCAATTTCTCAATCCTAACTCACGTAAGTTCAGTATTGGGCGGAAACCATTTTTCTTTCTCTTTTTTTTTTACACCACACAACAGGACGCCTATGCATACAACTCACCAAAGAGAAAAATATCAGACATTATCTTTGTTTGTAACCTTCGAAATAAAGGGGGCTGGCATGGCGCAGTCAGTAGCGCGGCGGATTTGTAACCGGAGGCCCCGTCTTCAATCCTCCGTGATGCCACTGAGTTTCGTCGGTGTGTTCTTGGGCAAGACACTTTCCCTTAGCCCCGTCCGTCGGATGGGGATGTAAACCGGGCAGTCCTGTGTATCGGTCCATCCTCCGAGCAAGTTAAAGAACCATAGGAATCTATTAGATAATAAGAGTATGGCAGGTTTCCGGATTCCTTGTATCCTTCCCCTCTCTCTGGGGTGGCTCTGAATAACCTATACTGTGTTGATGAGCCGTTAAACAACATTCAATTCAATTCAATTACCTTCTAAATAATCGCGTTCTCATGACAGTATGCATAAAATATGATAATTAATTTATAGATAGAGTTGATGACTTTATAATAAAATAATCAAAAATATAGTATATTTATCATAAATAAAAGGATATTTCATCAAAATAATGTAAACATGTTGACAATTTCCTTTTCTTTAAAATGCATCACCCCTATTCTCCATAAATTCAGTTTCCAATTACCTTGAAGGCAATAAAATTCATTAATGACATTATCTTTTAGTCTGATGAGTCTGTTGTACATTATTGTATCTAGAAATGGTCAATCATTGAATCTTATACCAGTTACTAACAAATACGAAATACACAATATTAAAACCCGTACATTTTCCTTTATTCAGGCTATTGCAGGGCCTTTTTACCAATTTTGCAATTATAGTATTATCAATAAATACCTTTTTTTCCTACGTCTGTGCAAGCATAAAAACAAATAGCTTCTTCTCATTCCTATAACAATTCTCATTGTAAAACCGGGTACCATTTATGACCATTTTGGCAGTGAAAAGCACATTTTTTGAATCTGCAATATATGATTCTTAGAACCAGGGAGTACGTTATACAGGGAGTACGTTATAGGGAGGAGAAACGGGCTCGTTTTGCCGATTTATGTTATCGCGCATGTGTTTCACTACTCCGTGAAAATGACTACTTCCGGTTGTTTCGCGAGTGTGTGAAAAATAGCAAATTCTTATAAATTATTACACTTACAAACTCAATAAAGGTGCTAAATGTAAACATAAGTATTATTTATTCACATTGTGTCCTCTGATTGTGTATTTTTTGCATGTTTAAAAGCACATTTTACCAGACGGTTCCGTGTAACAAAGATGGCGCCACTCTGCGCCAAATAAAAAATGGTGACAGTGTATAGCTATTGCAAACGAGATACGAGACTACGGTTTATTTAGGCATTTATAATAACAAAAAGTGAATAGTAAACATATTTATCTTTGTAAAGAAGGTAATTTCATGGTGGTGATTATAAGACAAAGACTAAAAAGAGGTGATGAAAATGTGCCTTTTGAGATATCAGCTTTATAGAATTAAAAATGGTGTGGAGCTATTGCAAAAGAGATACGAAGTATGGGTTATATTAGGCATTAATAATAACAAAAAGTGAATAATAGACATATTTATCTTTGTCAAGAATGTTTTTTCGTGATGTTTATTATAACAGAAAGCCGTAAAAAGGGGCTGTAAAAACTGCCTAATTTGAGATGATGGCTGAAATTTTAACTTTTCAAATGTAATGCGCTTACGATCGATTTATCTGTATCGATAAAATAGTAAATGGCGGCGTTCTAGCGCGACAACATAAATCGATAAACTAGAGCGTTTATGAACCCGTTTCTCCTCCCTATAACGTACTCCCTGTTAGAACTTACCATTTTCAAGATTATTATTCAAAAAAACATATTTCAGTCAAGCACATATTTGCTTTAGCATTTATTTGTTATTAGTGCAGTGTGTAATCAGCTGATGTTAATAATTCCCTATTAAACGGATTCAACGAAACTGACCTTTTTTACATTTTGGATAATGTTGTTTTTAAATGACGTGACAATTTTATCTCAATAGTTTCTGTTTTGGAGCTAACAATACAGGTAATCTATAATACTTACATAGTTTGTATGCATACTTTTTTTGCAGATACGGCATATTTTGGCTATAATCAGTCTGCTAATTTAAAATATAAATTGTAAGTAGATGCAGATATTTTATTGTCATTGGTTTTCGCTGTAACGTCAAGGGTTACACATATCGACAGTCGACTGATCGGTCATTAGTTTCTGACCAGCCACGTTTCCAACGAAAGGTGTGAATATTTACTCGTAGCCTACTGCTGGAGTTTTTGAACCACACTGGGAATTGAACCTAACCCACTAAAGAATGGGCCACTGCAGATTTCTTTGGAGGGGCAGACATAGGGGTACAGTAGAATCCGCCCAAAATCATTTTTTGTTCATGTTCATTAAAGGTCTTCATCATGATCCCTGCATTGTTTCAGGTGCCATCTCGCTCACATGAAAAGAGTAGTGGCAGAAAAACAATAAACATGGCTCCAGCATAAATGGAGATTCTACGATAGAATTTGCAGCAACTCTGCAGTTCAGGGTGAGAAGGTTCTAGGCCCAATTTTCCATATTTTATCTCGATGTACATGGAGGATGAGCCTAGCATGTTCATGCCTGTTAGGTGCCATATAACCTTTCATGTGTTGGTGCGCCTTAAAACCCAATTCAATTCAATTTGGCACATATATACACAGGGGTGTAAAATTCCACTCGCCCGTGTGCATTGGCGAGTGCAAGCTGCCTGCGGAAAATCAACATTTGGCGTATGGTTGTCCGACAGGGCGAGTGATTTTTTGCACTATAAAAATTATGTTAAACTATCGTTCAAACACGATGTTGCAATATTTGCAAGATTTCAGATTAACATGTGTTTGTTTGTTACCAAGTAACCCACGCATCATATAGACTGTGATTCAATTCACGCTAAAATCAATTGAAGTGTGATGCAATATATCGCTAACCAGTCAGACTTGTTTTTTTTTACATCGACACCGTAAACATGGAAGGTAAACAAACAGACATCAGGTCGCTGTTCGGCAAATCTGTGTCAGCGACTGCAAGCGGATTCGACCCAAGTGTCTGCGAATCAAAACGGGTATGGCTGAACAACAAGCGTAGTTCCCAACCGCTATTAATTAGTTCTGGTGTCTATTATTGGTTCAATGGAGACAAAATACTGAAGAGAAGTTCAGCAGAATATTGTTGTTGTTGTTGTTGTTGTTGTTGTAGAAATTAATTATCCGCGCTTATTTTTTTTGCCCACTCCCCGACGAATGTCTGCCTGGAAGGGAATAAATCTTAATGACAGTTGCCTGTGACAAAATGGGATGCGAGGTAGTACTGGTTTTTACGGACCAGTGGACCTTAAGGGGTACTGGTCCGTGTCAATCAGTACTGGTCCGTATAATAAATATCCATAAAATCAGAACAAAAATCATTCTAACATATATAAAGCCATTTTATTATACAATTCACCATTCGTGTATATTATCTACTTGAAAACAGTCTAGGAAGTGATCGACGAAAATGTGTGACATTCAGAAACACGTGTCGTGTTACTTTGTCACTCGCGACAACTGGTGTAAATCGACTATTTTCTCTGATAAAACATACTAAAACACGCAGAGGTAATCTCAGTAAGTTTCACAATCGTCCTACATTGTCTTTTATTTGCATTTAGACACGAGAAAGTAAAAATCTCTTACATGCTAAGCCTATGACCTCACACACCTATGAAAACAAATGGGCCGCCATTTTGATTTGCCGTCATTTATAAGATGCGTAGCGATTGGTTCACAGCCAGCGTTTCCTGCCAATCACAAGTGATCACTTCCTATACAGTGTTTTCTAGTCAAGTACGAGAGCCGTGTCTCCCAAATTTGTTATTTTCTGTCACCTTTTAAACATTTCAGTGAACGAAATGGATTTTCAGACGCTTTTGTCCTTTTGTTGTATTTATGCAGGGTGTGTATTTGACGATGTTGGGTAGACTACAGCAGATTACAGCACTCGCGAATACAGACAAGTGCACCTGTATGTGTACTCGCCCGTACGTCGTCCAGCTCGCATTTGCGAGCGGGCGAGCGCCCATATCGTTCCCTTAGATAATATGGCGCTTTCTTTATTTGAATAACAATAAAATATCCACATACTACCTGTCAGCTACTACAGTGTCTGTGAGTACACATATGTACTTATTGTAGCCAGGGAGTATTAAGTATACGGGGAGGAGAAACAGATCGTTTTGCCGTTTTATGTTGTCGCGCGTGTGTTTCACTACTGCGTGAAAATGACTACTGGTTGTTTCGCGCGTGTGTGAAAAACAGCATATTCTCATAAATTATTACACTTACAAACTCAACAAAGGTGCGCAGTGTAAACATAAGTACTATTTATTCACATTGTGTCCTCTGATACAGAGCGCGTATTTGTTTGCATGTATAAAAGCACATTTTACCAAACGGTTCCGTATAACAAAGATGGCGCCACTCTACAACAGAGCCCCAGATAAGCTGCGTATTTGCGTAATTACCCAATTAAAACAATGGAAAACCAAATTGAAATTAAAATCAAGCGCACCAAAAAGCATAATAAATCACATTTAAGCAATTATTTAAAAAATGTGTGCGTACAAACTGTTTTCCATTATTGTAATCGCACGTTGTCTCTGACTTTCGTAAAATGTAAACAAATCTTCGTCATTCTGTATTCTCCCAGTTAATTAGCGACCCCGTCTAGTAGACGTTACTGGAGTATTTAACAGTATGTCGCTATAGAAGAAATAGTAATTTCGTAAACCAGTCAAATATAAAATAAAGTCTAGATCACTATGTGGCTTGGTAATTTTCAAGCATTTGTGTAAAATGGCGTCCGTCAAAAGAGGTGGTAGAAAGGCAAGTGTAAATACATAGCAAAACAAAATTGTAGGGTATTTTGGAATTCCCAAACCATTAGATGGTGACGGGGTTGTTTCGGGAATTATAAAGGAATTAATCGATATATGTATTCACCCGTCAATTCCAATTGTTCACAATGTATTAAACAAAATTTTGTCATCAATTACAAAACCGACGGCAATCGTGTAGTTACTAAAACCATTAGAGACTGGAAAACTAAATATCCGTGGCTAATTGTCGTCAATAATGATGATGATGAATAAATCTGAATCGTGAACTATTCAGCGAAAATAAAACAATCAGTTAAAACATAGTTTGAAGTTACAGTTTATGTTTCCAGCGTAAATGGAGTTTCTATTATAGAATTTGCAGCAACTCTGCAGTTCAGGGTGAAAAGGTTTTAGGCCCATTTCCAATGTTTTATCTCGATGGAGGATGAGCCTGGAATATTCATGCCTGTTAGGCGCCATATAACCTCTCATGTGAAATAGAAGCCACAACAGAGACTCATACAACACACAACACACAACATAAAGATCTGAAAAGTACACTATTGTAAGTACCTATTTGTACTATTTTGTGTTGATACCCAATTAACGAAACATTTGATGAGTGAATTACTTTTGTTTATTCAGTTGTATTTTAAAATATCCAATTGACAAAAATATAGGTGGGTATTTAAGCAAATCAAACCAATGCTTATCTGGGGCTCTGCTGCACCAAATAAAAAATGGTGATAGTGTATAGCTATTGCAAGCGAGATATGAGACTACGGGTTATTTAGGCATTAATAATAACAAAAAGTGAATAGTAGGCATATTTATCTTTGTCAAGAAGGCAATTTCAAGGTGGTGATTATAAGACAAAGCCTAAAACGAGGTGATGAAAATGTGCCTTTTGAGATATCAGCTGAAATTTTTAATTTTTCAAATTAAAAATGGTCTGGAGCTATTGCAAACGAGATGCGAAGTATGGGTTATACTAGGCATTAATAATAACAAACAGTGAATAGTAGACATATTTATCGTTGTCAAGAAGATAATTTCGTGATGTTGATTATTATAGAAGGCCTTAAAAAAGAGGCTGTAAAAACTGCCTAATTTTGAGATGTTGGCTGAAAGTTTAACTTTTTCACATGCAACGCGCTTACAATCGATTAACCTCTATCGATACAATAGTAAATGGCGGCGTTTTAGCGCGACAACATAAATCGATAAACTAGAGCGTTTATGAACCCGTTTTTCCTCCCCGTATACTAACTCCCTGTTGTAGCTTACTAGAGTGGTGAAATAATGTTCAGGTTATATGCTGCTAATTTTTAAACTTGTTATTAGAAATCCACTAATAAAGACTGAGATTTTTAAAAAAATAAAAAAATATATTTTAGAGACCAATACAGGATTTGTGCACACACTAAATCATTTTGAATTCCTCAACGTTTTAGATTCAACTATGTTTCACATTTCTGTTCTTTTTGAAGAAAAAGCTTATTAATTTGTGTTTTTTTCCTTTCTTTTTTTTATATATTTGTTTAATTAAAATAAACAATTGATCTCAGCTGGTGAATGCAGTCAATTTAAACAATTTAATATCTGTAATTGTTGAGGAGATATGACCCAGGGCCCTATATATCAATTTTCATTCCAGCATGACCTCACCAGTGGCATATGATTCAATACCCCATCCTGTCAATCACTGGCACTTGATGCTGCTCAATTAGTGGTTTATGGTGTGTCCCTGTTATGTAATCAGCTAATTAGTTATCAAATTCATGGCACACTTTTGGTGTTACAACAGGCCTTGAAGGGGTTCAAAAATGGTAATTGATAAGACATAACTGTATTTAATACAGCAGAGGATATAAAGGCAGTAAAAAAAAAATGAAATATATATAATACTTGAATAAAATATTATTAAATAGATTAACTGATGCAAGTATATATTTGATATCTTTTTGTATATTTTAATACTTAGTTTTTGATTATAATGTGCCTTGACTTTTAAAGGTACTACCGTAACCATAGTTTTGTTAATCCAATAATATTGATAATTTACTTTCAAATAAAAGGTAATGCAAATTTTCTTATTTTAACAAAGTGTTTACATTTCAATTAATATTATTCTACCAAAGTTTAAAATGTATTAGTGGTTGAAAATAATCAAATTTATGCAAAAACTTTTCAACTTACAGCAAATATGCAAGTTAGATAAATGCAGAAAAAACTATCTTGCAATAAAATAAAATCAAGATTGCCATGTGTTCGTTTTATTTAAAAATTACCTTCAGCTTTCATAATTGAAGAAATCCAAAAGGCGGATCCTCTGCAGGGGCGTACCTGGGCGTACGCACGTGCGTACAGACTATTAATGAAGCAAAAATAAAAAAATGGCTAAAAATGCGAAATATGCAATAAAAACTGAAGGTATATGGGGGTTAGGCACATTTGTGAATCCAAAACTCGATGGTGCTTATACCTAAATTAGCCCCAGGAACGCCCTTGCTCTGTCATGGTTAACAGTGTATACTATTGCGAACGAGATACGAGACTACGGTTTATATTATAATAACAAAAAGTGAATAGTAAACATAGAGATTATTTAACTGCTGGGAACGATTATAGGGAAATGGTAGGAGATGGTAGACGTATGGTTCAAAAAAAATTTGAATGTTGTTTAACGGCTAATCAACACAGTAAAGGTTATTTAGACCCACCCCAGAGAGAGGGAAATGATACATAGGAATCCGGGAACCGTGCCCTACTTTTATTATCAAATAGATTCCTATGGTTCTTTAACCTGCTTGGAGGATAGACCGATACACGGGACCGCCCGGATTACGTCCCCATCCGACGGACGAGGCTAAGGGCAAGAGTCTTGCCCAAGAACACACCGACGAAACTCAGTGGCACCACGGAGGATTGAACCCGGGGCCTCCGTTACAAGTGAAAAAAACACAGAACAAAACACGTCTACCATCGAGCGTTGGTGATGGATTTCCATATAATCGAACACAGCAGTTAAATAATCTGTTTATTACATTTTAAATCATCTGTGCATGATTTTAACCGAAATTCTTCGCTTTATTGAACGCTATCGGCTGATGACGTCGACGTCAGCACCATTTTAATGACGTCATAACTCAGTGTCACAGTTAGTTACTTTTGTGTTCGGAGTAAGTTAATAATATTTAGCTATTATGAATATTCTTTCACTGAGAAATCCCAATCTTTCACCGATGAAAATGTTTACAATAAATATTTATCTTTGTCAAGAAGGTAATTTCACGGTGGTGATTATAAGACAAAGCCTAAAAAGAGGTGATGAAAATGCCTCTTTTGAGATATCAGCTGAAATTTTGATTTTTTCAAATTAAAAGTGGTGTTTAGCTATTGCAAACGAAATACGAAGTATGGGTTATATTAGGCATTAATAATAACAAAAAATAAATAGTAGACATATTTATCTTTGTCAAGAACGTAATTTCGGGATGTTGATTATAACAGAAAGCATTAAAAAGAGACTGTAAAAACTGCCTATTTTGAAATGTTGGTTGAAATTTTAACTTTTCAAATGTAACGTATACACGCTTACGATCGATTTACATGTATCGCTAAAAATGGTAAATGGCGGTGTTCTAGCGCTACAACATTAATTGATAAACTAGAGTGTTTATGAATCCGTGTCTCCTCCCTGTATACTCACTCCCTGGTTGTACTGGTTAATACAGAATTTATCTATTTACTTAATACCGATAAACTTGATAAAGTAAAACAATTAGGAACAAAAACATGGTTATACCAATAAACTTGATAAATTAAAACAGTTAGGAACAACAACATGATTATAATTGAGTGATCTTTAGTTTCATTACAGTTTGTCATTATCCTTTTTTTTTAATTAATTCATAGTGGTCTTTTTCCATTATTTATTTTTGATATTGCACCCAATGCAACATAATAATGATTGTACATATGCATTGATAAAACGAAGAAGTCGAAACTTAATTTTCTCAAAACTCATTTAGTTGTCGATAAAATCATTTAGAAACCAAGCAAATTACTCTGTTTTGCAGAAAATATATAGTTTTATGTTAGCATATACAACTTTATTAAAGATAATTTATGGTAGTCATTAAGAAAGGAATTATGGTAGACAATACACAACATAATGCCAGAAAGCATCAGTTGATAAAATATTGTATTTCAAATAAATTACACATAGATTGAGAATAGTTTGGCAATTTCCAGGTTTCTCCTTTCATGTTGTTTTTCTAGCTCGACTATTCGAAGAAAAAGAGAGCTTATGTAATCACACCGGCGTCGGCGTCGGCGTTGGCGTTGGCGTTGGCGTCGGCGTCCCACATCAAGGTTTGCGTGTAAGCTGTGTTTACAAGTCTATATCTCTTGCAATTATTATCCTACCACAACCAAATTTGTTCATGGGCTTTCTTGTAGCATTATCTTAAGGGCTGCATAAGCAATTTTGGTTCCTGTAACCCATGGGCTCCAATGGAACCCAAATTATGATAGCCCTTAAAATGTGCCCCATTTCACCACAAATTTTGCGTGTAAGCTGTGTTTACAAGTCTATATCTCTTGCAATTCTTACCCTAGCACAATCAAATTTGGCCATTAGCTTCCTTATAGCATTATTGTAAGGGCTGCTTAAGTAATTTTGGTTCATGTAACCCCTGGGCTCCCATGGAACCCAAATTCTGATAGCCCTTAAAATATGTCTGTTTCACATCAAATTTTGCGTGTAAGCTGTGTTTACAGGTCTATATCTCTAACATTGTTTGTCCTAGCTGAACTAAATTTTGGAATTGTTTTCTTTATAGCATGTTGTAAAGGGTTGGATAAGTAATTTTGACTTCTGCAAATTATGGGCTCCCATGGAACCCAAAATTGTGATGGCCCATAAAATGTGCAATAAAGGCAGATCTAGGTTTGCATGTAAGCATGTATATATCTATAAAACTTTTTTTTTTACATATTTCTGTGTTGTTTTAGTCAATTCTTACACATATATGTTGCAACCCTCCCCGCCCCCACCACCCCACCCCCCGCCTCTCAGCTCATCAACCCCACACCGCCCCAGACTTGATTTATTTTTTTTTTACCTATTTCTGTGTTGTTTCAGTCAATTCTTACACATATATGTTGCAACCCTCCCCGCCCCCACCACCACACACCCCGCCTCTCACCTCATCACCTCCACCCCGACCCAGACTTTAAACTTTTTTTTTTTTACATATTTCTGAGTTGCTTTTGTCAATTCTTACACATATATGTTGCAACCCTCCCCGCCCCCCCACTCCGCCTCTCACCCCATCAACCCACCCACCACGCCCCATACTTGAATTTTTATTTTTTTACATATTTCTGTTTTGTTTTAGTCAATTCTTACACATATATGTTGAAATCCTCCCCACCACCCACCCCCAACTCACTCCCGCCTCTCCCCTCCACCGCTCCCCCACCCCACCCCACTTGAAACTTTTTTCTTTTTTTTTACATATTTTTGTGTTGCTTTTGTCAATTCTTACACATATGTTGCCCCCTCCCCACATCCCCCCCACCCCCACCCCCAACCCCAACCGCCTCTCACACAGCCCCACTTGATTTTTTTTATTGATTTTTTTTACATATTTCTTTGTTGTTTTAGTCAATTCTTACATTCCCACTCAAACTTGATTTTTTAATTTATATATTTTTTCTTCATATTTTTGTGTTGTTTTGGTGAATTATTACATAGCTTCTTACACATATATGTTGCCCTCACCACCCCCACTTTTTTATATTTTTTTTACATATTTCTGTTTAGTTTTGGTCAATTCTTACACATAGTTATGTTGTGCTCCCAACCCCACCCCACATTGTTGTAGCCTTGTTTTCTGATGGTATATACTAGCTATAAATTTATTATTCTCCGAAAAATCGAATAGTCGAGCTGCGCTGTTCTCCGACACCTCTTGTTTACTGTTATGTTCATAATAAGTTATTAGCACTCCTTCAATATAAGAGTAAACTATTTACTATTCCATTTTTGAAAGATGCAGCATGCACATGAAATCCCATAAAATAGGCAAATGCAATCAAGAAATGATAATATATTCTGGATAAAACTTGCATATATTAAATATCAAAGTTTTATAAATAGTCGACTTGATTTATAATATAAACCTCATCTTCTATATATAATTATGTAGTTAATTATGAAATGAAGCTTGATTAAAAATAGATTATTTGAATGTAAAATACTGGGATTTAATTTGATCTACATGCTCTTTGATGCGAGCGAGATGGCACCTGAAACAATGCAGGGATCACGATGAAGACCTTTAATGAACATGAACAAAAAATGATAAAATGAACATCTGCAGTGGCTGTATTCTTTGCCCCGTGACCAAACGGGGCCCCCGGCAACCACACGGGGCAATTTATGAAATGAAGCTTGATTAAAATTAGATTTTTGAATGTAAAATACTGGGATTTAATTTTATCTACATGTATGGTTTTTAACACTTCAATTTGAATTGAATTGCATGTTGTTTAACTTCTCATCAGCACATTAAAGGTCATTTAGAGCTGCCCCAGATACAGGGGACGGATATGTACGAATCCAGGAACCAGTCCTACTCCTAGTTACTATTGAATATATTTCTATGGTTCTTTAACAGGCTCTGAGGGTACATTCTGATACATGGGAAAGCCCGGTTTACATCCCCACTTCATGTACATTTTGTCATTTTTTCTCATGCTCATTCAAGGTCTTCTTCATGTCAACGTATATATGCAAATGTGAAAACGTGGCTCCATCGTAAATGGAGTGTCTACAATAGAATTTGCAGCAACTCTGCAGTTCTGCAGATTAGAAGGTTCTAGGCCGATTCTCCATATTTTTATCTAGATGTAAATGGAGATGAGCCTGGCATGTTCATCCCTGTCTGGCACCATAATGCTGTTCTAACTTATGTACTTAAACCATGAACAGTTATAAATACTACATTTGACACATTTAAAGCAAAAATATGATCTGCCATTTGTTTCATGTCAGTATCTTTTCAGTATTCTTTAATATATCCAGCCAAGTTGATTTTTTCTTTATTTTGTTAAAACAGATTAATCCCATGTAAACATGTTGTAAATGCCAAATAACAGTTCATCAAATCTTTCTCATATATGATATATGGTAACTACTTAGTGGAAGACCCCTGGCCATGCATACCTCACCTATCATAGATCACGGGATAATCTTTGATTAACCAATCAGATCTGGCCAATACCTTGACTTGACAAGGGAGGAGTTTAGTTTCAAGAAGTAACATGCGGGGTTTGTCATATCAACATAATTAACTGCATAACTATTTATGGTTATAAATAAGACCTATTTAATAGTGTATGCTTTAGACAGTGAAAATTGTTAATTCCTTCTAGCATTTTATGGGTGAGATATTGTTATTTTTTTTAGTATTCATCAGATTATCAAGCATTTTAACAATTAAAAAGCAATTTTAGGTCAGGAATTATATCAAAAAAATAAGTTTTTATCCATTGAAAATTCAGCTGTATGAACAATCTAAAATTGGAATTCCCCAAAAACAATACAAATAAAATCAATAAAAAAACAACACTTTCAAAGCTCAACCTTATTGAGAAAACTGAGTTTATGTGGCTCTTATATGAAGATACATTAACTATTTATATTTTTATACTACTCATAAATGTAATCTTAATGACCTTTTTTGTTTGATTTATAGTTTGTTAATTCATTTCACTCAATTTCTAAGATGCTGTTTTTCATTATGTTTTTGGAAAGTTGGTTAATTCATGTAACTCTGTTTCTAAGATAATTTAGCAAATATTATAAATGTTTTAACATTTTAACTAAGGTAATATATTTGATATTCATAAATACTCTGGATTCAAAACTACCTATATATTTATCCGCCAAATGGCTATTAAACTGGTTCCCTGATTACTCTGCGGTATACAACAGGGTACCAGTTGGTTCCCCGATTAGTCTAAGGTATGCAAATTACCAGTTATGACAAATATGACGCATTCATTTTTAAAATGTCAAATATGTACGCTTTTTTTAAATCAAACTCCTCCTTGATTTACGGCAATATTTTGAAAATGGTGAATTGTTTGAAATGGCATTATTGTGTAGATTCGAGTTCAGGTCTTGTATGTTGTAAACACTCATTTTGTTCAAAATGAACATTTGTGAATTGAAATTGGATAAAAAAAAAGGACACATTTCTTCTTTAAAAAATGAAATGTATACTGACTTAAGTGACTTTAGATTAAATCTCCTCCTTTATTAGTAAGCAATTTTCAGAAATAACAAATCAGATATACCGTATAATTCCTAATAAGCGCCACCCCCAGGGTGTAAATTTTTGAAAATTGAGACCAAAAGTACATAATTTAACTTTTAAATGGACATTATTTAATGATTTTCTTTACCAAGAAAACCAAAGTCTGCATGTATGTCAATCAATGCATCGGAATTTAAGTTTTCTAGTGATTTTGTCTACATGTTCCATTGTGAATGAAACAGATTAACTTGCATTTTTTGGGGTTTTAAAAATACATTTTCTGAAAAAATGGTAGGGGAGAGGTGGGGTGGGCGTTTATTAGGGGAGTGGCATTTATTAGGGATTATATGGTATTGGTATTGTTAAGAAGATGCCATATCTGGCATTTGATGATATCAAAAAAGCGGATTTTTTGGTCTAAAATATGTTAACTGAAAATGGTTTAACATATGAACGTGTTTTTCATTATCAAGTGTAATGTGCATATTATTTATATCTAACTGCTTCTTTAGTAATGACATGCATGATGTTCAAACTCATGATCTGATATATTGGTATTGCTATTTAGAGTTGGCTACAAGTTTGTACTTTCAAGAAAAATTTATTTAGATCTCAGATTTGTGTATTGAATTGGTACAAAACAACAACAGAACGCGTCATAAAGTTTGATACCTTTTTGAAATTAACAATTTCAATTTATTTATGGCATTATGTTCAAACTTGCGGGTTGATTCACAGACATACCAGACATATTAATAATGTTATTAGGCTTGTGGTTGATTATAGCATTATCATGCATTTTTCAAAAGATATCTTGGCTCATTTTGAATTTAAGGAAAACTTAACACGTACTTTATCAATTTTAAGATGTTCGTAGAGATAACATGATACTCATTTAACCTATATGCCTATCCATCATTGTTTTGTAGAGCGCTGTGGTCTAGTGGTAGAGCGTTGTACCCATGATCCAAAAGTCGTGGGTTCGATTCCCGGCATTGCCATATGCGTTGTATCCCTGAGCAAGACACTTTATCTGCATTGCTTAGTACTGGTTCTACCCAGGAAGACATCGAGAGTGATTCAAATAAGTTTATAGAGCTTTCGTTACAATCGATGTAAAATAAATAAGTTTAAACTTTAACTATCATTGTTTTACAATGAAAATAATTTGAATTCCTACATTTACATTTTTAACAAATATTAATCAACATTTTTTACAAATCTTAACCATTGTCTCACTAACAAGCAACAACTCAGATTTAGCACCCATTTTATCAGGGCCCTGATGTCAATTTTCATCCCAGATTTCATATAACAATTAACATGTCGCCAGTTGTCAATCATTTATCCATTTCAACCAATCAAACCAGATGATACCTCCGACAAACAACAGCACGTGTATAAGCATGTGCAACTATGTTATATAAACTATTGTCAATATACTCCGACATCAACAATAGGGCGGAGATATCTAAGTCACTGGCGACATGTCAATTAAGAGGCGCGTTCATTTCCGACACTATTATATTTTTTACCGCCTTTCAAAAGGAAACAATATGCCACAATGACTGAATTATATTTGGTATCACACTTTAAAAGGTGACAATATGCCGACAAGGGTTTGAAAATGCTACAACCACCGATTGAGCATGACCATCATACGGTATAACACGAATGGATAGAAATAAGTCGATCACAGTGTTTGATCTGTTTATTTGGCATAACATGGAGGAGTAGGAAAAATAGGGTGTTACTCATTTGTGTATTTGCCTAAATAACAACCGACATGAAGTTGTTAACTCATTGGCTGGCGTGGCACAGTCGGTAGCGCTGCGGATTTGTAACCGGAGGCCCCGGGTTCAATCCTCTGTGGTGCCACTAAGTCGTCGTGTGTTCTTGGGGAAGACATTTTCCCTTAGCCTCGTCAGTCGGATGGGGACATAATCTGGGCAGTCCCGTTTATCGGACTATTCTCATAATCAAAATGGCCGCCACGGCGACTCAAAGTTTACAGAGAGTTATATAGAAAAAGGTTAAAAATGACATCTTCTCTGAAACCGCTTGAAGGATTTTGATGAAACTTATTCTAAAGGATATTTGGGATAGTTCATCTCAGAGTTAAGTTGTTTGCAGCCGCCAGTCATCCAAGATGGTCGCCATGGCTAAAACTAGGTCAAATTAAGGAAATTTCAAACGACATCTCCCAAACCACTTATTCCATTCTACTGATATATCATTTACTTGTTCCTTCGGTTGGCCTCTATCAAGTTTGTATTTTTCGTTATCGTCAAGTAAATCGTCGAATAATCAAAATGGCGGCCACGGCGACTGAAAGTTTACATAGAATTATATAGGAAAAGGTTAAAATGACATCTTTTCTGAAACCGCTCGAAAGATTTTGATGAAACTTAATCACAATGATATTTGGGATTATCCCTCTCAGATTTGTGTTTTTGGCGGCCGCCAGTCATCCAAGATGGCCGCCATAGCTAAAACTTGGTCAAATTTAAATAAATTTCAAATGACATTTCCTCGGAAGCCACTTATTCCATTCTTGTGAAATATCATATACATGTTCCTTGGGTTAGCCTCTATCAAGTTTGTGTTTTTCATTATCGTCAAAAAATCAAAATTATTTAAAATGGCTTAGTGCAGTGTGGCGGCTGTAAAAAGTCTATCCGTGCTACGAATCAGTAGTGTTATTTTTATACTGGTCCTTTGGGACCAACGAGCCCAATATAGGTGGCTGTCACAGGATGACCTTAGTGGTTGGGCTAACTCAGGAAAGAATCAATGACGGTGAATGCATTTACATAAATTTAATGCAACTTTTAAAATATGTTTAATATATATACAATTATCTAAAAAAACAAGCGAATACACAAATGAACTATGAAAAGAATGTTCTCCTGAACGTTTAAGACGTTCTTAGTATTGTTATAAATACTGAAAGTCTAAGACACTAAAGTGTTGTTAAATCTATAACAATGTTGATCTAGCGCGATAACTGTGATGCGCGAGAGCTCATGAAGATGATGATGCGCGAATTCAATGGATGATTGTCATCAAATGCCTTCTGTAAGGGTTGATGACGCGATGCAATGATAGTTAATCTCCACTGAGATTGTGAATGATATTCCTCCAGTGAGGACTGGTAACGGGCCCACCTTGTGTCCCGGGGGTTGTCGTTAGTAAAACCTGGCTGCGCAGGTACGGGGACCGTCTCCACCGCTTGTAACGTTATTCGTGGAAGCTTAGCTCCACTCCTGGATATCCAAACCTAGATGGCTTACTCCAACCCTGGATGGCTTATATCCTGGATGGCTTATATCCTACCCTGGATGGCTTATATCCTGGATGGCTTATTTCCAACCCTGGATGGCTTAGGCTGTAATTATACATACGTTTTAGATGTCGGTTGACAAACATAACAATCTTGCATAATTATCATTACCCAAACAAATCATTATTCAATCAATATATGTAAGCTGTACTAATGATTAGTAGCAATGTATACATATTCTACAACGCCATGTATACGCTATGTACGTCGCTGTTAATCAATGCCCTTAATACATGTAATATAAACATGATCAAATTACTCATATATTACACTCACTGAGTTATGCATGCACGCATTTATTCTTGTCACTCATCTCATTGTTAACTAATGTTAACAATCGTGTATTACAATCACTGAATTATACGCCAACGTTAATTAATGCACCTATTATCCACTGTTATCAAATTAATATTGTTTTACAATTAATGATCAATTACCATAATTACATCTAATAAAGTCACTTCAAATCATATGCTAGTCTAAAGTTATGTTTGAGAAACATCAATGCTAACCGGATGTCGTAACCGCCAAACAAGATGGCGCCGCCCACTGAATACAAATATACGATAAAAGTTTAATAAAACTACTAACCACATGTTGCCTGTGAAATTTGCCGTCCAATCTCTGTTCCAACAAAGTACTATCGATTATCCCGGCGATAGCTAGAAGACAATGGCATTTATAGCAAACATTACGCCCAAATCATTATTTCCCCCGTTCAGTCCGTGACAAACGTGGCTAAATCTACAGTATTGAATCAACACGAGAGGCCCCTTATACAATTTTGCCGTTTAAGGAAAATTTACCTATACGTTTACATGCATTAGCACAAAACTAAACTTATGACACGGCCTCTCTGGCGGCCACTTAAAATGTGCACGCTTTTACGTGTTACATGAATAGATCATGAATATGGTGAAATTGTTTCAACTCGAACAATAGATTTTGGGTGTAACCGATACAAGAGCTATATACGACCAGTACGCTCTACCCGTGACATTTTGTGACAACATCTCCCCACTTAAAGAAAGTGCTACACTTTTAAAATTCAACAAAATGATAATTAATATTTACACGTTAAGAAACTATTAATTCTTCTGAGCAAATGAGCGACAAAACGTACAAGCTGATCGCTCAATCGCTTGAGTATATAAATATTACTACCGAGGGATGCAACCTTCAGCCAGTACAACGACCGTCTTCCGGAAAACATCCACTGCAGTTATAACCCAACTATAATATGTAATTACAATTTGAACACTATTCTACAATTGTACACTACCCTGTCGTAACATATACTACTATTGTACAATACACTGCAATACACTATTATATTAAACCGGTCATTATGTGCGGCGACTTAAATAGTCTGCCCCAATATTGTCCTTTCCTCGATCTATTACACCGACTTTACGGTTACTAATAACACTACTTCCTGTCACTACAAGAACTCCAACTTTACACATCGCATCCATCGCATTACCAGTATATTGTTTGCGAAATGGAGTAGGGTCTCTCGTTTCCCTAATCGGCTTTGCTAACGTGTGCTTAAAGCTACACTGCACTACATCTGTTGGTCTCGACTTATCGGACCGAACAGTACTACACTCAGAGTCTAAACGACTTACCTCGCGTTTCTCTGCTACACTAAGCATGCCCGATATATCTACATCGGCTGCTGTCTCCTTACCTACACTAGTGGGAAAATACATGGGACTAGTGTCCTCACTACTGTCTTCCTCACTATCCTCAATAACTGCAACATTAACTACGGTTAACACCCCTTGTTGCCCATTATCGGTTCTACTGATATACTCTTTCAGCATATTCGCATGAAAGGTCTTTAACTTTCCGTTTATCTCGATACGGTAATCCATAGTGTTCACTATCCCTCTAACGTAAAACGGACCTTTCCATTGTAATAACAACTTGTTATTGTCGGTCGGGAGTAACAGTAACACCTGGTCATCTATCTTAAACTTCCTAGCTCTAGCTTTCTGGTCATAGTACCGTTTGTACTTGGTACTTGCCTTAACTAACTGACTTTGAGCTATCTTACAAGTCTCCTCTAGTTTCTCCTTCAGATCTAAAACATACTGATATGTAGTCTTAACCTCATCACTATCTACTTCACCTGCCCACATCTCTCTAAGAATCCTCATGGGACCTCTAACTGACCTACCGTACAATAACTCAAACGGTGAAAATCCTAAACTCTCTTGTGGAACCTCTCTAAATGCAAACAATAAAGCATTGAGATACTTGTCCCAATCTTTGGGTCTCTCGGTACACATACGCCGTAACATTTGCTTTAACGTCCCGTTAAATCGTTCGACTAACCCGTTACACATAGGGTGATATGGTGTTGTCATGATTTGACGCAAAGACAATAACCTGCTTACTTCAGCCATAAGTTCTGACGTAAACTGTGACCCACAATCAGTCAGCATTTCCTCTGGTACACCTAGCCTACTGAACATATCAACTAATGCCTCAGCTACTCTCTCAGTTTCAATTGAGGGCAATGCTACTGCCTCCGGATACCTAGTTGCATAGTCTACCATGGTCAAAATGTACCTATTTTTCCTATCCGACACTGGAAAAATTGGTCCAACTATGTCTACGGCTACCCGCTTAAATGGTGTATCTATCAGTGGCATCTGACCTAAATGTACTTTGGTCACTCGACCTTTTGGTACTGTCCTTTGGCATACATCGCAGGACCTACAATACCTAGTTACATCTCCACTAACGCCTGGCCAATAAAATTCTGCCAATACTCTATCTGACGTTTTCTTTACGCCCAAATGACCTCCCATAATCGACTCATGAGCTACCTTAAGCACTGTCGTTCTATACTGGGTAGGAACCACTAATTGGTGAAACTGTCTACTACCACTATCTTCAAATTCTCTGTACAATAACCTATTCTTATGTACAAACTTACAACTACCGGACCCTTTACACTTCTTCACTACACCATCCTTGGCCTTTACCTTACAAGGACCTAATGACTCGTCTTGAGTTTGTGCTTCTATAAACTCCGCTTTAGATATGTCACCTACGGCTGCAGGAACCTTTAATTTTCTATAAGCCTGAGCTTGCTTCTGAACCTGCGCTCTAGTCTCTACGGCATTACTTATGCTACTTCTAAAATCGGACATTACCGGAAGTGCTGAACCATCTATGTTCCCTATCGTTAAATCATACATCGGGTCATCCATACATAGTGCCTCTGTAGTCCCTTTAAAGAAAGGTGTATCTACATCTATTCTCGCTATTGGCACGTGCTCTACCGATTTATTTAACAACATACACGGTGACTGTTTACCTACCAACTGGTCATCCGTAACTAAACTACGCCTAACTACCACACCTGTACAACCTGTATCCCTCATTACAATTACGTCCGTGCCATTCACTCTACCATCTGCCGTTGGAAGATTTGCATACGGAAAGAGACATGTTCCGATCTTCGCCATTACACCATCCGCTTTAACACAACAGCTACTACTCTCGGTTTTAATAACCGGACTATTACTACCTCTGCCTCTACCTCTACCTCGGTTTTGACCACCTCTACCTCTACCGAAATTCCATGGGTTGTTAAAACCTTGGTTCTGACTCCCTACATTGTTGTCCACTCTACTAGTGTCACTAAAATTGTCTACGACAGCGGACACTTTCACCGCTTTTCTACACTCATGTGAAGCATGATTCCCATGACAGTGACGACAACGAATAAAAGGTCTACCTATGTTACCACTATTGCTACCTCCTCTAGAACCCATCGAACTACCTCCACCTCTATAGTTTCCACTCTGGCCTTTCTGTTTATGATCGTCCCCTTGCCTATCTCTAAACGTTCTGTCTTTCGACACTACATTATGAGCTCCACCTCTAGCCTCGGCAAACTGATCTGCTTGAGTTGCCATTTCTCCTACACTAGCTAATTTTCTTTCTTTCAGAAATAAGAACAGATCTCTACTACAAACATTGAATAGCTGATCCCGCAACAAGAAATCTATGAGGCCCTGATAAGTCTGCGCTACCTTCCCTAACTCTAACCACCTATCTAAGTAATTTCTAGACCGACTAATAAACTGAATAAATGACTCGCCTTTCTCAGGCAGACAAGCTCTAAATCGCTTTCTAAAACCTTCTTCAGTTAGCTCAAATCTCTTTAAAAGAGCATCCTTTAACTTGTCATAGTCAAGAGCATCTACACTAGGTAATCTAGAAAATACATCTAAGGCCTTGCCTCTTAATAACGCACTTAAATGAACTGCCCACTTATCTTTGGTCCATTCCTGTAACTCAGCATAACGTTCGAACCGTAACAAGTAACTGTCCATGTTATCTTTGTCAGCATCAAAGTATGGTAACTTCGAACCTTTTAACTTCCCAGAATAACTATCTTTCCCTTCAGTTTTACTTTCCTTACTATGTGTCTTAGCTGCTTCCAACTCTAAAGCTAACTTATGCTCAAACTCTTTTTGCTCCCTTTCCATTATCATCTTAGCCTTAGCTAGTCTACCATCTGTTTCGAACCTCTCATGTTCTAACTCTTGCTTCTCCTTTACTATTCTACTTTCTAATTCTACCTTCTCTTTATCATCATCTCGCTTCTCTTTAGCTAACCTAGCTTCTAATTCTAGCTTCTCTGTGGCTAGTCTACTTTCTAATTCTACCTTCTCTGTGGCTAGTCTACTTTCTTCATCTCGCTTCTCTTTAGCTAACCTACTTTCGAATTCTAGCTTCTCTTTAGCTATTCTACTTTCTACTTCTAGCTTATCTTTAACTAGTCTACTTTCTTCATCTCTTTCCTGCTTTGCTAATTCTCTTTCCTTAAGTCTAAATTCCCTTTCCCTAGCCTGTTCGTCTTTAACAAAGGTTCTAAGCTCCTCTCCAGCATACCCTAACTCCTTACCCATTTCCGTAAGATCCTTTATGGACGTCATGTCTATAGACATTGTGAACTACACACTACGATAATTACAATACACACGTCACTAATAATTCTACTCAACTAACTACTAATGGTAAGTCACTGTGTCCTCAGTAAATACCTGGGCATCATCATAGGACAAGTTACATACACATTTGTACTAGCGCTAACTACTAACGGTTATGTATAGATAGTATCTAGCTTCCACAAAACATATACACTACATAAAATATCTATATTTGATATTGGACATAAACCTTAAACCATCATAGAAATGTGCATAACATGTACATGTATATTTACTTCTCCCATTAATAAAAGTATACTCGAGTGTCACAACATGAGTAGAACGTCTTGTTCGCCAACCTAATTGGATACTATGTGTATATCAAGGGAGGTAAAACAAACACCCAAATTATTGAGCAAAAGTGCCTCAGACCCACTCGTGTAGACCACTGCGACCTCGCGCCAAGGAAAGAACGGACAAAACAACAGTTTGGACTCACCCTACCCTTGTCGTGTCTTGACTTGTCTTCCAAGCAGTAGCCGTGATCGTCGACAGTCGCCTTGATGGATCAGAGGGTGGTACACAATTCTAAAATAATAAGTAGAGATTTAGTATATCATAATAAAGATCACTTATTGATTCTTTCCCTCCGTAGTCGCCCAAAATCCCACTTCTGACACCAGTTGTCACAGGATGACCTTAGTGGTTGGGCTAACTCAGGAAAGAATCAATGACGGTGAATGCATTTACATAAATTTAATGCAACTTTTAAAATATGTTTAATATATATACAATTATCTAAAAAAACAAGCGAATACACAAATGAACTATGAAAAGAATGTTCTCCTGAACGTTTAAGACGTTCTTAGTATTGTTATAAATACTGAAAGTCTAAGACACTAAAGTGTTGTTAAATCTATAACAATGTTGATCTAGCGCGATAACTGTGATGCGCGAGAGCTCATGAAGATGATGATGCGCGAATTCAATGGATGATTGTCATCAAATGCCTTCTGTAAGGGTTGATGACGCGATGCAATGATAGTTAATCTCCACTGAGATTGTGAATGATATTCCTCCAGTGAGGACTGGTAACGGGCCCACCTTGTGTCCCGGGGGTTGTCGTTAGTAAAACCTGGCTGCGCAGGTACGGGGACCGTCTCCACCGCTTGTAACGTTATTCGTGGAAGCTTAGCTCCACTCCTGGATATCCAAACCTAGATGGCTTACTCCAACCCTGGATGGCTTATATCCTGGATGGCTTATATCCTACCCTGGATGGCTTATATCCTGGATGGCTTATTTCCAACCCTGGATGGCTTAGGCTGTAATTATACATACGTTTTAGATGTCGGTTGACAAACATAACAATCTTGCATAATTATCATTACCCAAACAAATCATTATTCAATCAATATATGTAAGCTGTACTAATGATTAGTAGCAATGTATACATATTCTACAACGCCATGTATACGCTATGTACGTCGCTGTTAATCAATGCCCTTAATACATGTAATATAAACATGATCAAATTACTCATATATTACACTCACTGAGTTATGCATGCACGCATTTATTCTTGTCACTCATCTCATTGTTAACTAATGTTAACAATCGTGTATTACAATCACTGAATTATACGCCAACGTTAATTAATGCACCTATTATCCACTGTTATCAAATTAATATTGTTTTACAATTAATGATCAATTACCATAATTACATCTAATAAAGTCACTTCAAATCATATGCTAGTCTAAAGTTATGTTTGAGAAACATCAATGCTAACCGGATGTCGTAACCGCCAAACAAGATGGCGCCGCCCACTGAATACAAATATACGATAAAAGTTTAATAAAACTACTAACCACATGTTGCCTGTGAAATTTGCCGTCCAATCTCTGTTCCAACAAAGTACTATCGATTATCCCGGCGATAGCTAGAAGACAATGGCATTTATAGCAAACATTACGCCCAAATCATTATTTCCCCCGTTCAGTCCGTGACAAACGTGGCTAAATCTACAGTATTGAATCAACACGAGAGGCCCCTTATACAATTTTGCCGTTTAAGGAAAATTTACCTATACGTTTACATGCATTAGCACAAAACTAAACTTATGACACGGCCTCTCTGGCGGCCACTTAAAATGTGCACGCTTTTACGTGTTACATGAATAGATCATGAATATGGTGAAATTGTTTCAACTCGAACAATAGATTTTGGGTGTAACCGATACAAGAGCTATATACGACCAGTACGCTCTACCCGTGACATTTTGTGACAGTGGCTTTGAAGTAGAATACCGCTTAAGCCGGTGCTAGGGGGCGTGAGACGTGTTGCTTCTTCCATTACTTCTCATGAACAGACTCAATAAAACCGAGATTGCTGCTTTATTCTCTTAATTGTGTTAGTTGCTCTCAAAGGATCACCTTTATCAATACTTTTCAACAATAACCCAAAGTTTACATAGAGTTATATATAGGAAACATGTTTCTTGGGTTGACCTCTGACATGTTTATGTTTTTGAATCACATCATGCAAGTAGAGCGTATACAGGCCCTCTTGGGCCTCTTGTTTATTATTATAATTTTTTTCGTTTAAAATTTTATTAGCTCTACTGATCTGTGCATACTTTTTTTTGTAGCAGACTACTCTGAAACTACTGAATGGACTTTCATGAAACTTTACAGAAATGTTGCCCATGAAGTCTAGTTGATCCTAGCACAAATTCATGTTGGTATGAAGTCGAAGATGGCCGCCAAATCTAAAAATAGATTTTTAAAAAACAAGTTTGTAGCGACTACTCCTTGAAAACTCGTAAGTGATATTGATATGGGACTAAAATTATCAGCATGACATGATGTCGGTCCCTGTCGAAAATTGTTTTGATTCAACGTTAAACATGGCTGCCAGCGGCCATCTTTGTCTACATAGAGTTATTTAATAAAAAGTTGTAGCGACTACTCAGGACTCTGAAACTACTCAACAGATTTCCATGAAACTTCACAGGAATGTGGCACTGGATGTCTAAATGATCCTAACAACATTTCAGGTAGGTCGGAAATTCAAGATGGCCACCACAGCTAAAAATAGATTTTAAAAAAACAAGTTTGCAGCGAGTACTTCTTGAAAACTAAAAGTGAAATTGATATGGGACTTTTTCTAAACGATCAGTATGGAATGATGTTGATCCTTTTCGATTTTTTTTTGATGCGACGTTAAACATGGCTGCCAGCGGCCATCTTTGATTACAAAGAGTTATAAAATGAAAACTTGTAGCGACTACTCCTCTAAAAGGATTTTCATGAAACTTCACAGGAATGTTGCTCTTGATGTCTAATTGATCCTAGCAAAATTTCAGGATGTCGGGAAATTGAAGATGGCCGCCACGGCTAAAAATAAAGTGTAGCGACTACTTCTTGAAAACTATAAGTGATATTGATATGCGTCTTTTCCTAAAATGATCAGTATGACATGATGTTGATCCTTGTTAAAAATTATTTTGATTCGATTTTAAACATGGCTGCCAGGAGCCATCTTTGTTTACATAGAGTTATCTAGTAAAAAATGTAGCGACTACTTCTCTTAACTACTCAACGGACTTGCATGAAACTTCACAGGAATGTTGCTCTTGATGTCTAATTGATTCTAGCAAAATTCCAGGTAGGCCGGATATTCAAGATGGCCTCCATGGCTAAAAATAGATTTTCAAAATACAAGTTTGTAGCGACTACTTCTTGAAAACTATATAAGTGATATTGATATGGGACTTTTTCTAAAATGATCAGTGTGACATGATGTTGATCCTTGTCAAAAATTATTTTGATTTGACGTTAAACATGGCCGCCAGCAGCCATCTTTGTTTACATAGAGTTAGAGTAAGGAAACCTTGTAGCGACTACTCCTCTGAAACTACTTGACCGATTTTCATGAAACTTCACAGGAATGCTGATCTAGCTATCAAAAACCTATCAGTAGAGCTTCAAGGTCATTGACCTCTTGTTTATTTTTAATTATTCTTTTTTTAAATATTTTTGTTATTTTTTTTCTTCTTTTTTTTTTTTTCTTCTTTTTTTTTTTTTCTTCTTATCTTTAATCAGCCAGATCGGACCCGTAACAGCAGAGTTATGGTCCTTGATTTATTTAAAAATGCTATAATTTGTCTTGTTAAGATGATAGGCCTTTATTTTTCATCTTCATTTTCAAACTTTACCAGATTGTTAATATCAATATAAGCTCTGACAAATTTGAAAAACAGCCAGATTAGACCATTTACACAGGAGTTATGGCCCTTGATTTTCTAAAATGTGCTATATTTTGGTCTCATTAAAACGAAAGAGCCTTCATTTGGGCCGATTTCAGTGAAATATTTCAGGGATGATCAGTACAAAGCCTAGTTGTACATATCGTCACCGAGTTCCGGTTGAATGATTTTGGCTGAGTTATGTCCCTTCAAAGGTGTTAATACACAACCTTTGTCCAGACTAGTTCTCCTGAACTCCGGGCCGGAATTAAACGAAACTTTTTAGGGATGATCAGTTCCAGGTCTAGTTGTGCAAATCATCGCCGTGTTCCGGTTGAATGATTCTTTGCAGAGTTATAGCCATTTAAAGGTATCAATACACAAACATTGTCCGGACTAGTTCTCCTGAACCTCTGGCTGGATTTCAGCAAAGCTTTTGCAGGAATGATCAGTACCAAGACTAGTTGCTTATATCATCGCCAAGTTTCGGTTGAATGATATTATACATAAACTTTATGCTTAGCCAGTAGAGCGTCCACAGGCCCTCTTGGGCCTCTTGTTTTAAAGATGATCTGTCATGAATTATCGAAAATTAATAAAAGTTATACTAAGATGAGAGCGTAAAATAAAGCCTAAGGCCTAGCACCAATTCATCATTGCGTTTATATGCCCAGAATGGTAAAAAATGGTCTACTACACTAAGTTTTGATCATACTGAATAAACAGGAATAGAGGAAAATAATACAGGTATATGTCACTTTCTCGAAAATGTTAACCAGTAGAACAACCTTGCGCTGTCGTCATCTTAATATTTTTGTAACTTAACAAGAACTTTAATTTATAAATTATATTTAATTTCAGGTTCACTCAATGTACTCCAGCAACCACTTGAACAATGAGAGACTGAAAATATTCCAATTGAAAATCGACAAGAGATCGTTCAACCACATACAGAGGCAAGCCTTTCCAACTACAAAGAAATACGAAACCTTCCAATGGCATAAAGACGTGAAATATTTCAACAGCATAAAATTGTAACATATGTCAGCCACATAAGAGATATATCAACCAATAGAGACCTGATAGACTTCAACCAAAAGGAGATCTAAGATATTTCAACCACTTTAAGATACTTCAACAACATACTGAATGACCTGAGATATTTCTACCATGCAGAGACCAAAAAAAAACATGTTCTAGCCGCATGATGACAATATATATTTCAACCACAGATGCCTCAGATTCAGATATTTTAACCACATAGATCTAAGATAGTTCTACCACATGGATACAAAACATATTACAACAGATATAGGCCTGAGATATTTCAACCCCATGGAGATGTAAAATAATCCAACAGCAGGGCCTTGAGATGTTCCAAACACATAGAGGCTGGAGGTTTTTCAACCAAGTTACAGACATGAGATACTGAGGAGAAAGACGCAGCTCTTCGCATATTTCATAAGTTGTATTATAGCCATGTATGAGCACATAAACAATGGAATGAAAAACAGATAAAGACCGAGTGCACCGTCAAACATTAATGGTAATAGCTGAAAGCAGCATAAATCAATCAAAAATCAAAACCCGTGTGAACTAAGATAATTATTATGTGTTTCAAGTGATCTTCTTAGCTGAATTGCCAAAGTTTATGCGTTGTAATGATTAATCAGTTGTAACTCACTGATCATCTGTTACTTAGACATCCGATTATGGTGATTGATTATGGAAGTCTGTAAGCGGTCATTGGTAAAATGTAAAAATGCACTTTAATTAATGTTAAGAAACATGATTTTCCAGGAGACAATCTGTCTTAACAGCTTTTTACAATCAGCAAAATTGACTCGCATGTTATGGAGATTAACTGCGATGATAATGTAGAAAAGGGCAATTTTGACTATTATTACATACGTTACTATAAATAGTAACAGATTTTAATAGAAAAACAATCATTATCACTCTTTTTTCAAAATCCATAATGGCACACTGTGCCATTATGGATCATGGAAAATTGGCACAGTAGTAACAGAGTCTCCGCACGCGAAGACGTTAACGTCATATCGCGAAGACGTTCACGTCATCAAAAAACACAAAGACTCGAGTGGAGCGTTAAAATGGCTGCGGAGCAGACATTAAAAATGCTTGCAGATAGTTTACTTCATATAGACGGAATGATAAGTAAACAAAGGCAAGAAGAGGACACATACGACTTCGTAAACAGAATGAAAAATACAAATACAAAATCAAAAACTAAATCAGATTTAAAAAGGGCGAGAGAATAGCTGCAAAGTGTCGGAGAAGAACGTGACATAATTGAAATCCCTCCCAAGGAATTGAACGTTTTGTTGGCGAGAATGTTTATTAACATACGAAAAATAGACAACGGTGAATACGAGCCAGACACTGTCAAGGGGATTCAAAGCAGCATCCACAGATACCTGATAGACAACAACTACGGTAGTAACATTCTGACAGATCTAGACTTCAAGCACTCCAGAGATGTGATGGATAGCAAGAGAAAACTACTGAAAAGAGAAGGCTATGGAAACAAAAAGAATAGAGCAGATCCTATCACAGATGACGAGTTGAATATTTTGCGCAGGAAATGTCTCCTTGGTAGTGGTACGTATATCTACGTGATGTATATTTGTATTGGTTTTACAAACAGCAAAATCTAAGATATTCACAAATATTACACATTCCTTTTCCCTGTCAAAATCAATCGATCGATACTGCAACACCCCCTTTCGAAGATTATGTTCAGGTTTCCTGGGTAGAACCAGTACTAAGCAATATATTTTCTCAATACCGATTCCTACGTCACAAAATCGATGACAAAATAATTTCAGTTTACAAATAACATGACCTTATGTGTAGATCTATTTGATTACTCATGAATCGTAGTACTAGCATATTTGCCACACAATACACTTTAGCTTTATTCCCTTATTTCAGAGAATCCAGAGGCTTTGTCAAACGCAATGTGGCTAAATAATACCACACATTTCGGACTTCGTGGTCGTCAAGAACATACTACGATGCTGTGGGGAGACATTGAGCTGTGTGGAACATCAACAGGGGTGGAATACCTGGCATTCACAGAGAGATGTACAAAAACTAGAAATGGCATTTCAAGCGACCCCCGTGCCTTTCTTCCAAAGATGTTTGAACAACCAGGTAATACATTTAAAAGTAAAACAAGAAATATATATCTCTGATATCAAAAGTTCTCGTTTTTTTTTATATTCAAGAGAAAATCGATAATTACAGAGGTATGACCATTTTACGAGAGTTTTCAGAAACAGACAGATAAAATATGTTTTCCTGCATATTTAGATTTACCAAAGAAATATGACTGTCTCCTTCAAATCTCTAATACCTGTATCTAAGTAAGCAGCTAGAGCCACATTTTAATATTTTCAGATGACGAGTTTTGTCCTGTTAGACTGTATAAACTTTACGCTGAAAAAAGACCAGAGGAAATGCGCAAACCGGATGCAAGGTTTTATGTTGCTGTCAACCCTAATTATGGCAAAAAGAGTAAAGATGGTGCGGCGTGGTTCATAAACGGTCCAATGGGGAAGAACAAAATCGGACAAATTGCAAAGACAATGAGTGAAAAGGGTAGACTCTCTGGAAGGCATACTAATCACTCTGGACGGAAAACAACTATAACAAAGTTGATGGATGCCCAGGTCGCACCTACCGATGTAGCACAACTGTCGGGGCATAAAAACCAGCTGAGTTTAAATCACTATAACACAGTGAGTCTCCGTAAGCAGCAAGAAATGTCAACAATACTGCACAAAGTCTCTGGAGCTGGTGATAATTCAAAACACAGCCACTTAGCTTCTACAAGTCACATTAACAAAGGGTCATCCATTGATGACAGTTATGTCAAAGATGATAACAGTTTGTCAGACGACAAATTAGTGTGTGATTCCCAGGAACTTGACACGGCATTGCAGGCCATTACACGTTATGAAAACCCTGAAATTGAGGGAGCCCAAGTTGTGAATTTGCCAATTATTCACAATTCCGATGGCTCATTATCTGTCCAAGAGAGCAAAAAAAGCCCCAAGTCGTTGTTTGTTAACTGCAATTTCCATTGCCCGGTGAATATAGTGTTCAAATAAGACAAGGAAAAAAACACCTGATATATAACGTTATTTATTAAATTAATATTAATGGAATTCATTTATTTTCCACGTCACGTGTTTGCATCTTACTTATATGTTTAAATTTTACCGTACTGTTAAAATATTGATGTATATTCATGATTTTCCATTGCCAAAATGTTGAGATTTGACCTTATTTTCATCTTAGGTGATAAAATGTGTGTTACTCGATTTTATCCTTAGCCTAATTATATAGTAAATTAAAAGTCTTTGATAGATTCGATTTAGAAAGATACATACATTGGATCAATTTGCATAACTGTACATGACATGAGCAGGGTTTTAAAATAATCAAACTTTTAAATTCCTTAATTATAACAGTAAACTTGGTTGAACAATGCTCCTGTTGTTCTTTTTCATTTTTTCCATTTATAATAAGGTATGTAATCAAATGGTAAATATACGGCCGTGGTAAAAAGGTAAAAATCGGTACTCTTCACGCGATAACGTCAACGTCATATCGCGAAGACGTTGACGTCATCAAGAAACACAAAGACGTCATCAAATGATCCTGTTCTTTTTCTTTCTTTTTTCTTTTTCTCCATTTTATAGTAACGTATGTAATAAAACGGTCAATATACGGGCGTGGTGTGCCTTTTGTCGATAATGGCACACCTAGTGCCGCAATGGCCCTCGGGCTAAAGCCCCCGCGCCATTACGGCACTAGGTGTGCCATTATCGACAAAAGGCACACCACGCCCGTATATTAACCTCTAAGTAATATATATGATTAATTCAGTGAACTCTTTTCGCTTTTCACACAATTTGCTTTTCGCACAATTTGATAAGAAGGTTAATATAGATTGTGTTGCATATCATATTCAGTGCGATTTTTCCTAGACCACACTTGAGTTTACCCTTTTAAGAGTTTGCTTCAATAAGATCGAGGATAATTTTGACAGTGAGTGAAATCAAAGAATGTGACAACAACAACATTTACAGTATTGACTTATGTTGTAAGTGAAACCAAAATCATTTGAGTGTTTTACTCAAATGATTTTGATTTTACTTACAACATATTTTTAGCATATTCTAGTGTTTATTACGTATCAAAAATGAGATATAGGGTCCTATAGAAACCACAGCGTCCGAACGCAATGGCATATTAGGTCCGCACTGTACTTGATAATACAAAGAAAGAGTCAAAAACCAAGAGAAAGGGTGGTGAAGACGGGGTTACCGACTTGGAACAGTCAGTAGGCAATAAGGTCTACTTGTTAGCTTGAATCGATTTTATATGCGCACAATCCTCGCTATAATTCTGTCTTCAGCGCCCAAAAAAGACAAGACAGTGTAAACAAAACTACATGCCATCAAAAGGAATTCTCTAACAATAAAGTTCACATCCGGAGAAACTAACTAAAGAAACACAAAATAATAAACATCTCAGGATGTATCCAGAATCGTAATGAACAACCATAGTAGTTGTAGCTAAAGAGAAAACCAATCTCTCTACGACCAGAAAACCCGAGGGACGAAAGCTTATGCACCCTCAAGGCACATTCAATTTTGCATGAATTACTGTGTTGTAAATGAAATGATTACTTATATCATATGATGTTATACATTTTGCATCAATGTCGTATATTTAATACGGCCAATATACTAAGATTTCTACCGAAATGGTTATACTTTTTAGCTCTACTGACCAAAGGCCAGCAGAGATTTGGTTATAATTTTTAACTCTACTGACCGATGGCAAGCAGAGATTATGGGATAGCGAGTTGTCCGTCGTCCGTTAACTTTTGTCTTGTTTACACGATAGGGACTTCATTATTACTCAGCCAGTGTCTTTATATCAATAAAAGCTTGGATTTTTTCGAGAACCAGCAACATCAGATTAGTAACACCAGAGTTATGGCCCTTGTTTTGCTGAAAAATGCCATATTAAGCCTTATTTACACTCTAGCGCCTTCATTTTGTATTCGATCTTTATGAAACTTTGTCGATGTTTTTATATCAATCAAGCTCAGCCAGATCGGATCAGTAACACTAGAGTAATGGCCCTTGTTTAGCTAAAAAATGCCAAATTAAGTCTTGTTTACACTCTGGCACCAGCATTTTGTATTTGACCTTTACAAAACTTTGCCAGTGTATTTATATCAATGAAAGCTCAGATCTGTTCGAAAACCAGCCAGAGCAGATTTGTAATACCAGAGTTGTGGCCCTTGTTTTGTTGAAAAATGTGATTTTCTGAGTAGTTAACACTCTAGCACTTTCATTTATTATTTGATCTGTACCAAACTAACACAGCTCGTTAATATCAACAAAAGATCAGACAAGCTTAAAAATCAGCCAGATCGGACCATATACACTGGAGTTATGGCCCTTGTTTTTGCTAAAAAAATGCCATATTGTGCCTTGTGAACACTCGTATCACCTTCTTTTATTATTTGATCTTTACCAAATTTGCATAGATCGTTAGTAGCAATGAAATCTGTAAGTGAAACACAAAGATGCTCGTGTATATATAAATACAAAAAAGCAATAGCCTAGAAAGCCTCAAAGAAGGTACACATCAAAATCAGATTAGTAACACCAGAATTCTCCTGATCCCCAGTTTGGATATCAGTGGAACTTTGCAGGGATAATCAGTACCTGACCTAGTTGTGCATGCCATCGCCGTGTTCCGGTTGAATGATTTTTTGCGGAGATATAGCGCTTTAAAGGTTTGAACACACGAACATTGTACATGCTAGTTCTCCTGAATGCTGGTTTGGATTTCAACGAAACTTGGATGTGATGAGCAGTAGCAAGCCTAGTTGCACATATCATCACTATGTTTTTGTTGAATGATTTTTGACAATTATTGCCCCTTATACACAAACTTTGTCCAGACTAGTCTTCCCGAACTCCTGACTGGATTTTAGTGAAACTTGGCAAGTATGATCAGTATCAAGCCTAGTTGCGCATATCACAGACTCCACAGAGCCAGTAGAGCGATACAGGCCCTCTTGGACCTCTTGTTTGTAGATCTGTTTCAACAACACGTTTTTATGCGCCCGTTTGAAAAAAGAGTACATGGTATGGGGTTATTTAAGGTCTTTATCATGACACCGCATATGCAGACTTGGAAACGTGGTTCTATCTTGCCATTAACCATATTTTATCTTGATGTAGATGGAGGATGAGCCTTGCACGTTCATTCCTTTTAGGCGACATATAACCTTTCATGTGTTGGTGCGTCTTAAAACCCAATTCAATTCGTCCGACAATAAGCAATTACAAATGCTGCATGCTAACTTTGAAACCATAACGCTCATGAATTTTCATAGGTACATTGCCCTTGAGGAGAGGAAACATGTTATTTTCTACGCTTGGTAGGACAAGTGTCAAGATTGCCATCCCTTATATGGAAATACACATTGTGTGATAACTTCAAAACCATGACACCCACATTCATGAAACGTTAATACCGAGCAGAGCTCGGACGGCGCATCCGGCCGACGATGATCGGCTAATGGTAACACATGTGCAAATGTTGAAATCGTACCTGGCTGGGCAAAAAAACTGTGTCGCACCGGAAGCGCCGCCATTAATGAAATTGTGTTCGGCAATTTCGGATTTTTTCCTCAAATCATCAGGGGATCAGTCTGTTTCACTTGGACGATTGTCTCTTTTCGTAGTGTGGAGTATTCGTACTAGTTCGGCTAATCCCGTCACAGGTAGTTACGAATGAAGCGATATTCATTAAAAAAATGCTTATCATTAGAAGTTGTTTTATTATTTGTTATTGGTTGTCAAAATTTGACTAATTCAAAAATTAAAAATATTAAAATTTCAAAATTCAAAATTTCAAAATTTCAAAGTATTTAAATTTCGAAAATTTTAAAATTCAAAATTTCAAAATTCCAAAGATTTTAAAAATTTCCAAATTCAAAAATTTCAAAATTCAAAAATTACAAAAAATTTCAAAATTCAAAAATTCCAAATTTTCAAAATTTTAAAAAATTTCAACAAATTTCAAAATTCAAAAATTTTGAAATTCCAAATTTTCAGAATTTCAAAATTTCAAAAAATTTAAATTTCAAAAAATTTAAAATTCAAAATTTCAAAATTTCAAAATTTCAAAATTCCAAATTCAAAATTTCAAAATTCAAAATTCCAAAAATTCAAAAATTTCAAAATTCCATGAATAATTTGATTTAATAATAAAATAATTGTTGCCTTTTAGGTTCGGTCGATATGTGTTGTATTTATCGACCTGAAAAAAGTGATATCGACCGAGACGATATCAGGTCGATAAATAGAGTTTAATAACCAGTGTTTTTGAGATACGGGAAATATCTCCCGAGGAAGAGAAATGTCCCCGATATAAGAACGAGTGCGGAGCACGAGTTCTTATGTAGGGGCTATTTCTCTACCGACGGAGATATTTTCAGTATCTCAAAAACACTGGTTATTAAACTATACTCGGTAAAAAAAGTTTTGGACCAGTGTATATAAAGTCATATAAAAATAAAACTAGTGGACAAAATTTAAGTATCTGTTTTTAGTAACCAAGGTCTACCCTACCCGGTTAATTTGGTACCAGAAACATTAAAGATTTGATTTTAAAAAAATATCGCGAACACACAAAGGGTCTGTAAAAAATGTTGCAAAGTCCATACAAAGTAACAGTTACGGACACATTCGAGTAACCAATAAAAAATATTATTATTTTTTCGCAAACTTTCAGTGTAAACGATAATTATTGTTGATTGTTGATCTATTGTGAATTATCAACTGAGATAATAAGGGCTATGGTCGAATGTCATGGTTCAGCAATCATTGTACGGGTTCGAACACTGCCATGGTCCAAAACTTCTTTTACAGAGTATATATATTACATAATTTAAAATGATTTTATTACTATTTCTAATGATTAATGCCTTTTTACACCAGAACACCAAGACGACGTTACGTCATCCAAGACGACGTTACGTCATACAAACAAAACAAGTCGAACCGGAACTCTTCGTTAATTTCCGTAATCGTTATTTCCTAGTGGCGGAATCTGACGATGATGTCCGTAAAAATCAGAACGTCATTTGGCATTCCCGCCACTGACGCCAAAGGCCGAACAATGTTCCGTACTGGGAAATATCTCCCACTGGGCAAACGAGTTGATATAGCTTTTCTATTCCCAGTATTTCCTATACAAATCACAGACAAATATGTAATATATACACATATCGACCTCACTAAAAGGCAATAATTTTATAATATTGCTGATAACAGGATTGGCATGGAGGAGTTAGTCCAAATTTACCACAGTCCTGACATGACCAAACTTTTATACGAGAGGGAAATGATAAATGGTCAAGGGTGGGCCACAGCTTTTGAGATTGAAACTGTGTCTACCATTTTAGGCTACAACATCAATGTAACATGAGTTTGGTGCAGAGCAATATCACATGTATTCTTTTTCAACCAATGAAGGAGAATTGTCATGTACAACCATTGACTTACTTTTGAACAATAAACAGTTTCAAGTTCTAATGACGCTGATAATAGTAAAAGTAAAAGGCGAATATCACCCACCGAAAACACGCATGGCAACAACAGAGCAAACATAATTCAGAAAATTATATTAGTACACCAAATACTAAACCAAATAAGGACTCAACTTCCAACTCTAATATAACCAAGGACATCCAATCTTTATGTAGGAAACTAGGAATCAAAACCTCTTGAAAACGAAACACAGTCAGAATCAAAGAAAAGGAAAATGAGAAATAAACGGGAAAAAAGGTATATTATCAAAACATATCAAATAAATGACATACCAGAAGCTGCACCATTACAGTAAGATGAAAAATTCAACCTTGCTATGGGTGCTATACTTGCCTTTGAAATAGAACAGATGTCATACGTTTTTTCTAAATGCGAAATTTGTCTAGAAAGAAGAACTGAATTGAAAATGTTCAATGACACTGTTTGTAGTAGCTGCCAAAAAGATATGTCTGATACAAAATAATTCTCTCTGGAAAACAATATAAACCCAGGAAAGGTGCCTCTTGAGATGAAAGAGTAAAAATAAGATAATTTTCAAAATTTGGTTTTAAAATAAATCACACCGTAAATACCTTAACTTTTACAATAAACTTGGTCGAACATCTATGATAAAGACGAAGCGTCTTCGTGGTCGAATGGTTAACGACAATGCATTCTAAACCTTCACCTCTCATCGCTGCGGGTTCGAATTACACTGGGAGCTCGATTTGTAAGTGAGGAAGTGTCGATTCTTACGGATGACGGGATGTTTACAATACTGGTTCTACCCAGGAAAAGTGGTTGGATGCCTCAAACACAAAAAAAATCGACCGTCATACTAGTATATAACCTTACATGTGTTGAAAATGACGTAAAACACCATACAAACAAACAAACTATGATAAAGATCGAGTTTGAGTTTACCACCTACCACAATTTAGAGGTGTGTCAAATGCCTAGGCCATTGCTTGGTCAGCTGATTTTGATGATCGAAATTATGAATAGTCAATTAATTTACTCATATGTTGATTGACAAGAAACATAAGATAGGTTAGTATTTTATCACAACAATATAGAATAATTATTAAGAATAAGAGTAAACTATTTGGTTTACAAGTTAAATTTTACATGCGATCCGATATATCATGTGGGTATTAATTTTAAGAGCTCTGCTCGGTCTTAGGCAGTGCCTAAAATTCATATTAGATAAATTGTCCCTTGGCGAGCGTAGAAACCTTTTGTTTTTGGGTTAAAAGGTTGCAATGATCTTAATAAAATATGCATTCTGCAAGATAACTCTGAAAGCACAACACCATATAAAACTTTGTTGGTATATTGCCCTTTAAGATAGTTGGAAGCATATTGCTTGTGGGATCAGTTGATTATCAAGGTCACATTAACCTGACAATGACCCAGTTCTGAGAAACACTGTAATTTGTCACTGTTAGACATACAATCATGGAACTTTACGGAAATAGTACCCCTGTTAAAACAATGACTTCTATTCATGTTTGGGCTAGAAGGACAAAGTTTAGGGCATTTGACATTGCCTTGATCAATGCATCATAGTGTAAGGATATAAAATGAATGAAAACGAATGAAATATGTTTCTGAAACAATGTAGTTTGTTTGTGTCGTGTTTTACGTCCTTTTCAATACACGCAATGTTATATATGATTTTTTTGTGGTGGAGGCAGACCACCCATACAACAATTTGCAACAGAAGATGTTTCCAGGCTTTGAAATGTTGTTTTAGCTATTAAGAAATAACTCATTTTCCCATGGGAAAATTTTCCCAAATTACAATATTGGGAAAATATTCTCATGGGAAAATATCAAAGTGCTCGTATCGCTGTAAAACTTCGTCATAGACCCTTAATATGAAAGCCGCATACTATTTTGACATTATATTGAAAGATAAATACTTTTTGTTTTTCCCATGGGAAAACTGCCCAAATCATTTCCCATGGGAATATATTGTCCCATGGGAAAGACCCTTCCCATGGGAAAAAAGCTTTTCCCATGGAAAAATAGGCTTTTCCCATGGGAAAGGTCAACTTCGCGTCAAATTTCTCGGAAAAATTAAAGTGTCACGAATGAAATACAATATAATTTTACAATCATTTGATATGTGCTTTCATATAGTCGGAAGTGCCCAAGCTCATTCGGAATTACTTGCTGTTTTGGCCAAAAAGCCGCGCTGCAAAAAAAAACCGGCGGCTGTTATGAACGATCACTCAGAAAAAAAATACAGAAAATAACACTTATTGTTCGGGGCACATGTTTCAGTCAAAGTTTTTTTAATATTTTTCAGACAAAATTTAAATAGGACATAAATATGTTGTATATCAGGGAAACAAACATTTAAGTGGTAAATACAAATACCTGACTTTTCAAAATCGGTTGAGAAATAAAAATTTATGTCCGATTATTTTTTTTTGATAGAGCATATTCTATGCAAAATTCTGCTGCATCAAACATTTGAAAAATATATTCTTTTAGATTTTTATCCAAAAATGGTTTTAATATGTTGGATAATTAGCATCCTGGCTGCAAACCTATATATTTCTCAACCGATTTCGAAATTAAGATATTTTTATTTACCATTAAAAATTCCAGTACATATGATATATATATAATGTATATACGTATTATTAAAATGGCTTATGTTAATTCTGAAAAATCATTGGCTGAAACAAGGGTCCCGAACAGTAGGACACTAATTTACCAGACTGACGGACATTTGGTAATTGTGAGCTCGTGAATGGTCACTGTCTACAAAGCCTACAAAGAAGAAAGCAATTTAAATGCATACAGGGTACAGCTTTCAGGTTGACTGCGCTTATGAATTACATTGTGTTCAGTGAACCGTAAATTGTGGTTCTCCCACGTGTAAGACATGTGACATTTATGAAGGAACTGTTCAATGTAAACTGGAGTAATCAGGTGACCTTATTTCATTCTGAAATAATTGTATATGCGTTCATAGATGCATATGAATGTGTGCAACAGATATGTGTCTTCCTTGTAAAATTCTCTTAAAAACGGGAGAATTTTCAACAATATAAAAGCCGCCTGGGAATTGTTGCGGCCATTTCAAATGTTTATTGGTTTTGATTCCTACGACGATGTTTTATGTTTGTGGTAATGGCTCTCGAGTTGTTGTTGTGGTTATTGTCAAGGACAGCAAAACAGATTTTCAATATATTCAAGAGTGCGGTGCCAAGTGGACCACGGGGACATTTATACAGCGTAACCTGGAGATTTCAAGAAAATTATTCTTCGTATTAATTCTTGCATTTCGGCCATTGCGATGTGTTATGCTGGTGACCATAGTAGAAGCGTAGCTCATTCTGATGTGTGTAATAGAGAACTAATGACAACTGGGTTATAACACGTACTTTCTCTACGATCAATAATTTCATAACGAATAGTTCTAATAAGGCAAATGAAGATAATATAATTCTTCAACTATAGGCTCAGTGATGAAATGTTTGAAAATTTAAAACAATCTAACTTTACCGGCTCTATGAAAAACTTAAGGAACAAAAAAAATACATGCTGGTGCAACTACTAAATCAACCAAATTCCAATCTCTCTCTCTCTCGAAAAAAGGAATCCTAATCAGATACTTTAATTTGTTGTTCGTTTTCATTATTTTGGATTTTTTAAACTAATTTTATGAATCGCAATCGACAATACTTATGAATAAATTCTCTCATGTTAAACCAACATTTCAGTGAGATTCGTTCACCAGTTTTAAGGTTGCACACTAATTAAAATCTTTAAGTAACGTCCATCTTAACAATCCTAAAGTATATTTATTAATTATTGTTAGAGTGAGTGATACCATTGAAACATTAAAATAAGAACTGCGCCGTATTCTAGAGTCACGTTGTTCGGTCTCTTTTAACGCTCACAAAGTACAATGGAGGCTTCGCGTGGGTAAATTAATGGAAAAGTTTACGTTAAGTGCTAATTTTCCATATGTTTCCTGTGATGTTCGTGGTTTTATATCAATACGTTTTAATACATGTGATTATCGAAGACTAGTCTTTTTTCAGTCATTTGCTATACCCATTATACTGGCAGCGCATCTTTTCAGACAAATGATTGTATTGAGTAGTACGTCCGCCTGTTTGTAAATTCCTTCGTGTGTCCTATCGGCATTTTCTACAGTTTTAACCAGATCTAAATACAATTTGATATAAGAACCGAATGAAGATGTGCTTAGAATTTCGGCATTTCGGTCAAAATTATTTTGAGGAGTTTTCCCCTTTTTAAACTCCTACCACAGTTTTCATGAGATCGAGATGGAAGTTGTTGATACACTATAACATTATAAATAACTAATGGCTAATATTTGTTTCTGTTAAATCGACAGTGTAGGAAATATAACTAACTATTTGCCTTTATTTTGATTCAGATGTACATAAAATAGTTAGAACTATTTCCATCAGCTTTAGATAGAAGTTGGTATATTAGCACAATATTTAAAAAAAGTTAAGTAACGTCCATCTTAACACTCCTAATATAATTATTTTAAGTATGGTTTAATCTTGAAAAAGGTGGGTGAATCCCACTGAATCCACCTGAAAGGATTCACCAATCCCACTTCATCGAAACATTAAACAAAGAACTACGCATTATTCTGGAGTCACGTGGTTTCGTCTCTGTCATCATTCACAAAGCACAATGGAGGCTTCACGTAGGTAAATTGATGGAAAACTTTACGTTAATATTAGGTTTGATCGCTCGAGGTTAAACCTTTTATTCAATCCGAAAAGGAGAATTGGGTCTACTACACTCCACCATGGCCTCTAACATATTGTAACAGGAATGAGGTAAAAACATATATATAATCTGTATCAAGGGAGCTTATATTGTTACGAGTAAGCCAAATAATTACTTACTTTTGCCATTACACAGTCGATAAGGCACGCATGTTTTTAAAATGCTCATGAAAGAGTTCAATTTTAACATGGTTTTGACATTTATACATTCAGGAAACCTGCCCTTATCCACAAATAAAAATGCTCATGACAAAGTTTAATTTTAACATGGTTTTGACAATATACATTCAGGAAACCCACTGTTACCCACCCACATATATTCCGTTTCTGCCGGATTCACTTTATATTTACAGCACTGATGTTCAAAGAGATGGACACAAGTCGGGTCGGATAGATCAGGTCGTCATGGCTGATGGTACAAGTGCGTCCCTGAGGCATCTGGAGAGAGATAGTTGTGTTCTCTTTCAAAGACACTAACAAATTGCGTGTTGTCGTATCACAGACTTTTAAACTTCCTATATACATTTAGGTCACTCTCATAAGCACCCGTTGACGGAGCTAATTCCATTCGTTAGCGTTGTCGTGGCCGATCTCTCCTATATACATTTATGTCACGTTCATCAGCATCCGTTGTCGGGGCTGACTCCATTGGTTAGCGTTGTCGGGGCCTATCTCTCCTATATACATTAAGTCACTCTCATCAGCACCCGTTGACGGAGCTAATTCCATTGGTTAGCGTTGTCGTGGCCGATCTGTCCCATATACATTTATGTCACTTTCATCAGCATCCGTTGTCGGGGCTGATTCCATTGGTTACCGTTGTCGGGGCCGATCTCTCCTGTATACATTTAGGTCAATCTCATCAGCATACGTGGTTGGTGCTGATTCCATTGGTTACAGTTGTCGGGGCCGATCTCTCCTCATTATTTAAAGCCACGAATTCCAACAACGTGTTGTATCGCTTTCCTGTTTTTCCATGATGTTTTCATGTTTTAGTACGGGGTTCAAGTTTTTGGACAACACGGTATTTATTAGCATAATATCGTCTGCAACAGGTGCAGGAGCATAGTAATTAGTTCATATACCTTGTTTTGCAATTGATTATTAACTTTCCATTATTTGTTTATTCTATATTTTAATCAGCCGTGATCATTTTCATGTCAATTTTAATTAAAGTAATTCAGGCAGATAACTCTTCTTATATTTACTTCCCTTTTTGTGTTTGAATACAAGCCCAATTTCAATATGATTCCTATGGCATGCGTGGTTTTACAACACACGTTTTAACACATGTGATTATCGAAGACAAGCCTTTGTTCAATCCTATGTTATGCCTATATACTGGTTATACGTCCGTCAGTTTATAAAGTATTTCGGGTGTCTGTCCGGCGTTTCCTACAATTTAAACCAGATATATTTACAGCTGAATATATTATAAGAACACATTGAAGATGCACTTAGTATTTTGGTATTCCGGTCAAAATTATTTTCAGGAGTGTTGCCTTTTTTTGGTTTATAATATATGAAGATTTGTTTTCGATCAACTCCTTCAACAGTTTTTAATAGATCAAAATGAAAAGTGATACACAAAAACATTATAACTAGTTAGAGGTCAATATTGTTTTTATTCGGTCGATTATGTATAAGGGATAACTGTTTGCCTGTAAGATAAGTAAACATATATTTAAATGCAAGTTGGTCTATTACATGCATATGACTCGGATGCTCTGGCCAGAATATCTTTAGGATCCGTATCCCCTACTCTGAATGATAATATTTAGATATTGCATCTGCTAGTTGGGCCATGAGCCAGGCTACCATTGCAAGTGGCAGATTCTTACTGGTACCATGCTATTGAGTACATTATGGCATAAGCATGTAGTTCGCTACACCATTTGTTAAACTGCGACCCTGGACTATATTTAGTCTCGCCCTATTTGACTCCGCCCCAGGGGCCACATATTAACATAGTTAATATAAGGAGTTATATCATGTATATAGGACAATTTTTTTTTTTAAATATTTTCTGAAACTACAAGAAATGAAGTCTTTCATTTGGCTTGTAGCATAAACGTATGGTTCTCTTCCAAGTATAGCCTATTCAAATGGTAGCCCCCGGGTCAAATTAGACCCGCTCCCGGGGGTCATAGTGTTACAAAGAGTCATATAGAAATGTAGATCGTCAAATAATGACCGTTGATTCGTTTGTGCTTGCCCTATGAGTTACACTACTACATTGAGTTGTATAGAAAAACCTTTAAAAATAATATTTTGCATGTAGCATAAGCTGATGGTCCTCTACAGGTTTGTTTAAATGGTGATACTGGGATAAAAAGGTCACCGTTTTACATAGAGTTAAACATGTATTAGGAAATTGCTGTTGTAATTTTTTAACATGTGAGGCCCTTGGGCCTCTTGTTTTATGACTCATAGTTAGGTGTACATTTTTTATAAAATCACTTCAGGGTTAGGTTTAAGAACGGCAATATTTATAAAGAATGGGACTTTTGATGATGTATTACGTTATAAGGACGTAATTTAATTTAAAAAATGTATGCTGTTATCGTAAATAAATGGCTACTTTATCGATGTTTACAAATTGCATATTTAAAAAATACACCCAATAAATTCACAAAGGAGACCTTTTTCATGGCAAAAAGAATTAACGGACCAATTGGGTATTTATTATTAACAACATAAACGCTAATACTCACGGTATAAATACAATGCAAACATGAGGAATGGCAATGGCTTAAACAGTTAAAAGTCAGGTGTTTGTTATTTCAAATGTACACCCTTGATTCGCACAAAGTACTATCAAAAAAACCATGTTATTGTAGTAGTATATATATATATATATGCCCAAAACTATGTTTTATTTAATTGGCTGTATCAATTAATGGTAAAGGCTTTTGAATAATAAAAGACAATTAAGAATACATTTACTATCTCATTTAAATAATATTATTACTTAAAATGACAATATCTAACAAAGCATAAATATAAGATAGAATTCTCAGAAAACTATGTTTGTTATACCGATACTATAACAATAACACTACTACAATAACATGGTTTTCTTGATAGTACTTTATAGTATATAAGGCTTGCAGACGTATTTCAACTCGAGCCAGTCTAGATATAATGCAATGCCATTGATTGATTCTCCTCTTGGTACACTCTCAGAGAGGCTCTACTCCTAAGAACTTCAAATACAAACATACTTCAGCTCGACATACATTAACTTGATGCCAAATTTGCTAGAAAAGAACGACTGTTGTGAAGTTACTGCTGTTGTTCTTGACTATAACCTTTTGATTGAAATTATGAACTTTCAGCGTTTTAGTTGTATGTATTTCAACGCAGTCATCACCTTGAGCGCATACAGCATGTGGCACAGTGGAAAGCACGATGGGCATGGAATCCGGAGAAAATGGGTTCGTCCGTGTGCTATTGGGCAAGACACTTTCCCTCGTGAAAACAGAGGTAGATGGATTGAGACGTAAACTGGGCGGTCCTGTGTATCGTGTATTTGTTATTCAGATTATGTCAGATTCCCAGGTTCCTGCGTATCACTCTCCTCTCTCTGGGGCGAGTCTTAATAACATATAATGTGTTGCTGAGCCGGTAAACAACATTCAGTTCATTCAATTATGTCTCTTTTAAAGTGCATATTGAAAAACTTCACCCACAACATCAAAGGTAAAATTATGTTTTTCATCAACAACAAAATGTGGAGTAAATACTCATATTGCAATCAGTGAGTGACAGTTTAAGGCAGTACATATACCCTTGTATGGTAGTCTTTGTCATTGTCGCACTACCCCCGCCATTGGCAATACAATTTCGATCTTGTTTAGGTAACTGTCATTTAATTTGCACTATTTATGCATGCACAAAAATAGAACTGATGCTAACAGTTCCAAACCTAGGTTATAACCATAACTGATGCGAAGAATATACCAACATATGTTGATAATGTGTTATTGTAAAAACTGTACCAGATCTAGTAATCAATTCTAATAAATAGTTGCCTTCTTCTTCGTTGTTTCTAGTTTGAGTACTGACACAAAAATGGTTCATTGTGATTTATATAGGTGGGGTAATTCCAAATGGTGATAAAATATCGTTAAAATAGACATTGCTATTAAAAGCATTAAAACAGACATCTATTACATGGATTTTTTGTTTTTAAGGTTAACTGTTATTTTTTTATGTGCAATACATGATCAAAATGTCTTAGTCCTGATAAATATTCTGAAAAAGGGTTATGACCTTTGAACTCAATTTACTCCTGTCATATACAAAATCAGGGTTGAACAAGGGTACCACAACACAGACAAAATATTAATCTTTCGAGTGATACCTGTCACTATACTCCTCGCAACATGCTGAAATCGACTCAAAAATCGTCGAGTGGCCTCCAGACTATGAATTGTAGTCGGGCGAACTTTTAAAGCCACCACGCAACAGTCAACAAACGCTAGTGTGATTGTCAGTAAATACTGAAACGGGGATCTCTTGGAAGCAACACACACAAACAAGAGAGAAAAGCAGCAGACTCGGTTTAATTGAGTTTGTTCATGAGAGGTAATATAATTTGCAACACCTCTCACACTCCCTATCTCCGGCTTAAGCAGTATTCTACTTTAAAACCTCAATCCAAAATTACTAGTCACTGTAGACTTTTAACAGCAGCCGCACAGCAGTAAATAAAATCTAGTGTGAATGTCAATAAATACTAAAAACGGGATCCATTGGAAGCAACAAACACAAACAAGAGAGAAAAGAAGACGACTCGGTTTTATTGAGTCTGTTGAGAAGTAATGAGAAGTAACCTAAATGGCAACACCTCTCACATCCCCTAACTTCGGGGGTTTAAACTAGGTTCTACGGTGCACTAAACCTCACTTTTACCCTTTCGTCATTCCAATGAAAATAAAGAAAGAAAACAGAAATCCTCGCCATGCTATATCTTCTAACAAAGGAGGCAGCAGTAATAGACAATATAGGTATAACACTAAGATAATCATGTATACATAAATAAAAACAAAGTCTTGGCAGAAGCCAAAGCAACAAGAGAATAAACCATAAATGTCACGACAAGACAAGATTGCAGACAAATATCAAACGGAACCTTCCTCTCACGATTGTGGTAGACGTCATCGTAGGGTCCACAATTAGATCGGTTATCGCAAAATCAAAGAGGAAAGCATACACTAAACTGTACGACAATCACAGTACGTCAATTACGGTACGTCACTCACTAAACTTGCAGTACATTGCAAAATGATAGGATCATAACCTCTTTCGATAAACGTTTTATCTCGTTTAATAAGGACTGTATGACAGGGTTCATGACCAAATATCTTACAAAGTTTGTAAATCATGTCACCATAGAAGTCGGGTTGTGATAGTCCTTGTCGCAGAAAGTTCTCAAATTACTTTAATATTTTAATTATTTTTCAGGGTGAAGCTAATACAATGTTGCAAAGGGTTTTAGAAGTTTATGGTAACGGTAACCCTGATGCAAACACAATGTTAGGTCTGCACTATACCACGAACATAGTCAAATGAACAAATCAATAACTCAATGAACATGAAAATATACAACACAAAGATTGGTGTATACAGGGTTACCGACTTATTTAAACGAATAAGAGCAGCTGCTACAGTATAAAGTGAGAAAGAAGTATTGACGCCAAACTGGTTCTACATAAGACATTTTGAAGTCAGTCTGAAAATAACACCATCGAATGGAGATTTATATTATTTTTACTGATTTTCAAATATCTAAACTGGTTTGTAAGAGCAACGACTTGGAACCAACCTATTTGTTCCAAATTGTGAGTGTTTATTGGTACCAAAGTTGTGCTAAAACGTATACAACTCATGCTAGTGTAAACCAAAATAGATTTTAAGATGTACTACGTCTCCAAATACGTTTATAGCTGTCTATGTTGCTTCTAAAGCATTCACTTTTCGGTATTTATTAGACATTCAAGAACTATCACAACATAACTATTATGGTGACGTGATTTACAAACTTCGAAAGATCTTTGTTCATGATCACTTTCTTACTATGTTTATTAGATGTGTTAAACAAGTTATCAAAAGAGCAACGCACCGCATGTTGAGTAGTTGACCCATTGCGGTAAAATCGCCAATTACGTAACCCACTTCCGGTTCAGCTCACACGCTTTGTCAATTTCTTGGTTAGAAGAACTATCCTAAAATGCTGATTATAACGTCAAATAATAACATTATTCAATTTAAAGGACACTTCAATTACCAATAAAAATTCTGAAAATGTGATCCCTTGGACAATGTTGGAAGTAACAAACACAAACAGGAGAGAAAAATAGTTGACTCGGTTTTATTGAGTCTGTTCTGCACATTACCTCCAGAAGAGATAACAACTTCGAGATGTTGTATTTTTTTCCTACATTTTCTGTAAGAATCATCGGTTGTAAATGGTTTGCTTTAGGTTTTAATTGCATTATAGACGCATACTCGTGATTTAATGTGTAAATGATATGATACTAACTGCACGATAACTACAAATATTTACTGTTTTTTTTAATTTTATTTTTCTGTGGAATGTTACAATGTTTGCAATCATTATTTATATCATAGTTAAATACATTTATACAATATAAACTGTACTCAGCACATACATACACTTACATTCGTCGTTTGTAAACCATTTTAATGTATGTACATATTTTATAGAGTTACGTCCCATGGTTCTCATTTTCGAAGTATTTTGCTAGTTATCTTTAAAATGCGCGTTTGAAGTGGAAATTGTAGATCTGTTTTAAAACATATATAGGTACCATCATATAAAACCATAGTGAATTTCAGAAAACTAAATTCCTTTGAAATGTTGTCTTAACGCAAAATAGTATACTCATTATCCACACGCTTTAAAAAGGCCCTCCATTTATTCTGGACTCAGGTTAGTGCTTCCATCTCACCACTGTGAGATGTGAGATTTACATGTAAGATGGATAAATATGTGTTAAGTATAATGGTGTTCTGGTAAACATAGCGTTAAACCAGGTTCTAATGGGCTCCAAAACTCGCTCTTACCCTATCGTCATCCCACTGAAAAAAAGCATTGTACATAAAGATATCCCCGACATGCTATATCTTCTAACATACTAGGCAGCTGCAATAGGCAATCAGGTATATATACATAAAACAAAGCACAAAAAGCCACAAAGCATGTACTCAGTGACTTGGCAGAACCCAGAACAACATGAGAAAAAACCATTAAGGACAAGATGAGACAAACATCAAACGTTACCATCCTCTCAGGATTTAGGTAGACGGCATGATAGGATCCACAATCTGACTGGTTAATGCACAATCATAGAGGAAAGCATAATGGCGAACTATTAATGGGTCAACCACTAAACATACAGTGAATTGCAAAATGATAGGGTTATAACATCTTTTAAAAAACCTTTCAACAAGGTTAATAAAGAACTTGGTAAACAGTTTGTTTAGCAGTTGACCTATTTACAGTTCGTCACGTTATTATCCTGTGTTTGTGTGATATTGTGGACCATATGATGACGCCTACCTAAATCCTGAAAGGGATGGTAACGTTTACTGTTTGGTTTCAATCTTGCCTTGTCGTGCTCTTAGCAGTTTATTCTCCTGTCGGTCTGGCTTTTGAAGTGTTGCTCAATATACATATATCATACAAATACGTGATGGTCTTTCATAACCGCTGCACCCAACTAAATTCCAGTATGATTATTGCGGTCATTGTTTTCTCGTTGAGGGCAAAGCATTAATTTTTAAAACTTGGAAAATAACGCTTCTGGCCAAGGGCTGGTGTGAAAATACCTCAGTGAAGGTCCCATGTTCACCGTCATGTGCATATACCATCTTCTGGATGGCGCAAATGTTGGTACTATTGACATTTTATATATTCAGTTTTGCTCAACCCAGGGCTAGAGGGCGTGAACGGTAATGGACATTTTTCACTACCGTTCTTGAACAGTCTCAGTCAAATCGAGACTGCAATATTGTTTGTATATATTGTGCTCGGCGAGTTCCAAATTTCTCCTGTCTTACTCTTTTTGTTGACATCTACCTGAGTATCTGGTGAAGGACTCCACATAAACTGTGTTTTGTAGCAATACAAAACAAATCTACGACAAGAAGTAAACAGTTCATACCCATTGGGTTACCAGGAATTATTTGGAAATTAACAGTAGTTCCATACCTGAAGAAAAAAGTTATTAATTAAGAATAAGTGGTTCACAAATGTCGCAAGTCGCAGAGTCTCGATATTTTCTACATAAGTTCCTTATTCTTATTATTAATTAGTATGCGAATGAAAAAGCAACATTTTTGATTTTCGATTTATTTTGGTTCGCTAGTTTTGTGTTCAAATCAAGATTATATTTTATGTTAGTACACAATTCTGATTGTCCCAAAGTTTAACATATGGCAATTATAAGTTGCATAAGACTTTTTTACCTCTTTCAGTTAAAACACATTTTGCACGAGGACCCTTAAACACCTTTAGAAATTCAAACCTGCCAAGTGTTGCCTTTTCAAATGTACTGACTGTAGCTAATACTAAAATCCGTACTCCAGAGAAAATAAATCGTTTTAAAATACTTTTGATGGTTATGTTATACAATGTATCATCAAACCGTAGAGATTTTTTATAGGCAGAAACACTTTTTTACAGTCAACAGAAGGTAGATCCTAAACACTTCGTTTATTCTGGATTAACGTTGGTCATTCTATGTCACGCGGCGCAAGGAAAGTATAACGTATGGAAAGGAATGGAAAACTCTATTCGGTGATGCCAATTTACCATCCCTGTGAGGTGGTTAACATCAAACGGCCCTTACATAAATGTGATAATGAATAAACTAGTAAGGTCTATGAGGGAATCTTTTCGAAAGGAATGGAAAACTCTATTCGGTGATGCCAATTTACCATCCCTGTGAGGTGGTTAACATCAAACGGCCCTTACATAAATGTGATAATGAATAAACTAGTAAGGCCTATGAGGGAATCTTTTCACAACATGTGTTTCCAACTCACGTTTAAAGATATACCACATGTGGCCTGCTGTATTAGTAATTTTATTAATTCTTATATTCAAGGATATTTAGAGTTAGACCATTTGAAAACTGAAGACGAATGATTGTGTTGAATTGTACGTCCGTCCGTACATTTATAAATTCCTTCTTCCATCTGTCCGACGTTTCCTACAGTTTTCTTTAGATTAAGATACACGTTTACATCTTATTAGAATCGGCCTTCAGGTCAAAATAAATTTGAGGAGTTTTGCCATTTTTTGTTCTTTTTTAACATTACGAAGAGCTGTTAAATATAACATTTAGAACATGGTTTAAACCCCCGGTGTCTTATTTGGCCTTTTATTAATTTTAACATTCTTTAAATTTGTTCTTTGTTTTTGTGTTTCTGTGTGTGTTTTGTGGTTTACTTTACTTGAATGCTGCTTTTACTATTCGATTTTTATATCTATATTTCCGGTCAACTACTCCAACGGTTTTAGTAAAAAGTGCTACGAATCAGTAGTATTTTTTTAATGGTCCTTTGGGATCCGCGAGTCCAATATAGCTGGCCGTGCAGTAGAACACCGCTTAAGCCGGTGTTAGGGGTCATAAGAGGCGTTGCTTCCGTCCTACATTACCTCGCATGAACAAACTCAATAAAGCCGATTCAGCTATTTTATTCTCTTGGTTGAATATGTTGCTTCCAAAGAACCTCGCTTGTCAGTATTTATTCATTAGATCCAGATGAAATTTGGTGCATACAGTTATACATAGAAGATGCGCTTATTGTTTTTTGCCACATAGATTAGTAAGAAATCATTCCTGTACCCCTGTATTCTGATTATGAAGATATGTACAAGTGAGTTCCCTATAAACTCCTAGTACCGTATTCATGAGATTCAGATAAAAGGTCGAGCTTCGTATATTGAGTTATATATAGTTTAATTATCATTGGGGAGTAATGTTCCTTTTCTCAATGTTTATAAGACGATCCTATACATTCAAACCCTCATAATGTTTGCATCAGAATTAGATCAATCTGGTATGTCAAATTAACATGAAGTGGATAATATTGTGACATTATGACTTGAATTATCTGGTCAGAAGAACGGTCCCTTTCATAGGAAATTATATTCAGATCTTACGTCTGCTTGTAGATTTAATAATTTGTAAAATATTTTTTGTAGGATGGAGTTTAACGTATATACAAAAAGAATCAAACAGGAAATGTAACAGTCACAGAACGCAGTCAACCATAAACAGGCAGACAAAACAAACAACACTTATATAACAATATAAGCAAAGTACCACACACATAAATTGGTCGACAGCAGCGATACCTCTGGTGTTTTAAAACGGGTTATGACGTGCGCCAATGTTCATTCTTACTCTATTTCATCCCAGTAAACCAGTGAAAATAAGAAAATAAATAAATAAATAAGAAAAAAAAATATATATATATATATAAATAAATAAAGATATGAGGATATACTTCTATACTTCTGTTGATCTAAGTTACTTCCTTTGGTTAATAAAACTCCATTTGCATTGCATACACAAGTAATAGCAAAACCGTTATCAGCGTCAACAATGTTGTTAATCTTGCGTTCTGGTAAGCATCATGATTGTTCTGTGTAAAACATGTATGTAATTATATGTTGCAATGTAAATTAGTTATTATCTAAGGCCGAATATCGGCATTTATAAGTATAAATTACGAACAAATCAATCAGACGCTTGCTATAGTCTTTAACATTGAGGCGCACATTGAATGAATAGACTAAAACACCAGGTGAAGCTCTGTAAAGTAGTATAAAAGGGCGTGAGAACTACAAGTAGGGTCAGTTGGTAGCCAGAATTCGGTGAGATAACATCTCCCAGGAAATGATTAGAGAATAATTATTTTGCTAAATAAAATAGCTGTAGTGTATAATAGTTCTATGGCTTTGGTCGAAGTTTATTGGTAAAGAGGAACTCTCAGAATTGCAGTGCAAACTCAGAGTGGTTGAGTCCTCTGGAACCGATTTAGTTTACCGGGCCGTAATCAGTTTTATAGTGGTTGCAGCTAGGGTTTGATACTGGATATGATAGTTCTGGGACATTGGTTCGAGCTAATGGTAAAGAGGGACACTCAGAGTTACAATGTATTCTCAGAGTTGCTGAGTCCTCTTTCCAGTACAGTGTTCCGGGTCGTAGACTATCTTAGAAGGTTTCAGCTGTTGATCTGTAGTTTGAAACAAGTGTCTTGAGCACTGTGAGACTGGTTGATGTTGCATGCTTCGGACAAGCGTTTAGTCTCAAACTAGTTAAAATATTTACACGTGTTACACGTATGAAACAAGTTTGAAGTTAATACTTGATTATAAATTGATTCTTGTTTGAACGAATCATAATCATTTGAATTTATTTTGTTTAGTACCAATCATGAAGCAAGAAGCTTGAGGAAAATGTACATATATAAAAGTTAATTGATATTGTTTCAAACAATCAGTCTGTTTGAAACATTTATATCATTGTAAATATTAAGCGAAGCCGGTACACGTTATAATTCTTTTATTTATTTTTATTTATTTTTATTTTTCTAAAGTATCCATTACATATACAAACAGAGCACATACATCTAATTTTACATATTGATACCAATTACATATATACTGCAAACAAGGTGTAGTCATACTCTTTTTATTCTATGTTGTTAAAGGGATACATAGCGAACTTGAGTTACATTCAAGTATTAAAATAAGTATCTCGGTTATTAAACCTGCCATATTCTATCTAAATGTTCAAGTGTACAACTAATGCATTATCATCAAAATTTAGTAATATGTAAAATCAATTTACATGTACCTTGAATTATTTAAACACTTAACTTTAATGACTAAAAGTATGTAGGTCATATTGAAGACCAACAGGACGCTGTGAGTTTTAACCTAAATAAGATTGCCAAGTGTCCCTTTAAAATTAACTCGGCATATGTATACAGTATCTTAATCTTTAAAATTTTAAATAAAGGTATAGGAAGGTAAAAGTATTATTTAGCAAAATAGATTACTGCATGTAGACCGAACAAGGTGGTGCGCCATCATGTGTTTTATGTTTTATTTTTAAATATTCTACTCATTCTCTGTATACATGCATTCATAATATATTCTCAAGTATATACAACTTTGCAGATATACAGACAGGTACACACATAAATCATTATCTACACACTCACTGTATGTATTGTTTTGTATATCCTGTTCTCAAATATATACAACTTTGCAGATATACAGACATATGTACACACATAAATCATTATCTAGACACTCACTGTATGTATTGTTTTGTATATCCTGCTATTGAGATAATAAACCCTTCAGAATATGCATGGATTACTTTTCTATCCAGTGGGGGAGGGTGGGGGGAACAATTATACAAAACATTTTCTGGAGCATATATATAACGACAGGAAAAAAGTACAAACTTAAAAAAAGCTAAGAAGTAGACAACAGTGTTTTACTATGATGATTGTTATGGTGTCCCTGAACTTTGACATAATAAGAGTCTGTATCTATCTATTTTATTGTCCTATTTTACCAATGTTTATCTATCGACACCACATGGCTTCAAATTTTTGTACTTTTACATTTTTACATGCTATCCACTTTTCCACTTTGTATAAAGATATAATATGTTTTTTAAAGATATCTAGTAATGGGTTTTGCTTTTGCATCTTTTGCTGATATATAAAAAGTTTGGCTTGAATGATAATTTTGCTCAAAGTGATATCAAATTTATTATTTCCAGATAAGATATCTGTTTCTTCCCAAATTGTCAAAGTTATATTACATTTATTTCTAATGTATTATGCAAGATATGACCAAAACTGTTTTACAACTTCACAATTCCAAAACAACTGATGTATGGTTTCAGGTAAAATATTGCAAAAGCTGCACATGCTATTATCTAGAATAATCATTTTTGTTAGTAAATAGTTAGTTCCCAGAATTCAATGGTTGATTCTATGTTGTAACCAAAGTAATTTTGGATCTTTTGTTATTTTACACGGTATTGCGTAAATTGTTTTGAAATTATTAGGTACTGTTAAAACTTCATTCTTCCATTTTATTAATGACTTTGGGTACATATTTTTTTTAATCAACAGATCATAAATTAATCTACAGCCTTTAGTATGTTTTTGGATTAGTGATAGTATAAGAGGGCGTAATGGGTTTGGACTATTATTGGGTAAATGTGTTATGTTCAATTTACCCAAGTAGTTTCTAATAGCAGTTATAAGACCTTCATATTCTAAGAAATTAGACCTTATGTCATATTGATTATTAAATTCTCTGTAAGAGTAAAGGTTTCAATTTGTGTTTAAAAGGTCATTGATTAATAAAATTCCTTCTTCGTACCATCTTCTATAGAAAACGCTTGAACCTCCGACTTTAATATATGGATTATACCATAAATTAACAGCATGAAATTGCTGCCATGAAGTCGGTTTCACGTGTTCAGTACATTTTTATAACAGGAAACTACTTCTTTCCAAAAGGGATTATGTATTCTATATAAATTTTGTTTGATAAAATCACTACCAAAATTAACTACGTCTGTGAAAATGGGGCACATTTTTTCGCCAACTGAGTATATTTATTATCTGTCTGGAAAATTCTCCAAGTAGTTTTTAAAGCTGACATAAATTGTTCAATATCAATCATTCTTAGCCTCACAAACTTATGATCTTGTATTATAATTGTCTGTTTTATTTCATCTTTTTTATTATTCCAGAGAAAGTTATAAAACATATTTTGAAGAAGTTTGATTTTATCAGTTGATGGGTTGGGGATTCCGATTATCAAATGATTAAGTTTAGATAGAGCTAGGTTTTTTAGAATCACAATTTTTCCCAAAGGAGTATGTATTCTTTTAGACCAACTTGCAAGTAATCTTTTAATTTCCTCTATTTTAAGGTCGTAATTTATTTTTATCATTGAGTTCAGGTTTGTTGAGAATTTAACCCCTAGTACAGTGAAATTATCTTTTTCCCAACATAAATTGTATTCTGGACATAACTTTGTGTCGCTACCTTTTATCGATCCAAACCAAATAACTTTTTTTTGGCCGTATTTATATTGAGGCCGGAGATTTGTGCATACAATTTTAATGTCAACATGGTGTGTAGAAGTGAGTCTTGTGAGCCATCTAGAGTCAAACTGGTATCATCAGCATAACAACACGTTACAAAATTGGTGGCAGCGGTGGTATATTGACCACATCCCCATTATCACGAACTCGTGCCAAGCTTTGAAATGGCTTCTAGTATTGTGACAGATGATGATCTGAAGGAGATGTGCGAAGAGTTGGCTGTGCTTAGAAACAAAATGAAAGGTTGAGATTAGGGAATGAATTTTCAGCCTTAGAGAGAGAATGAGGCAAATTGCAGTCGACAGTATGCCAAAATAATGATTATTTTAAACAACACCAGTTAGACGGAAAAGACTTCTGCCTCAAACACCGGTGAAACCACCCTGCATCAGCCTCATACCAAAAGTTCGAGGCTATGATGAAACACCTTCTAAGTCTGAAGCAAACATGATACTTGACAGGTTTGTCACTAACAGGCGGAAACCCAAGGAAAGTACCGTTCAAAGAAAGAGTGGTGATGTAAAGGACACATCAAAACGAAGTATTATGATGAAACCAGCCACGTCAAGGCACAGGTTCATGGTTGGATTATAAGGCCAATTTTGAGGCATGTGCTGAAATAAATCAGTGGACAGAATATGAGAAGGGATTGTATTTCGCTGTAGCACTGAGGGATCAAGCACAGGGAGTGTTTGGTAATATGTCTTCTAAGTCGAAGGATTATACAGCCCTGCAAGAGCGGTTTGCATCACCAAACCAGACTGAACTGTAAAGGGTTCAGCTTCGTGAAAAAAAACAGAAGGCGGATGAAAATTTATCTGAACTTGCATAAGACATTAGAAGACCCATAAAGGGCTAAGTCCACGAAGAGATGAAAATGGCCCTATAAATTGTGAAAAAAATAAAAAAGATATTTTTCAGATGCTATGACGTTTTTCACAAGTTAGAAGTTTGAATTTTCCAGAAACAATACCGTTTCTAAAATCTGACTCAAAAAAGAATGCTTTATGTTCATTGTAATCTCCTAAGCAACTCGCTATTTCCTAATTTTCCAGTATCTTGAGCATGTTCAAAGCATCATTGCACACTGAGCGCAGTCATCGACCTTGCTAAACTAGGTATATTTAAATAGCATATATAATTGTTGTTCTAGTCTTAAAATTATAGAATGGTCGAGGCATGCGCTCTATGTGAAAATTATTTTTTTCTTCCTTGTCAAATGCCAGTTTTCGCTCATTGCCAAATACTGCAGGTCTTCGTCAGATGTAAAATCATACTGTATTATCATAACACATCAATAAAATTGCAAGATTAAAATGTCTGTGTTTTTATTTTGATTTGTTTATGTACATTAAAGGATACAGTGGTTTGATTTTGTTAGTAAATGATCGTAAACAGTCACCGGCTATCTATACGTGTATCACCCTAAGGAACCCCATCAAGTGTCACACAGCTACGATCGAATGTCAACAAACCGGCACAACATTTCGGGATTATTTTTCGAGACTTAACTTATTCAACAATGTGAACGAAGAAAACACAGACTGGGAAAAGTCCCAAAAATTTCAGTAAGTATCGCATTTACAGTCTAGTTATAGTAATTATTATTTATGCAACTTGTGGACAAAAGTCTGAAAAGACGATCGTGACAATTTAGGGCGTCTGCTAGTACTAGTAGTAGTGGGCTACTGTAACGGTACTGTACTGTACTGTAGGTATTCATAAATTAATGACACTAATAGGGGTCTGTATCACATCAGTGTGAGAATAAATAATATATTGCAGACTATAAATGTTGTTTACAGTGCAGTAGAGTACAGTCTTGTCAAAGAATCAAATTGAACAAAATCAGTGTTGTCATTTTAACAGCAAAAAAATCGGGTCATTGAAAAATGCATACAGAACAAATAAATCACTTTTAGTAGAACAGAAAGGTTTGGAGAGTTATTACTGTATTATTTCTATGAAGTTATATATATATTATCCAATTTTTAAATCAACTTTGAAGAAAGCTATTTAGGAAGTGTCTTAAACCGCTTGTAAACATTGAAATACACCCCACTGGATACCCCCCATAATGAAATCTATAAATAGCTTGCACAGCTGTTGTTTCATAATGCTAACTGTAACAGTTATGTAATATTAGTTTTCAGTGGATCTCAGAAATCCTCGGTGGCCTAGTGGTAAGAGCGGTGGATTCCTAAACTACTCTGCAAAAGATAGTGGTTCAAATCTTGCTTTTTTTTTCTTTTTTTCTTATGTTTTTTTTTTCTTCGTTTTACATTTGTAAAAAGTTAATAACATTTGCAGCTCTATAAAAAATATATATTCTAAAGAAAATAATATTTTATCTGTTGTCAATACATTTACAGTTGAATCTTTGATAACTTCATGTAAAGGAGATTTACACAATCATATGAGCAGATACCTAAACTTATAAGCTAAAAGAATTAAATATTAAATATGTTGATGGATGATTATTGACAACTGAGATGAGTACATCTCTTTTATCAATAGTTTTGTTTCTGAAATATATATCATGGGACATATTTATATAAGAATCTTTAAACACCAGTTGTAATTGTTTTTCACGAAAATAAGCTGCTGATATGATCACATCTGATGTATTTTTATAGTGAAACAATTTCTTAATTTCAGGGGAGGATGCCTCCGACTAGTCAGAAACACTACAATTGCATCCTGTGTTGTAAAAGGACAAAGCCTAAAGAAAGAAGAACAATTGTCAATTCGGGGCTTAAAAAAATCTTAGCAAAGTCATTTTTTTTAGAGCCAAAAGCTGGTGAAGTCTTATGCAATACATGTTGCCATAAGTACTACAAGACAGTGCATGTGCCTAGCAAACAAGCAAGCAACACACCAAGCACCTCAGACAATGACCCAGATTATGCACCACCACAAGAGCCAGAGAGAAGTAAAACCGCCACGATATCAAGTCCTCCTTCTATTTCGCTAAACATAAAAAGCACATCAAAAAGTCATGCTTATTGTTTTATTTGCAAGAGACCTGGACCAAAACTTATTGTAATTTCTTCAGAGGCGAGAGTATCTGCATTTGTTGATTACAACATTATAATTCCTGCTGGCTGTCGATGTTGTCCCAATCATATGGAAGATGGAATACTATCCAAAAACGTAACAGGTATATTGCCAACGACAGCTACCTCATTTGTAAACAGGACAACCATTTTAGACCTACTTAATAGAATGAGAGAAATAACAAAACAAAGCCAAAGTTTAAAGATTGATTTTGATATTGGTTCATTGACTGATAGTGACTGTTCCAACTTGACTGGACTATCCAAGTCACAATTTTATGAGCTCTGTGACTATGTAACACCTCATGTGCGTAATACCCCAGCAAGAAGCACAAGACAGTCAGTCGGCATATTTCTTCTAAAACTAAAATCAGGGACATCAAACAAACTGCTCTCTACCTTGTTCAACATCTCAAAGTCAAGTCTAAGGAGAGCTATTTCCACGGTTAGACTTGCCTTAATGAAGTATTTTGTGCCCCTCAATTTAGGTTTACAGCATATTATAAGGGAAGATGTTATTACAAATCACACCAGACCACTGGCGCAATCTTTATTTGGAAATGGGACAAATGCTTTACTTGTTTTAGATGGAACGAACATCTATATTCAGAAGAGTAGAAACTTCCAGTTCCAAAGGCGTTCGTACAGCATGCACAAAGGTCGGCCACTTGTAAAACCAATGGTTGTCACGACAACAACTGGATATTTTATAACAGTAAATGGACCATATCTAGCTGATGCAAAGAATAACGACGCATCTATCCTGAGACACATGCTACAAACAAATGTAGAGGACATTAGAACTTGGTTGCAGGAAGATGATGTTTTCATAGTTGACAGAGGCTTTCGTGACGCCTTGGGTTTTTTGGAGGAGCTCGGCATCAAATCGGAAATGCCATCCTTCATGGTCAGAGGGGAAAAACAGATGAGCACAGACGATGCTAATGCAAGCAGATTAGTAACGAAAGTAAGTTGGTCATTTTCTTTTAATGGTTCACTTTTTTTTACCCGGCAAAATGATTCGGATATTTCATATTTAGAAACGTGTACAGACACAGTTTAATAGGGGTGTACAGGCTTAAAGGTTACTAAGTAGATGAATTAACGTGATTCATTAAAAAAACTGATAATAAGTATTGTGAAGTCTCCGTAGCACGACATACACTTAGGGATCACTTTGTCCGTCGTCGTCCGTCACTATTTATCCTGCAACCATAACATTGGCTATAACTTAAGAAAGTATTTGACCTATGTTCATGAAACTTCACAAACATATTCATCTTGCCAAACAAAATATTTGGAGCATGCTAATAACTATGCCTTTCATTTCAGCAGAGTTATGTCCCTTTTCAAAAACTCTCTCTCTCTCATATGATTATTTAACTATGCTATTGTGTCTGTTTAATGTAGGTGCGCTGGGTTGTTGAAGCAGCCAATGCCAGAATAAAGCGGTGGAAGTACTTGGATCACGTTCTCCCAACAAATCAGGTGCCATACATCGGAGATTACGTGAAAATTGTGTGCGCTATTTCGAATAAGTTTTCACCACCATTAATTTCTGCCGATGCTGACGAAGATGCCGCACTTGCTTCTAAAATGAGAATTTTGTCTGCAAACATAAACGCATTGAAGCAACATGTAGAAGACAATAACTTGGAAAGAAGATCTGCTATTAATTGGCAAATAACAACCGAGTTTTCAGACTTTCCCCACCTAGATGAACAACAATTAAGAGATATAACGTGCGGCTCTTTCCAACTGAAGATGAGCTCTAGTTACATACAAGAACATTTAGATGGAGAATGTGACATTCTTGTTCACAGAGAAAATCACAATCTTCTACGTGTAAAGATTCAGAGCAGACACGTGTCATCACGAGGCTTTTTACTATGGATACAATACAACCCTAATGCAATTGAAGCGTGGTATTGTAAATGTAGGGCAGGTGCTCGTGTTGTTGGAGTTTGTTCGCATGTGGCGGCCATATTATGGTACCTAGGTTACGCAAGACACACTGAACGTCGTGCATTTGGTGTTAGAGATTGGAGTGGATATCTCGAAGATGCTAAGAATATCCCTCAGATAATTGATGAATCTGACAGTGAGAGTGGAGAAAGCTTAGTAGAAGAATAAATGTCTTTTAGCATTAGACCAGCGATTGTCAGAACAATCTTCTAGTAATAATGTGTAAGGAACAATGTGGTACTACATGTATACAGATAAACGTTCAACAACTGTTGACTATATAGAAGTTAACTCTAATAGTGTGGTTGCCATGGTAACACCATGTTTTGCATACGTATTATAAATGTAAAAGAAATATCCCAAGTTATTGAAATAAGTAGCAACAATATATTTAAAATCCGGGTTACAGTTCAGTTTGTATTCATATTTAACCATATGTTTAATAATCCATTGATTCCATTATTACAAGTAACCATGGTAACGTCACCCATGTGATTAAAGGGTATCATAAAGTTTAAATGGATACAAGCATTATGTATAATGATACTTTATTATTTAATAAAGCATGAAGTGAAGAATTTTGTATATTTTAAGAAAAATGAAAGTGTTACCATGGTAACTAAAATGGTAACCATAGTTACTACGTAGTGAATATATATGTAATGAAATGTAAAAACATATAATGAATTAATGTATTAGATGAAATGAAAATATGATGTTAAATGTGGTATTTAGTGAAGAAATATGTTTGTTAAGTAAATAAATAAGGGCGTTACCATGGTAACCAAACGGCAACATTATTGATTTTAAGGTGTTTTTTTGAAATTGCGTTGCCACAAATATTAATTCCCTGCAATATCATGAAATTTGAAAACAGGGCCAAAAATGATTACAAATGGCCCTACCCCTTTGGCCTATCCGACTGCACCTGGTGATGTTACGAGAAACGTTGGCCAAGAAACAGTTTATAGACGCTTTGTATAGCTCAGAAATTAGACTTAGAGTTAAACAAGCAAGGCCTTCAAACTTGAATGATGCGGAACGACACGCCGTAGAGCTTGAAGCATATGACAGGGCCGAACGTAGGAAGAATGAAGGACAAGGTATATTGCGTTCAACGAACCTGTCGAGCCCAGATGATATAAACAAGTCCGATGAAAATGACAAGCAGTCACTTAAGAATCTACTAGTTGGGCTGAGAAACGAATTAAGGGATTTGAAAAAGTCAAATCATTCAGACAAACGTGTGTTTGAACCCAGGAAATTACAATACCGAAATCAACAGTCTCAGGATCGAGGACAAAACACAAAAAGAAAATGTTATGAATGTGGTTCCGAAAACCAATTAAAAGCTAATTGTCCAACATTAAACGTGGGAAAAACACAGACCACAGACTGACAAATCTCGAACCAAGAAACAAGTAAAGAAGATCAGTCTGTTAACACATCATGCTATCTAGGTTCAGGATTATTTATCTCCGCAAAGCTTGACGGTCATGATGTTGAATGCTTGGTTGATACGGGGGCTACTTTATCCCTCTTTTCATCACGAGTTTCTGCTTCGGGTAATCCTCTAGCTATCAAGCGGAAGACGACAGTTTGCATAGAGATTGGTGACATACAGTGCAAATGTATTGTAGTTGTTGCTGATGTGGATGCTGATGTCATCTTAGGTTTAGACTTTTTAAAGAATGAAAAGGGCCATGTTGACTTTGAAAATAATTGTTTGTACATACAAGGTTAATGTTGCCCATTAACTTGTACGTGGTCTTTAGGATGCTTTCGCGTTGTAGTTGCAGAAAAAGTCGACATACCAGCACGGTCTGAGATGATAGTCAAAGGGAAAGTTTCAACTTCCAGTACATTGAAAGGGCTAGGTCTGATTCAGCCTATTCATAAGGACTTAAATCAGGCAGTATTGTGGCGAAATGTTTGGTTAGCAGGGGTGAACTAATTCCACTGCGCATGATGAACATCACAAATGAAACTCAAATAATTTACCCTGGGACTCATGTTACTACTGCAAGTTCAGTGACTGATGTTCAAAAGCTGAACACTAAAGGCAAATGTGTCCAGAAGGTATCAGTAGTACCAGACCATTTGAAAGAGCTGTATGACCGAACATGTGTTAGTTTGAACCTTGAACAGCAGAGGCAAGTAGCAAACCTACTTTCTAAATATTCAGACATATTTTCCAGAAGTGACGATGATCTTGGACGAACTTGATTAATCAAACATAAGATACCAACCGGTACAGCACAACCAGTGAAACAACCTTTGAGACGAATTCCGGTTCATATGAATTCTGAGGTCGATACACACATTGACGAGATGCTTCAAAAAGACGTTATACAGCCATCTATCAGTCCATGGGCAAGTGGTATAGTAATGGTTAAAAAGAAAGATGGGACCAGGCGATTTTGCATAGACTATAGGCGCTTGAATGACCTAACAACAAAGGATGCATATCCTTAACCTCGAGTCGATGATTCACTGTACCAGTTAGCTGGACATAAATGGTTCTCCTGTCTTGACATGAATTCAGGCTACTGGCAGGTCAAGGTAGATGAGGACGATAGAGGAAAGACGGCATTTACAAACCGAAGAGGACTTTTTGAATTTAAAGTAATGCCGTTTGGGCTTTGTAACGCACCAGCAACTTTTGAAAGGCTCATGGAGACAGTTCTTGCGAGACTTCTTGGCAGATATGTTTAATATACCTAGATGACCTTATATTAACAGGCGTCACATTCGAAGACATGGTTCAAATTCTAATTGCTGTATTTGACAGGTTCGAAGAGGCAGCTCTTAAACTGAAACATAGAAAGTGTCATTTATTTGCTGAGGAAGTTCTGGGACATTTTGTTTCAGCTGATTGAATCAAAACGGACCCAAAGAAGACTCAAGCTGTGCGAACTTGGCCAACACCAATTTGTGTTCGGGACGTTCGTTCCTTTCTTGGTCTCTGCAGCTATTATCGACGTTTTATTTTTCAATTTACAGTGACAGCCAAACCCTTGCATAAGCTGACGGAAAAGAGACAACAGTTTAAGTGGACTGAAGGCTGTTCAAAAGCATTTGCAACTTTAAAACAAAAGTTGGTTGAATCGCCAGTTTTGGCCCATCCGGACTTCCAACAAAGTTTCATTCTGGACGCGGATGCATGTGACATGGCCATAGCTGCAGTTTTGTCACAAAATATCGATGGACAAGAAAGAGTTATTGCATACGCTAGTAGGACACTGAGTAAATCTGAACGAGGTGGTTGGAAGTACTAGCCTCATTTGACATGAAGATTGAACATCGGCCGGGACGCTTAAACAAAAATGCCGATGGGTTAAGCAGACGATCAGTAAACAGTGTGGTTTAGAATGTCGAATTAATGAAAAGGATAGTCAGTATGCGATAGCCAGTCTCGACCAACTGGTTCAAACAAAGACTGATGAAGAGGAGAACATAATAGACCTTGTAGCAGTACAATATAGTGATGAGGATATAGTTAAAGTCAAAGGTTGGATACAACAGGGTCATCGTCCGAAACAAAAAGAAATCTCTGACGGGAGTTACTTTCTGAAATCGTTATGGAATCAATGGGAGAGGTTGAGTGTACGTGGGAAGTTATTGGTCAGAAGATGGGACGTCCTTGGAACAGAAACAATATATTGGCAGGCCGTTATACCATTATCCCAAAGGAGAATTGGGTTGAAGTATTCTCATGACATTAAGGCATCAGGACACCTTGGTATAAAAAAGACTCTTGGTAAAATCAGACAACGTTTTTATTGGCCAGGATTACATAACGATGTAAGAGCATATGTTACTGGGTGTGAAACTTGTGTCAAACGGAAGGATCCCGGGAATATTGAGAAAGCACCAATGCAAATTTAAAGAAGTGGCTACCCTATGGAACGAATCGCAGTTGATATACTGGGTGAACTTCCTTTGACAGCGGATGAAAATAAGTACATTCTTGTGGTGTCTGACTACTTTACTAAATGGACGGGAAGTTATCCAGTGCCTGACATGGTGGCATCCACTGTTGCTCGAATCATGGTGGAACAATCTCGTTTTGGAATCCAAAGACAAATTTATTCAGATCTCGTGTTGGAATCCAAAGACAAATACATTCAGATCAGGAGAGACAGTTTGTTAGTAGACTGTTTATGGAAATGTGTCAGTTATTGCATATTGCAAAAACCAAAACCACACCTTACCACCCAGAATCAGACGGGATGGTTGAACGCTTCAACCGAACCCTATGTGCTATGTTCAGAGCATTTGTTGGTGAAAATCATAAGGACTGGGATTTACAACTTCCGTTTGTGATGATGGCATATAGAGCCTCAGAACACGAAACAACGGGTATGAGTTCAAATATGATGATGCTTGGGCGTGAAACGACAACGCCAATTGATATTTTCCAGTAGTCAATGGGTTTTGGGAATTACAAGAAACCATGGAAAATGCACATAGGTTTGTAAGGGAGTACACCGGAAGGTCAATGCACCGTCAAAAGAAGTATCATGACACAAAACTGTCGTATGGAACATTTTTGCCAGGAGATAATGTGTATGTTTAGTTCGCAGTTAAAAAGGTGGAGTGTTCCTCAAAGTTTACATCTTTTGAGGTCCGTTTAAAGTCAAAGAAAAACTCTCAGATGTTTTGTATCAGGTTAATTGTGGAAGATCATGATCGTTTCAGGTGATTCATGTAGACAGGATGAGGAAAGTTAAAGATCAGATATTGTCGGGTGAGCTTAACGTATCTGAAACTTATCTGGAACCTGTTGACAATGCAGGTCCGAACGACTTAGGAGCTGATGAAGCAATATCAGATAACGATTAAGCTGAGTACAGTAAATCAGGTAGAGAAAGAAAGAAACCTGCATGGTTTAAGGATTATGTGTTTTCTACTTTCAGGTCAGAAATGTCAGAACCTGTGAGTTTGTCAACTAAAATGACAATCTGTCCTATATGCAAGGAAAGGATTCTGAAGACAGAGAGGTTTGAAGATCATGTGTTAAACTGTGCCAAGACAAGAAACAGTTGTGAAACGTGTGATCTTCCTTTCAATAAAATAAAGTACTTGAACAGACACATTAAGATGAAACAATCAGCAGCTAGTGAAAGTTTGAACACTAAATATACGAGTGTAGACCAAACGAATAAGCCAGAGAATCTGGAAGGTGTAATAGCCGAAAGAAAGGAATTGGTAGTTCAGGGAAAAGTATATAAACCAAAGCAATCCAAAGATGGATCTAAAGACGTCGACAGTGACTGGAATGAGGATCCTAATATAGAGGTGTGTTATAGAAACACAGAAGTAGTGAAGAGCTCTTGTTAAGGAAGGACATACAGGAAGAGGACAGCGCCTCTACCGGTAAAGGCTCCAGTGAAAAGCAAGAAAACTGAGACAGTTAGATATGTTAATGATACTAAGAAGTGTGACAGGAGTGTACAGGACATTCAGTCAAAGACCGTCAGAAGTCATTAAGAGAAAACGAAAGTACAAGTGTGATAGGTGAAGTAAGTTCAAACTCCAGTTCAGAGGATGAGCATGATGCTAGCAGGATGCATTCGGTTAAGTTTCAATTTCTGATATAACAAGAGAAACAAGATGAAAGAAAAATGGTGAGAAGAATTGAAATAAACCATGACGGAGATCCGATAACGCAAGCTTCAGTTGTATTTCCAAGAAAGTTTAGTCTTGGTGACATGAAGTTGAACTTAAGTGATTTTGTGGGTAAAGAAGTCAATGTGAAATCAGAGGATATTAAATAGAAGTTCAAGATGGACAAGTGAAATTGTCAATGTCGTATAATAAGTAATAATCTTAAATCAATAGAGATGATAAATCTAGGTATCAGACCATAGACTTAGTGTGTGTTATATAGTTGAGTTAGTGAAAACAAAACTGAACTTTAATGACAATGTTTTCATATGATGATCGTGTGAAAATTGCTTTTGTTATTTTTGTTCGTTTCATTTTTCAAACACTAAAGTTCTAAATCGTTTTTATTATTTGCTGATGTTGATTGGTTTAGCCTAACCATTGTAATGATCAATTGTCAAGCGAGACGCTAGAAATCGGAGGCGTGGGTAATGTGATGAACATGTATCAGAGGTATGAGGATATACTTCTATACTTCAGTTGATCTAAGTTACTTCCCTTGGTTAATAAAACTCCATTTGCATTGCATACACAAGTAATAGCAAAACCGTTATCAGCGTCAACAACGTTGTTAATCTTGCGTTCTGGTAAGAATCATGATTGTTCTGTGATTTATAAGTATAAATTACGAACAAATCAATCAGACGCTTGGTATAGTCTTAACATTGAGACGCACATTGAATAAATAGACTTAAACACCGGGTGGCGCTCTGTAAAGTAGTATAAAACGGCGTGAGAACTACAAGTCGGGTCAGTTGGTAGCCAGACTTTGGTGATATAACATCTCCCAGAAAATAATTAGAGAATAATTATTTTGCTAAATAAAATAGCTGTGCTGTATACAAGTTCTATGGCTTTGGTCGAAATTATTGGTAAAGAGGGACTCACAGAATTGCAGTGCAAACTCAGAGTTTTTGAGTCTTCTGGAACCAATTCAGTGTACCGGGCCGTAGTCTGTTTTAAAGTGGTTGCAGCTAGGGTTTGATACTGGATAGGGTAGTTCTGGGACTTTGGTTCGAGCTAATGGTAAAGAGGGACTCTTAGAGTTGCAGTGTATTCTCAGAGTTGCTGAGTCCTCTTTCCATTACAGAGTTTCAGGTTTCAGCTGTTGATCTGTAGTTTGAAACAAGTGTCTTGAGCACTGTGAGACTGGTTGATGTTGCATGCTTTGGACAAGCGTTTAGTCTCAAAATATACACGTGTTACACGTATGAAACAAGTTTAAAGTTAATACTTGATTATAAAGTGATTCTTGTTTGAACGAATCATAATTATTTGAATTTATTTTTAGTACCAATCAAGAAACTGGAGGAAAATTTATATATATAAAAGTAATTTGATATTGTCTTCGTGTCTTTATTTGACTGTGTTCTGTGAATGTTTATTTTCGATTTTATGCCTTCATTGTTTGTATTTCGTCCGCCAGTCTGTGTGTCTGTCATCCGTCAAAATTCATTTGTTTTGAACTACTTCTTTCAGAAAACCTTCACTTGGATGATTGTGAATTCAAAAGTAACGTTAACGTGACATCCACGATGGACCGTACCTAAAAATATTCAAAATCCTAATATAAATTATTCTTATGTAGCAGTTAGTTTGTTTTGAAGTTTCTTTAATAGCAGAGTCTCCATAGAATACATGTTGCGATATTCCTAGTCGCAGAACGGTTCTTAGGATGGTACTTTACTTCTCCAGCAGTTTTTCGTTGCGGCGATAGCATTTTGAGAAAGATCTATGTCGTTTATAATAATGAAAATCTTGCACAAGAAGTTTACTTGTAATAACTTGCTTTCGATCATTGATCAAGATTGGTCAATTCAAGTCACTGGGGTTTAAAACATTTCTATAAAAATACATAATTACTTGAAAACCGCTGATACATATAGGTGGGGCCGTAGGTAGGTTTATGCTTAGAAGTCTAATTACTGTAAATCAACCAAATATGCTCACGTTGTTCAGTTTAAGGTTGTTTTCTATTAAATAGTGTATCGTTGTTGATTCTTTAAAACTTGTTTAATGCAGTTTCCTTTATTGTTGGCTGTAACCATATTCTGGACAAGTTTCTGGATATTTGGAAAGGCAGCTCAGCATGCTTTTGACATTTGTCGATATAAATTTCAAAAGTGAAAGAGTATGCAATTGCAAGGGGTCAAAACAAGGTTAACATTTTACCCAGTGTTAGTATACTGCTAAAGAAACATTCTTAGAAGGTATGCAACCTCCCATTTTCTTCTTGACGTTTAAAGCAGCTATTCCGCGAACAACAGCCGAGTTTTACAACACATGTATACCGTTTCTTAACCTACTGACAATGAGGTATAACTGTAATTTACATATTTTGAGAATCTAAACGCTATAGACAAAACATAAACGGCTTTACGACTACTCAATTATGGGTATTTTAAAACCCGTGAACAATCTATACTTTTAATAGGAAAATATACAATAATGTCCTGAACACCTGGATAGAGTTTTGATAAACTGCTTTTAGTGTTATTTTGCCATTATTTGGCTGTTAAGTTTCTTAATAGAATAGTTGTTTTTTTGCATGATCAAGTTTGTATTACAGGTTGTCAACATTCTCACTTCACTATGGATGGGGCATGAACATGATGAAGAAATAATCAATTTTTCAGGCTGCATAAATATAATTTATATAGCATTTGTTTCAATAAATGAAAAATAAGTTGAACTTAGAAACAGAGAAATTGTTACATTTTCCCAATTTTAGACTATTTTAGAGTGTTTGGGCATATTTTACTCAAAATCTCAGATTTTCTCTCGCAAAAATATATGGATATATGGCAAATTGTCTAGATTCCATACTCAGGGAAGCAAGACAAAAACCACCAAAGTTTATCTGATTATTAATTTGAAAGTTTAGATAATCAAGGGAGATAATTCCTTTGTTCATCGAGTAATGCAACAATCATGTACTCGATAGCTTAGGAGCAATGCATGGCTTACACCAGTATTTTAAAAGATGCATTGATCAATTATGTTAAAGGGAATGTAGCGCCACAGCTAAGCCATCTTTATAATTGAAAGTTCTGAAAAAAATGAATGAAGGTGAAAGAATTATCAAAATCGGATAATAAACAAAGAAGATATGGTCATTTGAAGTTTCTGTTGAAACGGATATGGAAGCGGCCATTTTGAGAGCTATGACAACACGGTTCTAAATGACCATATATGGAATATTTATTAATATGAAAAATTACTGATTTATCGGGAAAAAATGACAGCAACTGTATAAAAAAATATGTAATACTTAATGGCAATAATGCTTTATATGACCAGTAAAAATAATCGTTCATTTGCAGTGATTTTCTTCATTTTAAATGATATTGATCAATATTCCATATATGGTAATATGGAACTATGACGTCAAAGTTCTAAAAATGGCGGCTCCCATATTCATTTTAGAACAACCTTTAAATGGTCATGTCTTTTTTGTTTTTCATCCGATTTTGATAATTATTTCACCTTTTTACTAGGTTTTCAGAACTCTCAATAACAGAGCTGTTTGGCTGTGTCGCTACATTCCCTTTAATATTTTAAAAATTGCAATTATCAATTGGGCACTACCGTGATATCATAGAACTATTGACATCATAGGAAGCCAGTATAAATCTGGCCTCGTCTGGGGAATCGGTTTTGTTTTATATTTCGGTACATATAACTTCTTTAAAAACAAACCAGTCTTGCACTTTACCCCGCTAACGGTTTTTGAATATTACAAGCAAATATTGTTTGTATCAAGACTAAAAACTCAGACAAAAATGGGATATCTGTATGATAAAACATAAATACGAAATAAAAAATATAAGGTTTACACTAATTTTGGCATATATACGTTCTGAGTTAGCGTATATACGTTCTGCATATTAAACGCGTTTCTGACGCACTTGACAAAATTATTAATTCCGGAGGAAACTTGCAAAACATGGTTAATATTAATAAGCAGCATTTCTAGTTTAATTGATTCAAACAGTATAACAATATTTGTTTTGCACAGCTTCTTCCATCCAAGTTTGGTTCCTTATCTCAAGTTGAAGTGTAAAGAATTGTACTGCAAATGGGATACATAACTGGTTAATGTACCGCAATGTTCGAAACCTAATAATCTGTATCAATTTCGAACGAAACTTGCAAAACATGGTGGCTAAAGGGCTCTTTAATATTGCTATGTTTTAATTGATAAGCAGCATTTCTAGTTTAAATGATTCAAACAGTATAACAATATCTGTTTTGCACAGCTTCTTCTGGTTAATGTTTCGCAATGTTCTACACCTAATACACCGCGTATATAGTACCGCAAAACAACAATAAGCTAATATATCGTTTATATATATTAATTATATTTTAAAAGCATGAACAAAACAATAAACTAATATATCCTTTATACATATTTTAATTACAATCTTTAAGTACATATTATAAAACATTAAGTAGACAATATTTAAAAACAAAAAAGAATAACAGTCTGATAAACCATACGACAAAAACATACCAGCGTGCGTCATATCGACTCAAAAGAAAGCTGTTCGAAATGTTACGGTGCTAAATATTCAGCGCATTTCAACAGTACTTAAAGCACCATCTAAGTAACGCCTAACAGAAGAGATACACTTGTCATATATTACAAAAACATACTAAGATTTTAATAATTACAGCAACAGTAACATGCCTTTAAAGAAACTAACCCGCCAAATAATACTAAATGCGATTTAAGTTTGGCATCAAAACTAAAGGTGTTTCTGTTCAAGGTAAACTAAATATGTTTAATTACGCTCTTTCCAGGTACACATCTAACCTAAATGTGTTTTAATAACGCTCTGTACAGGTATACATCTAAACTAAATGTGTTTTAGTTACGGCTTGTACAGGTAAACAAATAAATTTGTTTTAATTACAAACTGTACAGGTATACAACTAAACTAAATGTGTTTTCAAAACGCTCTATACTGGCATACAACTAAGTACGTTTTAATTACGCTTTGTCCAGGTATACATCTCAACTAAATGTGTATAAATAAGGCTCTGTACATGTATACAATTAAACTAAATGTGTTTCTATTAGGCTATGTCCAGGAATATATCTCAAATAAATGTGTTTATTTACGTTTTATCCCAGGTATACATATAAAGTAAATTTGCTTAATTACGCTCTGTCCATATAATGTTTAGTTACGTTCTATCCCATGTATAAATATAAACTAAAAGTGTTTTAATAACGCTAGGTCCAGGTATAATCTAATCTATATGTGTTTTAATTACGCTCTGTCCTAGGCATACATATTAACTAAATGTGATATAAAAACGTTCTATCCAGGTATACATCTGACATAGATGTGTTTTAATAAAGCTCTGTCCAAGTTTACATCTATCTAAATGTGTTTTAATTACGCTCTGTAACTGGTGAAAATGAAAAAACTAAATGTGTTCATTAATAAATACTCTGTTCAGATATACATCTAAACTAGATGCGGTTTGTTTTCACTCCCTCCAGGTAACATTTAAAATAAATGTGCTTTTATTACGCTCTGTCCCAGGTGTACGCCTCAACTAAATGTGTTTGATTACGCGCCGTTCAGGTATACCTCTAAACTAAAAGTGTGTATATCTATAACCTGTCACAAATGAACGTATTTGAATTATGCTCCAACTAAGGTATACATCTAAACTAAATGCGTTTAAATTAGGCTCTGCCACAGCTGAACGTCTGAAACTGTATGTGTTGAATTACGTTTGTTCAGATGTACATCTTAACCAAATGAGTTTTAATTACGCTCTGCCGTAAGTGAAGTCTAAACTAAATGTTTTAATTACGCTTTGTCCTGGGTGAAGGTCTAAACTAAATGTGTTTAATTATATTATATCCAAGTATAAATGTGTATATCTTTATTTCTGTCACATCATAGTACAAACAATGCATATTTTCAATTATACAAAATAAATATTAAATAGGATTATAGTAGACAATGATTGTGTTAAAGCTAGCATGAAACACGCATTTAACACAGATGAACAGAGTATATCACATATTCAAACACATAATGATATATAGGGTCCTATAGAAACCACAGCGTCCGAGCGCAATGGCATCGTAGGTCCGCTCTGCACTGCAAACAAGGACTTAAAACTACAATGAAAGAGACAAAACACAACAGAAAGGGTGGTGAAGACAGGGTTGCCGACTTGGAACGGTCAGTAGGCTAGCTTTAATCGATTTGATTTTATATGCGCACAATCCTCGCTATTATCCTGTTTACAGCGCCCAAATAGACAAGACAGTGTAAACAAAACTACATCCCATCAAAAGGAAATCTCTAACAATAAAGTCCACATCCAGAGAAACCAACTAAAGATATAAATACGAAATAATAAACATCTCAGGATGTATCCAGAATCGTACTGAACAACCATAGTAGTTAAAGCTAAAGAGAAAACCAATCTAGGGTACGACCAGAAAACACGAGAGACGAAAGCTCATACACCCACCTCCCTTAGTTGGGGTTTCAGTAGGTACAATCATAGAGTCCCAAGAGGTAGTCCAGTCATCGCACTAAACATGCAGTGCGCTGTAAAACCAAGGGGTTATATCCTTTTCTGACGAACTTCCTGATTAAATATGTCAGGAAACCCGTCAGACTCCTTTAACTTTCGAAGTTTATAGACCACATCTCCATAAAATGAGGGTTGTGATATGCCTAGTCGCAGAAGTGTTTTAAGGTTGGTGTTGTACTTTTCCAGCAGGCCTTCGTTGCGGCGGTAGAATTTAAAGAAAGATCTACGTAGTTTGTGATAACGAAAACTCTGCTGAAGAAGTTTACTTGTAATAACTTGATTACGATCATTGAAGTCTATTACATCATTACACGCTCTAGCAAATTGAAAAATTTGTATCGCCATTGATAATCGAGACCTGTGAAGGTTATGAAAGCCATATCGATCAAACATCTAAAAGTGTATTAAAACGTTATATTCAATCAATAATAGCAAAAGCGTAACCATTTCTTTTAAATATCTGTTATTATCTCAGATCAAATTTTAATAAACTAACTGACAACAGCTGTTCGATTTTCAAGATAAAATTACATTGATACACACATCAAATAATAATTGTCACATTATTAACATATGAAACAGTACCGGTATTTACATATATTACGTATAGTATTACGTGGTCCGAGTATTAACTTTCATACCCAATCCAACCCCTTCTCCAAGAAGCGAAAACGGGGTTGGCTGGGGGTATGAAGTAAAACCTTAATGTCGGCTTAAACAGTTTGCATATTATTAAATTAAACATTTAATAGGTAATTTTAATGAGGCTATCGCATTTTTTCAGTAAACAATGTTTTTAAACGTGTTTCATTGTCGATTTATCCGTTATAAAATCCTCCTAATATAAGCTTTCTGATCGCTTTATGGAATTAAGGCAGGACCACGTAATGGTATAGTCTATTTATACAGACAAAGTCAGATTTTTTGTAAAAAATATTAAAACAGGCTTTAGCAGTATCGCGAATGAATTTTTGAACTGGAAAAAAAAGAAATATCAATTTTTCAACATCAGTGTAAACAAGAAACTTGTAATTATCACATGTAATTCATTCTCACCGGAAGTATTACAATACAGACAGAATATTTTAGCATCTGGAATACGTCGTATCTAGCCGTTTCAATGCAAATAGGAGCCGTTCCACAGCGGAATTTTGCTAAAAGCCGCTCTGTGAGTTGTTGATGAAATAATATTACAATATCGCTCTGTTAAAAATGTAAGAATTTTTCAATTTTTTATACCTGTACCAATATCTGCACGTTCAGAATTAACACAGTCCTTCCACTCATTAACATGTATGTATAAACCAGCCGCATTCACTTTATCTAAAACTCTTTCTTATTAAAGTTTACATTCAAAGTATTAATTCTTGACATCCTAATTTCATCAATTCGATGCACTCTATAACAACAATTTTAACAGTAAGGGACCCCTTTTTAAGTTTCTAACGTTACTGTCTGGCAACATAATCTGTCTTAACCAATGCAGATATTTGCCTGCAAAACATTGATTTCAATCTAAGATCTCCGACAACTGCTGCGTTTGCTCATTTGTTGTTCCCAGGAAATATCCGATTGTTTTATTCTAAATGGAATTATTTAGGTTCACCAAATATCCGCTCCTTATGTAACATCACTGTAGCATCAACAAGTTTACAAAAAAACATATGCTGGCTTACCACCGAATAATTTAGATTTAGCGATCAGAAGACCTAAAGATCTTCTAGCTGACTGCGAAGGAGTATATGTATGAACTGAGTGAATAAAATATTTGATTTGTATTTTGCAACAAACTTATTAGTTACCTTGTAATTTAAAAAAATATTAAATATAAGTCCAAGGTAAACATACTTATCAACCACTTATAATTCTGAATTTCAACGCATCAATTAAAAAAAAAACGTCCAATTAACATATATGTGGAAATTCAAAATATTGCTGTTACTTTTTATAACTACCATGTGATTGTAAACATCTAACTAAAGGTGTTTTAAGTACGCTCTGTCCAGATATACGTCTAACCTAAATGTGATTTAATTGCGCTATGCCCCAGATGAACGTATATATTAATTGTAGACACGCTTAATTATGCTTTATTCAGGTCTACATCTTAACTAAATGTGTTTTAATAATAATGTGTACCATTGTACCATGTGAACGTCTAAATTACACGCGTTTTACTAGCTCTGTTCAGGTCTACTTCTAAACTATGTTGCTTTAATTACGCTCTGCCCCCGGTGAACACCTAATTAAATGTGTTTTAATTATCCTATATCCCAGGTATATATCTAAACATAATGTGTTTAATTACGCTCTGTTCAGCTATACCTCTAAACTAATGTGATTTAATTACGTCTATTCAGGTATGCCTCTAAACTAAGTGCGTTTTAATTATGCTATGTCCCAGTGAAAGCCTAAACTTATGTGTTTAAATATGCTCTGCCCAGGTATATATGTAGAGTTAACGAATTTAATCATGCTTTTCTCAGGTATACATTTAAACTAAATGTGTTTTAATTACGTTCTCTCCGAGTTGAACATCTAAATTAAATGCGTTTAATTAAGCCCTGTCCAGGTATAAATTTAAACAAAATGTGATATAAATACGCTCTGCCCCAAGTAAATGTCTAAATTAAATGTGTTAAATTACGCCCTATTCAGGTCTACATCTAAATTAGGTTTGTTTTAATTATGCCTTGTTCGATGTATATAACGAAAGTTAATGAATTTAATTATGCTATGTTCAGGCATACATCTAAACTAAATGTTTTAATTACGCTATGGTGATTATACATCTAAATTTAAAAACGTATTTACTATTTGTACCATGTGAACGAAATGTTTTTTAACTATGCTCTGTCCCAGGTATACCTCAAAACTAAATGTGTTTTTAATTATACTCTGTCCCAGGTATACCTCAAAACTAAATTTGTTTTTATTATTGCTCTATCCCACGTGAGCGTCTAACCTAAATGTGTTTTAATTATTCCCCTTTACTAGGTATATATCTGAACTGAATGTGCTCAATTACGTTCTGTCCAAGAATACATCCAAACTTAATGTGATTTAATTACGCTCTGCCCCAGGTTTACGTCTAAATTAAATGTGTTTAATTACGCTATATTCTGGTCTATGTCTGAATTGAGTGGGTTTCAATTATGCTCTGTCCCAGGAAAAAGCAGAATGTGTTTAATTACGCTCTGTTCAGATCTACCTCTAAACTAAATGTGTTTTAATTACTCTCTGTGCCAGGTGAGCTTATAAACTAAATGTGCTTTACTCGTGTTCAGGTATACCTCTAAATTAAATGTGTTTTTTTATATTTTTCTGTCCCAGGTAAACGTCAACACTAAATGAGTTGTAATTACCCTCTGTTCAAGTGAACGTTTATGATAAATGTATTTTAATTACGCTCTGTTCCATGTTTTTTACTTACGTTCTGTCCTTTACCTATGCGCCACGAACAGTCTGGTAACGTGCCAGTCATTTGTTATTGCCTTCATTGCCGTCATTGTGAATTGAATTATTATTGAATTATTATTGAATTGAATTGAATTGGAGTTAAAGGCGCACCAACACATGAAAGGTTATATGGCGCCTAACAGGAATGAACATGCCAGGTTCATTCTCCATTTACATCGAGATAAAATATGGAGAACCGGCCTAGGACCTTCTCACCCTGAACTGCAAAGTTGCTGCAAATTTTATTGTAGACACTCCATTTACGCTGGAGCCACGTTATAGTTGTTCTGCCACTGCTCTAGTGATATGAGCGAGATGGCACCTGAAACAATGCAGGGGTCACTAATTATTATGAAAGACCAATTAAAAATAACTTAGCGTATATTCAACTATGGGTATTTTAATTGCATGTTCGTACAATTACGTGTTTAATAGTTACGTATGTATAACATTATAAACACAGCATATTACCTAAATCTGACATATCGGCTTTCTTGTTAGATTTGACATTTTAAATTTCTTTAAGAAATTGAACAACAATACTACATTTATAACAACAATAAAATGTTTAATTCCCTAGCATAGGTATTTGTGTAATTTTTAAGTATGATTTATGATTTCCGGTGCGCTTTGCTAATTGAATGTGTTCGTTGTTTATTGCATAAGTTGGCGGCTTCTGATGGACAACTACTCTCACCAGAACTGTTAGTGGATACGGAGCCTTGCCTTCTAAATGGTTGACATGTTTTTCCGCTAAAATCTACCCGTATATTTATAGGATGATATAAATGTGGATCCTGATGAGCCTCTGAAAAGAAGTCATTTGGCATGTCTGAACGATGTATTGACAGTGGTAAATAGTGAGTTCCACTGGGATGTAGCACGAACCCGGCTAACAGATCGGAGGCATTGGTTTTCTCGATGCCATTGTCATTCTCAGAATTATAACTGCTTGTTTTGATGTAAAAGCTCTCTGACGTAGGATACCTTGAGGAGGCTGAGCTGCTCGTGCGATGAGAACACAGATGACCAAACATGCGTTTCTCGTCTCTGGAACTTCTCGATGATCTGTCGCTTGACTCCTTTTCATCTCGATAAAATCTCTTCGAAATGTTGTGCTTAAATTTGTACACACTACTTTTGTTTGTGTGAGAATCAGAGTTCGACCCTGTGGATAGACCAGAATCCTCTACCATAGGTGAGTCGTATTTCGTTGTGAGAAGTGTCCATTGGCGTTTGTCTCGTTTTAAATGTTCCCGCGTCATTTCTTGAGCATTTGTGAATGACTCTAATGCACCTTGGATCAAATCGGGTGTTTCCATACTTATATTGTTTAACAATGAGCTATGACTCCTCGCGATGTGTGGCATTTTCATCGTGGTAAACGTGGTATCCCTGTAGAAGTCCTTGAAATCTGGGCATACTGGTGTTATGACTTTAATTGAGGAAACACTTTGTTCCTCATCAGCATTTCTGTATTGCTCTTCCTTGGCTATTTGATTTATTGACTCATCTGTTAATAAGAAATATGGGTATTAACAGTCAGTTATGGTTATAACTGCAGTATCGTTGATATACGTAATGGTATACTCCCACAAAAACGTTAAAGAAATATAAACAGATCGGACAGGGAAAGTAGCATTCAAGGAGGACAGTCAACCACAAAACACAGAATCAAACACGCAAACAGACAAACAAGAAGACAAAAGTAATAATAAATGCAAAATGTAATGAGTACTGCGCATTCTAAAGACATTGCAGTGATACTTAATCTACTCCAAATGTATCAATACATACTGAACAAATGGTCCATCGGAACGAACACACACAATAAAAGAAACTGTTCACGAGAGATTATGTAATATGGAACACTTCTAATGCAACATAGAATGAGTGGTATTTTATTTTAAAGTCAATATCTCAAAGGAAAGTAATAAAACTACTAAGGCAATTTAGGCAATTTATTGTCACCATACCGCACTAAATGGACGCGGATGTAAATGTCCATGAATACAGAAAAGCGGATGCTTCGAAGCAACGAAACAAATCCTTCGGAAGCAACGAACAAAAGCGATAGAATAAAGCAAAATAATCGCTAAAATCATTAGGATGTGTAGGTTATTATCAATGATTTATCATCGAAATGTATTTCTTGGTTATCACCAAGTTGAATATATTTATTTTTCAGTAGCCACAAATCTGGTTTTGACCCAGTTTGTAACAAAATTCAAAACAAACCCCAGAAATTTAAATATAAATCACCAACAACATCAAATATCAAAAAAGAAAACTGAATTACAAATTATGAACTATATTGTACAAATAGTAAATTGTCCAGTTAAACTTGAACTTCTGCTGTGTGTTTACATATGTCAGTAATTTATTAGACTTTGTGTTTGGGCTGCTAGACGTCATACAACTATGTATCAATGCGCACTACTTGACAGAATGAAAGAAAGAAATGAACAAAAAGCAAGTTTTTTCTTGTATATCATCACAATATAAGTAATATATAGTTTAAAAACATTGAAATGGTCATTCGGAAGAGAAATTTATCCCTTAGGAAGTATTTCTCGTATTTTTAAAAAAAAAACTGGTAATTAAACACTATATAATGTATAAAATAAAACCACTTTTTTTTTGGCGAGATAAATTGATAAATATATCATGAAACATACCATTCATAATTCTGAACTTTTTTCCTTGTTGTTCTAGATGAGCCATAAGTCTGGCACAGAGTTGATCCATTTTGTCCCAGCCCTCAACCTCTACAAGCGAACGCATAACTTCGTCTTGGCACTCTTTGTAGCCCAAGTAGCGGTCAGGCATACTGGACTGTAGCGCTGAAAGATGTAGCAATATATTAGTAATGTTTTTTATGGTTATGTTAGCTTAGAATAGTTAAACAATATCGTTATATTTTCTTCCCGGCCACAGAGAATGTTTGAAATTTATGTTTCTAATTTTATCTTGTTTTAGGAGGACTATGTTCTGATTATACTACGAATCCTGTTCGACTTGAAAAATCACAACATAATGTTAATATTACACGAAATTACCAACAGAAAATGTTGGACTATCTTTTCCTTCTATTAAACCTTTCAGGTGGTTATTCACAAGCTTATATTATTTCATGTATACGGTTTTTTAATTGACATAAATATGTCTTAAGCCAGTGGCATTGCCAAGCTGAAAACTTATCCTGTTTGCGGATACTCAATATATTTTCACAACTGCGCTCATTGCAAATACTAACTTGTATATGGTCGTTTATATTTTGTCTTAATGCAATGGGACATTTAATATATTAAAAATGTATTAAATGCCAAATTGAAGAGTATGCAGTGGTGAAAACGTACCTCCATGTCTACTGATTTCCTTGGTCAAGTTTTTGATGTGCTGGATTGCCATATTTATGATTTCTTCTTTTCCAACACGACCTTGACCCTGAAATATAGGGGTTTATATTCATTAAACACACGGACAATATTACGTTTAACTATTTAAATGAATTGTGAGCATATAATTAAGTAAACTGCAAACCGTTTATTAATAATAATAATGTATGGAATGAGGAGCTAAATATCTTAATGACATATTGGCAGTGTCGCTCTAATTTATATAAACAACATAACAGTATACAGTTACCCATAATACAAAACAGTGCATGTTTTAATCCAACGTTGAACAGTCCTCGCATAATTACAAACCGTTGCACATGTTTTGGGAGGAAAAAGCATACAGTGGTGAGTTATTGCACCGTTCACCCACCATGTTTTGCAAATTTCCTCCATAATTGATTAAAATACCAGAACTGAAATGTGAAAGTTAGAACCAATTAATAAACAATATTCAGCTTAACTGAATAGACTTCCACCATATACAACATGGTCTTGTTATGTCGTATAAAATTAAAGGTCAATTGCAAAATGTTTTTTTTTAACATAAAAAATATCGAATCAGCTAAACTGGATACAAAAGCTTTCATCAAATGTTCAATATTTAATACATTTTTTAAAACTAATGACTAAAATTAAATTTATTTCACCTTTTTACTTCTTGCTTGATACTGAAAATAACTTGAATAAGCTTTGTTTGCTTGAAATATTCTATCACTTCGGCGACAAAAATAAATGTGAGTAATTATTGATAAGACACAGTTTATTAACGTGTGTTCTTAAAGGTAGCAATTAAATACAAAAATAGAATTCATGATTACTATAGTAGCGTGTTCTTGAAGTTTGTATCACCTCGAGTAGGTAAATGACAGATCAAGGATCTCACGAAAGGCGGAGCTAGTAATAATCCTTTTATTATATACCTCCTAAATATGATTAAAAATTAGAAATATTTGTGTTGCGTACGTTTGCAATAAAAAAGGTTTCTAAATGTTTCAAGGCTTATGTTTGGATAACGCGTGGAAGGGAACTGGGTGTTTCTTACTCTACTATATTTGGGAGTGTAGCAACAGCTTACAAGTTAAAGTTCATTGGTGTGACATACTTGTTTTTTGTTTTTTTGACGCAACGTCGTCTTGACGTTCTCGTGCAAATTGGTGTAAATTATTAGGAATTTCCCTGGTCTATTTTAAGTAGGATAGTGATACGGAATCTATTTTTAGTAGCATACTGATACGGTTTCAGAAAACCTCTAGAGGTGATACAGGTTTTAGGATTTCACTGTAAGAAAATGAAGGTACTATGTATATAAATATTGATAGGTATATAATAAATTTGAATACTGGCAAGTTTTATCAAGTCATTGTAATTATAACTTTCATTGATATTCAATTCTGTTCATCATTTTTCGATAATGAAATCTGCTTGCTTTGTAAGTATATATTTAAATCTTCAACCTCGATTCAAGAGATATGATAATGTTAATAGGTTAAAAGAAAAACTAAACTTGTTGAATTGTAATATAGAAATGCTATGATCTGGACATACTGTTAAAGAAGCTAGAATTCAGAAACGTAAATACATAGCTAGGACAAAAACCCAGGTTTAGGACCCAATCTAGACACGCAGAACAAAAGCACAACACTTTCCTCAAATCCTCAAATTCATTATTTTATTTACCCGTTTAAGTCTAATGCTATTTTCCTATGAAATAATAAATATATAAAGGGATTAATATGGGTCTTTTGGCCAAAAATACGGAAAAAAATAGTAAAACAAAAGGCTTATTCCTGGAATATTTCAATAAAAAACATTATTTCTTTAACATATCTCTTATTTTCTTTTACTATATTAAATATAATGATATTTTATACATTTCATCTTTTTTTTAAAAGAGTCACCAAAGGTTCGTGAATCCGTAAATATATAGTTTTTTTGGTCAACATTTTGGAAAAAGAACTAAAACTGCTGATTTCTGGAATAATTCAATACACATATATTTTAAATGCAATTCATTATTGTATTTGCCCATTTAATTGTAATGATATATTTGTATGAAATAATAAATAAATAAAGACCCTTTTAAAAATAAGACGAAATGTATAAAATAGCATTATACCTAATATGGTAAAAGAAAATAAGGGATACGTTAGTTAAAGAAATAATTTGTTATTGAACTATTCCAGAAATTAGCAGTTTAGTGTGTGTTTTTACTCTTTTTTCCATATTTTTGGCCAAAATACCCATATATATCCTCCACAAAGGTGAATCCCTAAATGTATTTGTTAGGGTCAAAATATAACTAAAATGTTGTTTTCTTCTGTAATAAACATTTATTTTAAAAGCTTATTCATTATTTTATTTATTATTATGGTATGTCAAAATATCCCTAATTTCCTATATCACACTCGGTGTAATAATAACTTTCATCTAATTAATTAAATGAATCAATCAAAGAATCAATCAATCAATCAATAAAGAGATACATGTGGGTATTTTTCAAAAAAGAAGAAAAAAAGATCAAACTGCTGATTTCTGCAATAATTCAATAAAAAAATATTTGTTTTAGTTTCCGTTATGACTGTGGGTTTGTTTAAATCCTTTTATAAGAAGGGAACGTTAGATATAAGATATAACCATCTTGGGTGCGGTCTTGCGACAGGTGTGGCCTGTACATGTATGGATGTGTTTATATTGAAACCTGCTGTTTCTATGTTCTGTACAAATATTTAGGTGTGGTCTTACGTGTAACATGACAGGTATGGCCTGAATCTGTGTGGGTATGGGTAACTTGAAGCTCGCTACTCTAGGTTCTTTACAATGGGTTGGTGTGTACTTACTTGTAACATTGCAGTTATGGCTTGTATCTGTATGAGTGTTAGCTACTTGAAGCGTTCTGATTCTATATGTTCGTCTGTACAATATGGGGTATGGACCTCCGTGTAACATTACAGGTATGGCCTGTATGTGTATGAGTGCGAGCCACTTGAAGCCTTTTGACTCTATATGTTCGTCTGTACAATATGTGGGTGTATATTTACATGTGAGTAGCTTAAAGCCTTCTGACATTATGTGACTGGTATGGATTGTACGTTCTGTACAATACATGTGTGTGCGCAACTTGAATCCCCTGCATTTATGTTCTTTATATGTGTTACGGATACATGTGGAGAACTTGAAGTCCACTGCCTCTTTTTCCGTACACTATGCGGGTATATCTATGTGTGCTAACTGATATGTATATCCTATATATGTTTGAGTTAGGGCAACTTATAGCCCACTGTCACTAGTTTCCTTTGAACAATATGTACGTTCTGTAACTTAAGTAGGTATGGGCAACTTGCAGCTTTGTGCATCTATGTTTCGTGCAACACATACGCATGTTTACATGTTAACATGACATGTATGGCTGTTTGTGTGACTTGAAGACACTGCTTCTGTGTTCCGTACAATACATGAGGTATATCCGTACATGTAACATGTAACATGTAACATTGTATGGTTGTGGGTAATTTGAGCCATCTTCCTCTATGTCCTGAACACTCTTACGTGTTACATAAGTATGGCCTGTATGAGACTGTATGGATGTGGGAAATTTGAAGACAGCTGTCCTATGTTCTGTAAATATTTGGGTGAATACTTATCCGCATCACAGATGTATCATAATGCAATCTGGAAGAATGACTTGCAATATGCTAAATAGGAGTCTTAACCTAAACAAAAAACAAAACGTTTAATATATTATAGAGGAGCTTAAATCTAAACCAAAAACGAAATAAAACATATCCGTGTAAATGGTCTTTGGGATAATAAATTCTGAAAAGTGGATCCCTTGGAAGCAACCAACACAAATAAGAGATACAAGTAGAAGACTCGGTTTTTATTGAGTCTGTTCATGAGAGGTAATGCATAGTACAACACCGCTCACGCGGCCTAGCACCGTCATAAGCGATATTCTTCTTTAAAGCCACACAGATTGGGCTTGATGATCTCAAAGGACCAGTAAGTAATAACACAACTGATTTGTAGTCGGAGCTACTTTTTACGGCTGCCACACAGCACTAAACAAACGCTAGTGTAAATGTCAATAAATACTGAAAATGGGATCCCTTGGAAGCAACCAACACAAACAAGAGATACAAATTGCAAACTCGATTTTATTGAGTCTGTTCATGAGAGGTAATGCATAGTGCCTCCTGGCACAGGCTTAAGCGATATTCTACTTTAAAGCCACAACGAGATTGATGATCCCAAAGGACCAGTAAGTAATAAAACTATTGATTTACAGTCGGCAGACTTTTTACGGCCGCCACACAGCCATAATAAGGAATACATTGCTATCTTTAAGCATTTGGATGACGGCCATTTTGAAATGTGATAAACATAGTAAAATAGGGTGGGGTGCGGCTGGTTGGGGTGGGGTGTGGACATATATTATATTACAGAGCAGCTTAAATCTAAGCCAAAAATAAACTAAACACTTCTGTGTAAATTTTTTTTTTTGGTTAAGCCATAATTAAGAATATATTGCTATATTTAAGCATTTGGATGGCGGTCATTTTGCAGTGTGCTAATAATAGTTAACATGGTGGGAGGGGGGACATTTAATATATTATAGAGGAGATTACATCTAAGTCAAAAACAAAATAAAACATTTCTGTGTAAATCTTCTCGGGGTTAGGCCATAATTAATAATATATTGATGTAGTGAAGCATTTGGATGGCGGCCATTTTGAAATGTGATACAAATTGTAACAAAAGGACCTGTGACCTTGAGGACCCTTTTCGATTTTCAAGTTAGACTACCAACTACTATCACAGAGAGTTTGGTGTTTTTGTCCACTCTGTCCACATCCGACCATTTTGATCCCTAGCTAACATGGCTATGAATATGATATGGCTTGCATTAACTACCAACGGTCAACATTGTATACGTGCAGTGCAATAGCCTTTTTATATTTAGTACAGTAAGGAATGTTTATTATATTTGTTGTTTTATCAATTACTATGTCAAAGTCATTATCATTAAATACATTGTCACGACCTGTCCCATGATGTTTTATTATCCTTGGAGCGGTTCCTACACTAAGCATGGTTAAAAAATCATAAATCATATGTGTTACTGCCATTAAGATCTCTATTCATGAAGTGCATACTTTTGGGGATTTCACGAAATGGTCGTTAAACCTGGAAAACATTATAACAGAACTGGTTTAAAGTCAAAGAATTCTCATCATAGGTTATGTAATCCAGGTTAATATTTGTTTTATCATTTGAACCAAATTTCACCTTTTATAAAATCCGGTATTTATTGTTTAATGTTTGTTGATTGCATTCATCTTGAGAAAGGCACTGCTCCGAAACGTCAATGAAATTAATCATATAAACATAATTAAAGTGTTGGTGTTGCAAAGGAACTTCAATTTTTAAAATATAATGCTATTTCTTATAGCAAAGCCTTTACCTGTTTAATACAGTTCGCTGGGATGAGATTACTCAAATCTGCGAGGCAGTTATTCATGCGATCTCGTCTACGTTTCTCAACCATTCGGTGTGACACTGGATTCTGAAAAAAACAAATAAAAGTAGATATAAAAGTCGAACAGGAAATGTAGCATTCAATGACCACAATCAACCAACAACATGCACAAAAACAAACAATAATCACAAACATAAAAGGCTTGACAATAGGGCTAACGCCTTGGAACGGTAAGTGTCAAAAAAGGCAGCTGGTGTTTAAACAAACCTCACTCTAACACTATTGTCATTTCAGTAAACGGAACAGTTGAAACAAAGATATTTATATTCTCTAACAAACAAGGCAGCATTAATAGCCAATATAAATATAACAACACATACATAATCATGTATATATGAATATAAATAACAAAAACCTAGAAAGAAAAGAAAGATATAAAAATCGGACAGGGAAAGTAGTATTCAATGACGACAGTCAAACACAAAACACGCATCAGACAAATGAGAAGGCTAGAAAGCCACAAAGCAACACAACACAACCACAAGCTCTAGAGAAACGAATAAGTTGAGAAACATAGACCCCATAGAACCAATTTGGGAAATATACCTATCTAAGTTGGGGATAATTAACAATATCAAAATTAAATCATCTCTGTTGTCATAAATGTTACTAAATATTTCATCATTCACCAGATGTAAATCAAGAAAGTAAGCGGCAGTAGCAGAAATGTTAGCTTTATTGACAACATGACATCTCTTTCATAGCAATATAAGAACAGAACAAATCTGCGACACGATGTGCACAGTTCGTACCCATTGGGGATATCAACAATTATTCTATAAACGGTTGTTCCATACCAGACGAAAATAGTTTCTAATAGTAAAATGATTTCTTCACAAACTGCTTGTCAAGTCCACATAGTGTGATAAACGCTTAATATTGTTACAGGCGATGTGGTAAGGTTGTATATAGTGGTGAAAAGTCATAAGTACTTATCAATGAAATTGACGTTTATTGAAACATTTATCAAAAACGTCTCCTAAATGTTTAATTGACCCCAAAAATATATCTTTAACAGCAGTAAGACAAGACGTTAAAAGTTTGAAGACGTTTGTAGTGATGCAGGCACTAGAATTTGAAATGAAACGGGCTTGATAAGGTTAACCCCCAGCGGTTCTTTTTGCCACTGACCGTTCAAGACGGTAACACTATTGTCAATCCTTTTGTTTGTGTAGTCATCTCTAAACATTTTGTTGTTTCTGTGCTTGCATTTGGTTGACTGGTCCTTGAATGCTGCATTCATTTAGACTGTTATATCTACTTTTTTATGTAATAGGAATCCAGTACATAGTTGGATAGTGGTGCACCGAGTGATATGCGTGGAAACAGCATTATTCTACGTATATTGAACTTGAGTATACGAATTAGTGCTCCAGAGTTCCAAAAAAACTATTTTGGCCCAAACCAAATTTATTATGAAATTTTTAAATTCCTGTTTCTAAATTATGAAACGAAAATCTAGGTCTCGGAGGAAGTAAAGCGGTGTTACCATTATACAGGTTATAACGGGTATTTATAATGTTAGGAATTGACTTCATTCAAGTAGAACGTGAGTTCGAGTCCGCATGCTGTCTGCACAAAAGCTTATCGTGTGCATGCACAAGACAGTTGCATGTACAGCAGACAAGAGCAACGTAGGTTGCATGAAATGCAATCGCCATTACATGGTCCCGCCTTAATTCGATTAAGCAAAGGGAAAGCTTATATTAGCAGGATTTTATAACATATATTTGGACAATAAAACACGTTTAAAAACATGTTTTACTAAAACAATGGGGTAACCTGTTTAAAAGTACCTATTAAATGTTTTAATTTTACAATAAGCAAACTGTTTAAGCCGTAATTAAGATTTTATTTCATACCCAAGCCAACCCCGTTGTCCCTTCTAGGAGAAAGGATTTGATAGGGTATGAAAGTTAATACTCGGAACACGTAATACATTCAAGAAATCATATTGGTAATGTATCAATCAATATCAACCATAGCAAGATTCATCCTATATCTCGATAAATCCATTTAATACGGATACATTGGAATGGACTTTTTCTCATAATCATAATTATCGATATAGATATACTTGTGAATATCCATGAGTGATTTTTTAAATTCAAATTTGAGTTTATTCATTAAATTGTTGTAAAATTAAGTTAGGAAAAAAACAACATCCGATAAACTATTACGTATGTTTTGAAAGGTTCTATTAGACATCATTGATTGTAACAATTCATTCAGAACATTATTTATGCTTTTCAAATACAAAACTTAGCTTCATTGAATGTTTATACCGTGGATAACTGCGTTGTTTAGCCTGCTTTACCGTAATTTACGTTGCCTTGTTGAATGAAGGTGTTTATTTAAGAAATTAAGAAACAGTAAATATTTTATGTCCTAAAATGATTCCAAAACTTATAGATTACTACAGACATACGTATCCATGATATGTACAATGTTTGCTTCTTGTATTGTCGCTTACTTTGTTCGTTGTTTTAATCATTTTCTATTTATTTTTTTCTTCACATACTCCAACACCCTCTTACGAGGATACTGTGGAGGTATTTTCATTATGTTATCAGAAATCTAAAAAAAATCAGCCATTTAACTAATACAGATGTTATTACAACATTCCTTTAGACATCATCGATGGTAACACCAACGACAAAATAGATATGAAATTGAGTCAATGCTTACACGTTTCTTACGTTACCAATTAAGTTTACATCATTTATTTAAATACGACATCTCAGTTTCAAATACAAAAACAATGTGTATATCCATGTCTTTTTATATACTGCTCCGACTAAGACAGACACTGAACGAAATGAAGTTTGCATATAATTTACACGACTCTTTCGTATTTTTTTACGTTACTAAATTCAAAGAAAAATAGCAAATTATATGCAAATTTTAATTGCTAATGTATTCATACACTTATCAAATCTTAACGAACTAAGCAATGTCAACATATTTAAAAAAATGTATTAAACGTTGCTTACGTTACTAACAAAAATATAAATGTTTAGCTCTATATATATGATATATTGATATTATTATGTATTAAGCAATGTGTTTTCTTGGAAATATATTACATCAGTTAAGCTCGTGATTCCTCTATTCATTGTCATCACTTTCTTCAAACACAATATCAATCACGTTGTTGGCTTCCATATATTCCTGCAATACATCGCTTTCTTCTCTCTTGAACTTGATGTCAACCAATTGCTGTGACGCAATATCACCAATAGTCCAGTCAAATTCAATCATTCGGTCTTCTCCCATTTGTTTCTGCGTCTGGTAGGTCTGGATAATGTTGGTCAGTATGGTGCCACAGAAACTATTGGAAGTTTACATGTTCAATTCAAGATTTTAGAAAAGTGACACGACAGCAATAATTTCATGTCATTTTTAATGTAGGTTTCAACATGTTGGAGATGTGGCCTATTAATTATTTGAAAAAGTATTTGTTGTCATCCGTGTACTGGGGTCATCCGAGCATTCATTCTGCTGTACGAGCAATTCAGATTTGGCACGACCCTTTGTGCTTTTTAATCATCTTCATTGGGACTCTCCGTACAAAGCCACCGGTTGTATAACAGCCTGTGACTCAATGTAGTGAGGGTAGCAAAGGGTAAATATCAGACCACTTAACCGATACAGTTTGTTTCACACCCAGCCTTCTCCTTTTGTTAATCATCCCAGTGCCAAACATCACATACGGTTGTTTCCTGAATCATTTTTTACAAACAGGATCAGTACGTCTGTGTCAGGAGAACATACAACGACAGTTTCTGATGTTGAACACCGGGGTGAGTGAGTACATATTACAGACACAAAAACGGATAGGAAATTCATGCAAACGATAGGTTTTGAATGTAAACTGTGTTTTAACAAAGAGCAATTTCGTAAGAAATGACATTCTCATAAGTTGTCATTGGGCTCCACAGCACTGGAACTATCTCTATGGCATTGAAGCTATCTCTTTTACGACATCGCATAGTTCTCGCCCCGTGTCGTTCTCAGTGTTATTAGTTTGTCAACAGGCAATATATGGACACAAACTGGTGGTTATTTGGTAGTTTCATGTCGATATGTAACATAAATAGGCAAAATAATGGGTAAAAGCCTCGGTGGCGACGAAAAAAACTGCAAATTTCTAACGGGCTAAAAGTCCCTGGCGTCAAATTAGGCATATATGGAGAAATTGTTTTGGCCATGTGCGAAGCTTAAAACAAACCACATCAAACTGTATTCACGGAATTTGCAAATCAAGGCAAATAAAAAAGAAATAACGAAAAAATAGCAAAGCGTTTCCACTTCGCTTTTTTTATTGTTGGCGTTGGAACTACCTCGAAAATGGCGATGGAGCTCTTTTGCATATACCTCCAAACAGAGGTGTCTCCACTGATTACCAAGCCGTGTATTTATTGACATTAACACTAACGTTTGTATTGTGCTGTATGACGGCTGTAAAACGTCGCCCTGACTACAAAACAGTAGTGTTATTACTTACTCAATGTATGGGAAACGCGATGGCTATGACATTTTATGTGGCGGTTTCTTTTCAATTGAATTGATGGACCATGCATGTCAAAAAATGTAAACAATGTATTGTTTAGAGGATATCGTGATTGCAAGTTGGGTGTGATTTATAAACTTCGTCAGATTCTTGGTCATGATCACTTTCATACTATCTCTGTTAAACTTGTTAAAAAGTTTATCAAAAGAGGTTATGATCCTATCATTTTGCAACGTACTGCATGCTTGGTGGTTGAACCTTTTATAGCTGGCCACTATGCTTTCCTCTTTAATTATACGATGACCGGACAGGCTGTGGACACTATGATGACGCCTACCTAAAGCCCATTGGGACGATTTCGTTTAAAGTTTGTCTATGATCTTTCTTGTCGCGCCCTTAATGGTTTATTCTCTTGTTGCTCTGGCTTCTGCCAAGTCACTGAGTACCTTCATTGTGGCTTTCTAGGCTATTAATTTTGTTGTATTATATTTGCACGAGCATATTTATGTTTTACTTATATTGCCTATTGATACTGCATTGTTGATTAGAGATTAGATCATGGCGTGGATTTCTTTATTTACACTGTCCTGTTTTAATGGGATGAAGTAGGGTAAGTGTTAGGTTTGGGGCACCCTAGAACCGGTTTAAACCCCAAAGTGGCCTACTTTGCCACTGACCGTTCCAAGGCGGTAGCCCTATTGTCAACCCTTTTGTGTTTGTGATTTCGTGTGCATTTACTTTGACTTTTGCCTTCTGGTTTGTCTGTTTGCGTGTTTGTTTCTGTGTTTTGTAGTTTACTGTCCTCCTTGAATGCTACTTTCCCTGTCCGATCATTTTATATTTCTTTATAGTTATGATGTTAAAATCTTAATCTATTTCTATTTGCAAATGTAAATATACAGCTTATTGGCATATCTTCAAGTATCATACTTACAAAGTGTGCTAATGAAGTTACCAATGATTTGTGCATGCAAGTGCTTAATGATGTCGGGTTGGCAAGCATTAGATGTATAGTTGAATGGCGTTATATGTCGGTGGTACTGTTTCTTCAGTGCGCTAAATGAGCTGTCTGAACGCTGGATTTCGACTTCTTAAATAAAGACGATGGTTTGTAAGATAATGAAACGCTGACGCTCTAAATGACCACTTTGTTAATATTGCTAATACAATAAACACAATTCCACTATATGCAAATACATAGCTGAATTAAAACAACGTATTGATAATACATTAAACAGGCAATATATAAAATAGTTTACACCTCGATGATGTTAGATATCAATAAAGCAACGGGTATATATGGTATTGGACCTCGTATTATACAAACAGCATCGGATTGCATCATTAATGCTATCACTTCAATCATTAATAAATGAATGGATCAAGGCATATTTTCTGATCAGCTAAAAAAAAGCATGCGTGTTACCTATACACCAAAAATGGGCCAAAGATGACCCGAACAATTAAAAACCTATCTCATTATTACAAACAATTTCCAAAATCTTTGAGGAATATTTTGCTGCACAACTGCACTCTTTCTTTCAACAATTTCATATTTTGCACTCGGCTCAATCTGGATTTCGTAAAAATCATTCTCCCAAACAGCTCTTATTTGCCTGGTTGATAGTTGGTTGAAACACATTTATTCTGGAAACTTTGTTGGCAGTGTTTTAAGTGACACGAGAAAGGTTTTTGATATGGTTTTTCATGATATACTATTATACAAATTGCATTTGTAACACATTTGTCGCCTTTTTCAATACGTTGGTTCAGTCATATCTGTCTAACAGGACACAGGTAGTCAGAGTTGGACAGCATCAGGTGTAATAGAACTCCGTTGTGGGGTATGTAAATAGATAAGTTTATAAGCGCATTACTACTGTCTCGCCGGAGAGTTTGCTTTTATCGGCAGACAGCCCGTTTCACATGCAATCGTTCCGAGTTCAAACCCGCTGAGTGCCTAAATATTTATGTGTATTTTTTCCGGTCCGATTACACTGAGACCACTTTTATTCTTGATTTATGTAAATGATCTACCCTTAACTTCCAAAGAAGCTTCAGTTGGTTTAAACATATTTTATTTCCAAATAGTTACAACAATACACAAAATTTGTACACAAAAACAAAAGGATCAGAACGAAAGATAAAATCTTATAGAGTTCTTATCCACTTCTAATGCACTATAAATAACATGCTTATAAATCCTACAAAAACAACATGTATGCTATTAGGTTCAAAATATAAAATAAACCACTCACGCTTTCGATGATAATTGCCTGATAAAATCAGTATATTCTCAAAAACTTCTGCGAATAAATCAACCTCTAAAGTGGGATGTTCAGATAAGCAATCATATATCGAGTAAATTCACTCGTTTAAGACGAATATCTAAATGTTTGATTCTTGATATGAAAACGCTATTATATAATGCATATTTAGTTCCAATATTTAATTATAGTTCTATCCTCTGGAGTAATTGTACTAAATCAAATTTTACAAAGGTTGTTACTTTATAAAAAAGCACTGCACGCTGGATTTTGATAAAACCTTTACATACACCTTCAGCAAATCTTTTTAATGAGTTAAATTAGATGTCATTTGAAAAAAGATGTAAATTTCAAGTAGTTGTTTTAGCTTATAAAGCAATTCACAATATAACACGAATATACATTAGTAAATTAATAACTTTTTCTGAAAATAACAGACATAATTTAAGACCATGCACTAAACATGACATTAGACATCCTAGACCTAAATCTAAATATTGAAACAATAGTTTACCTATGTTGTCATGCCGACTTGGAATTCAATCCCAAAAAATATCCGGACTTCTGTTTCTACTTATGCTTTGAAATACAATTATAAACTATATCTATTTCAAGATAACAGGTGTTCTACTCAAATTAATTAATTTATTAATGTTATGTGCATATATTCACTTGCTATTGTTTATTAGTATTGTTGCTGTTGTTATTAGATGGCCTCATGGAAGATTAGTGTTGTGCACTTTTTGTACAATCTTGATGAGTTGCATCTTCATGAAATAAAGAATTTATTATTATTATTATTATTATTATTATTATTATTATTATTATTGTATCCAGTATACATCATTTCATAGATGAGTTTAGGCATATGATAATCAATTTCTTTGCTTCAGAAATCAACGTGACTTTCTTTGTTATTACTGTCCAACATGTTAATGGTGCTGAGGCCAGACAAGCTCTTCATTACGTGGTCCGAGTATTAACTTTCATACTCCATCTTACCCTCTCTCCAAGAAGCTAAAACGGGGTTGGCTGGGGTATGAAATAAACCCTTAATTTCGGCTTGGAAAGTTGCATATTGTAAAATTAAAACATTGAATCGGTAATTTCAAACCGGTTATCACAAGTTGTCAGTAAAATATGTTTTTAAACGTGTTTTATTGTTGAAATATCCGTTATAAAATCCTGCTAATATAAGCTTTCCCGTCACTTAATGGAATTAAGGTGGGACCACGTAATGTGTATGTTTTGGAGCAAGGGTGAAACATATGTTTATTTGCACAAACATGTCTACGTATCATAAAGGGCGAAGTAGTATTGGCGTTGGTAAAAACAACATTTTGACTAGCCCCAAAACATAATTTGTTTCACTATTTAGTTTGGAATGCTACATATTTATATAAATCGACACCATTTAAATAATTAGATGTTCGGTATACTTCATGCATGAGGATTTATCAAATCCACCATTTGTACTGAATTTGCATTTAAATTAGTGCTTTCGATTTAAATAAATGTGTGCGATTTAAATATATAGACGTTCTATATATTATAGGCGCATGCTACGGTTTAGGCCCCGTGCTCTGATGAGAATAGTCAAACTCAATTTTAAGTCGCGCGCATACATATTTTGATAATGCGCAGGCGGGACTTAACTCGAAGTGAATGATTTTATAAAATGGTTTCACATTTAGTATATATAACGTCGATTTATTTGAATCACAAACATTTATATAAATACAACCTTGAGATAAATCCTGTAGTGATTTAATAAATATTGTTCATATTTAGCGATGTTTTGCAGATTAAATTAAATCATTGCACATTTAGTAAATCGTACTCCGATTTATTCCAATCGCAAATACTTATTCAAATCAAAACCAAATAGCTAAATCCCTCGGCGATTTAAAATTGACATGCACATTTAGTAAATACACTGAACAAAATTCCTTATTACTCACTTTTTTTGTGTCTAATTTTCTTATTTTAAATATATTTTAATATAGTCTCGTGATAAGTATTTTGTTTAAATTGTTACATATTCTGAGAGTTATCCTCCCTTTATATCAAAACATGATATGTGTTGATAAACACATATCATGTCTCGAAGTCCGCTTAAAGATATAAACTTCTTAAAGTTGGTAGGAAATAATACAAAAGAAAGACATACAAGTTAAACCCATTTATTGCAGATGTTCTGCCTATAATACAATGAAAGATGGATAATCCTAAATTACCTCACTTTTAATTGAAACTAGTTTGAAATTCAAATAACTATAATTCAGCGTTAACCTTAAATATTTCGAAAATATCTTTTGCAGTTGCATTTGTAGTGGTAATACTAGTATAACATGATATCAAAATACTTTTAATTGCCATATTTTAGAATTAGAAACATCGAAACCTGCACTAGTTCGAAGTACTTAACAAAATTCTATGCTTCCTGTGTTTTCAAAGTAGCTCCCGATTTGGATATTAAAGAGTTCATATGTTTTGAGACATAGTTCATTTCCCAAATAGCAAAATTAACTTGAAATCTTTTCCCCTTCATCTGTCCATCTTGCTTTAGATCGTATAAAGTCCTCTTCTATTTTTTTACGGAGTTTAAATATAGTTTACAGTATAAATTACATCAATAATGCCTTTTTCTTTTTTCAAGTTTATCTATTTCTTCCAAAACACATTCTTCCTTAGTTATTTCCCATTTCTTTTTATATGCTGAGTAGGCATTCGTTTTTCCTTTAATTTTTAGCATTAACGTCTCAAACAATAATTGATCATTGATGTTAAATTTTAGATAGTATCGGAATTTTATTTATTCTCCTATCTGTATCCTGTATATCCGCTTCACATTGCCTTTAAACATTATCGATTTGTATTTATATTTCTTCAACATGGTTTGTGTCTTTTAATAAAAAGGTATTATAAAAGATTACGGAAATCGTCGAGGCAATTCCGACGCACACATAGCTGAACTGAAAGGACCGAAAGATGATTCTACCTTCATATGCATATTCATTTCACTAAGTAATATGATAAATACATCATGGCGTTATTACACTCCCACACCGCAAGTTATTTGATAAGAGAAGATATCAATTGTATACATATATGTTATGACATAAAATTATGTTCACTCTTAGCTGTATCGTAAGTGCTTACCCTGACTGATTTTGGTTGCTTCATGAATGGTATTTCGCCGAAATCTTTCATCGATGTCGAAAACTTCACCGACCTGCAAAGAAAATGAATACATTAAACAGTTACAGAAATGCAAATATCATAACCATCAATTCAACTGTGCATACTGTCAAATACTAACACAATTTGGCGGGTTATAAGGTGCACCAAATCTTTCTAACGACATTAATGATAGTCAAATATATTTAAATAATAAATTATGAAACTCAAAAATAACTAATATGAAAAGTTAGGAACCACGAGAAGACAAACCTAGGATACTATTTTCAGTATTTATGAGTATTGATATATTGCATATATATATTGTACGTATCCCTTCGGTCAGTTACTATTAAATACTGATACTGTTTAAAAGAACAATAAAATACCAAAGGGAACTAATTCAAAGCATGATCTAACGATATTTTAATTGAAGTTATACAATAAACAATATTGTGCTAGCACTTATGAAAACTATTAATTTATTTTGGTCTGTTATAATTTCAGGAGACGTTCTTGATACAATATGTAATAAACGGCAGTTTAAATAATTACACTATGTGGACTTGGCAAGAAGTTTGTGAAGCACTCATTTTTTCTATTAGATAATATTTTCGTCAGGTATGGAACTACCACTCGTTTATAGACAAATTGTTGGTATCCCAATGGGTTTTGTTCTTGTATTGTAATGAGATTTCATGTTGAGTCTTTCATCCGATACTCAGGCAGATGTAATTGAAGCCTTTAATGACACCTCTCGGTATTTGGATGACATATTAAATATTGACAATCCTTTCTTTTCTACTATAGTTAATAATATCTATCATAAGGAACTTCAACTCAACAAAGCTAACATTCTGACAATGCCGCTGTTTTCCTTGATATACATCTCTCTATTGACAATGGCGATATAATTAGTAAAATCTATGACAAGAGAGATGATTTTAATTTTGATATTGTTCATTATTCCCATTCAGATGGGGATGCTCCCGAGCAACTTTTTATGGGGTCTATGTGTCTCAACTTATTCATGTTTCTAGAGCTTGTACTCGTATTGAGGACTTCAATAGGCGTAATCTTTGTATAACTAAAAAGCTACTCCATCAGGGCTACCATTACCATAAACTTCGTAAAACCTTTACAAAATTGTATTGCCGTAACCCTGCTCTTCTTTCCAACTATAAAAGTAAATTAAGAACTCTTCTGCGACACGGACTATCACAACCTGACTTATATGGTGACGTGATTTACAAACTTTGTAAGATCCTTGGTCATGATCACTTTCATACTATCTTTGTTACATTTGTTAAACGGTTAATCAAAAGAGGTTATGACCCTATGATTTTGCAAAGCACTGCCTGTTTGGTGGTGGACCATTTACAGTTCGCCACTATGCTTTCCTCTTTAATTATGCAATGATCGGATAGGCTGTGGGCCCTATGATGACGTCTACCTAAAGCCCAAAAGGACGGTGACGTTTGATGTCTTCTGCCAAGACATTGAGTACCTTCTTTGTGGCTTTCTAGGCTGTCTTTTTTTGTATTTATGTATACACGATCATCTTTGTGTTTTACTTGTAATGCCTATTAATGCTGCTTTGTTGGTTAGAGAATAGTTCATGGCGGGGATTTCTTTATTTACACTGGCCCGTTTCATTGGGATTACAGTAGGGTAAGTGCGAGGTTTGGTGCATCCTAGAATCTGGTTTAAACCCGGAGCGGTTTTTTGTGCCACTGACTGTTCAAAGGCGTTAGCCCCATTGCTAACCCTTGTGTGATTGTGATGTCTTATTTTGCCCTTTATTCATCTTAATATATAGTTGTTCTTTGTTTCTTTGTGCGTTTGTGGTTGACTGTCGTCCTTGAATGCTACTTTTCCTGTTCGATTGTTATATCTACTTTTACAGTATTTAAAATAATAATTGTAATAATAAACAATAGTATGTCTATAAGCTCTGCGCAAAGTGAGAGACCCTCTATAAACATTAAAAAAATAAATAAATAAAACATTATTAGTATCATGCTTCAGATTTTTGTAAAATTAGAACAATCATTATCAGGTGTTTTGTGTCAAGCATCTAGCTAGTCATTCTACAATATGCTGCATTGACAATCTATCTCCAAAACGTCTCACACAAATACAGTATAGTTGTAATAAGTACATACTGGTGAATATCCATGCGTGATTTTTCGAATTTAATTTTGGAATGTTGCTACATTTAAAACTTTAATTAAATTGTCCTGAAACTCTTGAGTAAAGTTTTGAACATGTTAAACTAGCTGTTTGTTAACGTGCTTGATAAAAGAGTATGAGAGTGGACCTTTGGAAACGGCCGAACACGATAAATACGAAATATTGCAGTCTCGGTTTGATTGGAACTGTTCATGAATGGTAGTGAAATATGCTTGCAACCGTTCACGCCCTCTATCCCCGGGTTGAGCAGAACTCAATATTCATAAATCAATAATACATAATTGTAACCTTCCCGAAGATGGCATGCATATGGCGTTGGACATGCTAATTTTACTGTCATAATTCCATGTCCAGCGGCGTATAACACATTTTCGAAATTTTGATATACACGTATCACATAAACCTGTCTAGAATGGTTACCAGTGTTGAAAAGTGTGTACTGAAGGCATACGATAAACGAAAGTTGGGATTAGATATACATAAATGACCCCAAGTGTCTCTGAGATATAATACCGAGAGTGGTAGCAAGGATGTGAGGACCAGTGAGACAGCTAATATACCACACGTATTATCTCATATACGTATTAGCAGGGTAGTGGGACCAGGTATGAAAATTACACTTACGACTGTTAACAATTGTTGGATACATGAAGAATGGAATTACGAAACTCCGACAGTAATATCTCTTCAAAGAGCATGCCAAAATAAGTATTTATATCTTTAGATTACACTTGCAGTGGTCATTTTGCTACTGACCGCGTTTCAATTGGATATCTATGCTGTCAAGTCTTTTATCTTTTTGGTGTCCTGTACTGTTTTGTTTCTTTTAAATGGTTTTTTGTATTAAATGTGTGTTTAAGGGTAACTTTGTTTTGTGAATACTACATTTCCATTTCAGCTTTTGTATCTTTCATTACAAATAGAATAATGTTTTAATGGTAGAATATGCTTATTAAAGCGTAAACTGAAACAGATGACGAAGTATTCGGAAGCGTTACAACTTAGAAAATTACGCGATCAAATCAATGAAATAGAATTAAACTTTACCCACTATGCCGAATACATATCAGTGTACTAATTACACTGTATCCCCTATACGCCGCGCTGACGCTAAGCATATAACAGGTAGCGTGCAGATCCAAATGGATTATTTATAGCACAAGTATTGTTTATTTAAACACAATAGTTAAACAGTAAGCATACTTTTTCAACGAAGCGTACATTTCTAATCATTTGTTTAAAGTTTCATTAAGGCAAGAGATTTGTTTGCAGAAAATTGTCATGTATTAACCTGGTTCGGTGTACCCGTACTCGATGGAAAAGTACCTGTCTGACATGAGTTTTCTTTGTAAATAACAAATCGAAAGACAATCAGAAATAAAAAGATAGATTCTGGTCAAAGCACTAATGTTAAAAAGATGTATATATATAGTGATGTGAGTAATCACTGTCAAAGTGACACAAATAGTCCAACTAACCTGTCATCCGATGTACTGTTGAAGCTGGGAGATACTCTTGTATTGTCAAGAACGCCTTTAATTATAACATCATCATAACCCATGACTACTATATCTGGATTCATTTTGAATTGTGTTTATGATAGCTTCGTTTCTCACTCTTATATACTGCGTTTGATTCTACAACATTAGTGAAGGATGAACAATTCTATACTTGTAGCACGTGATAATTATTATTACCCCATGCCAACTATTCCATCATTCATTGCATTTTATGGAAGACATGCTTCATAAAAAAAAAATATTTTCCATTGAGCATAAACGTGATTTCCGGCAGTTAAATACAGTTGATATCGACGTCGACTATTAACCCGCCGCGAGTGTAATTTTAGTGTGGGTTCAATCTCACGAATCGGTACATTGTTTTGTACCGCTATTAAATTCCGTTAAACAGTCTTTGTTTTGCAGTAAATATTCAATAATGGTTGGTGTGTTATTTTTGTCAACGCAATTATTTTGTGTTGTATACACTTAAAGTTACGGACATCTTTCAATACCGAGCTCCACAGCGTTTTACTGACATGCGCAGTGAAGCAGTCTATACCGAACAATTTTGTAGGCTGAAATCTGAATGGCTAATCGTAAGATCCATCTGACCTGACCTCCAATGCAGTTTTGTCAGATCCCTAGTAGTGTATAGAATCGTAGCGTGATAAAGGCTCTGATTTTAAAGAAATTGCAACAGACATAATGTATCAAGCAACTACCCAGTCATCTACCATTGGTGCAAATGCCATAACACTTTATACTGCATTAACGAGAGCCAAAACGTCTCATCCGTATACAGTAAAACATTTACATGTAATGGTGTAATAGTGCATATAAATATATATGCGTAATTTGCTGAATTTCCATTTGGAGGGTTGGTTCATGATTAACGAGAGCCAAAACGTCTCATCCGTATACAGTAAAACATTTACATGTAATGGTGTAATAGTGCATATAAATATATATGCGTAATTTGCTGAATTTCAATTTGGAGGATTGGTTCATGATTAACGAGAGCCAAAACGTCTCATCCGTATAATGTACAATTGTATAACAATTACATGTAATGGTGTAATAGTGCATATACATATATATGCGTAATTTTCTGAATTTCATTCGAGGGATGCTTCATGATTAACGAGAGCCAAAGCGTCTCATCCGTATACAGTACAATTGTAAAACAATTACGTGTAATGGTGTAATAGTGCATATAAATATATATGCGAAATTTTATGAATTTCAATTTGGGGGGGTTGGTTCATGTAAATTGATGTAAAAAAGTTAAGTTGTCAGGTAAACTTTTGAAATGTTAAACTAATAACCGGTTGACGTACATGATAATTCATTTAGGACATTTTGAGAAGTATCTCTTCAACCGAACGGGTAAAGCAAGCAGTTTTGTTTGAGTCAATATTGGTCACAATATAAACAAAAGTTGGTACCACAACGACAATTTTACAAGAAATGAAAATAAAGTATGTCCGAGATATAAACCCAAGAATATTGTAAAAATTATGTTGGTACGAGTGAGCCAAACAACAAATACAGCATGCGTATTGTCTTATATATTAACGGGGTATTGGTACCAGGGATGGAAATTACATATACATATAATACAGACAACAGGTGTTACATAAATTATATAATATGAAACAAAATCCAAAATTCCGGCATTTGTGACACTTTAGAAGCATTATTTTCTTCAGAATAATCTTACTGTGGCATTTTTTGCTACTGGTCTTTCCAAGGCGGAACCCATGCAGTGCTTACTTTTTTATACTTTTGGTGTACCATACGTTATTTTGTTTGTAATTGTTGTTTGAATTAAATGTGTGTTTTGGATGACTTTGTTTTGTAATAACTACCTATCGAGTTCCGCTTTGGTATCTACCTTTACAGATACAGTAACGTTTTTTCAAGTAGGCAAAAGTGTTGTGTTTTTTTTTTCCGAAACTCTTGATCAAATCAGGTCCGCTACTCTTTTTTGTTATATGTTAGTGACATTCTCTTGTATACTAAACAAACATTTTTGAAATCAGTATCGTGCATTCAAACTAAATTGGAAGCAGATTTAAAACATGTTAATGATTGGTGTACGGTAAATAATATGGTTATTAATCCCATAACGTCAACGTGTATGATTCTTGGTTCAAACAAGCAAACTGTGCAGAAGTGTTGCTTAAAATAAATAAAACAGCCATTCAAAATTTAAAAGTACAAAAGTTACTAGGCAACTACTTTGATGAATCATTATAGTGGAAAATTCATATATCTAAAACATGTAATAAACTTGTTTCAAAAAGTAATCCATTGAAAAGGATTTCGTACTACCTAACCTATGAAATGAAGAAACTTTTCTATAACACTTATAGCATGTCTTCTTTTAATATGGTTATATAACATGGAGCCAAACAAATATATCCTCTATCAATAGAATACTTAAAATCCAAAAGTGGGCCGCACTAATCATTCTCGCGAAACCTATAGAAACACCATCTAAACTAATGTTTAAGGAATTCCAGTGGCTTACCTTTCAACGCAGAGGTGATTATCACACAGGAGTTATGATTTATAAATACCTTAACAATTTAACTCCGATTTAAACTACCAATTTAATATCTTTCTCTACAAATTCAAATTATAAGCTATGCAGGATATAGCTCATTTAAAACCTAGAACAAATATTCTGGAACGTACTTTTGGATATTCAGGAATGGTAGTTTGGAACATGATTCCCGTTGACATACGAGCTTCACATTCTTTAATTACATTTAAGATTAAATATAAACCCTTTCTTTTAATGAAAGCATGAAATTCCATTGTATTTTGTAACCTTACAAGTATAATAAATGAGTCTGTCTGGTTGAAGTTATGTAATGATGCACTGTTTTATCTTTAACTGTATGCATTTATTGTTACATTTTTTAGTTTTATAGATGGCAATATTGTAAACAAGACTTTTATTTTTGGTAAGTGCTATGACTTAATATGTTACCTTCTTGATATAAAGTTATTATTATGATTATTATTATCAGGTGCGCTTTTAAACGCGGTTTGTTTTTACCGTACTAGTTAAAAAAAATCCCTATATGTCTTTGTATACATTTATAAATTCCACCCGACATGCAGTCAGAAATGAAAACTTGTTTTGTCAGAGAGAAAATATAGTCATGTAATTAACTACTTTTAAACTGACAAGTCCTTCGTAATAAAACAAAGCGTCCAACTTACCTATTGTCCGATGACCTGTTGTAGCCGGTTACTACTCCGGTATTGTTAATCACTCCTTTAGTTGTGAAATCTTCATAATTCATGACTGCTCTATCTGGATTCATTTCAATGCTGTTTAAGATAGTTTGATTCATACCCTTATATACTCTGTTTTCTTCTTTTACATAAGTGAAGGATGGGACATACAATTATCACGTGTTTTATCTCTTGCCATCTATTCCCTCCTGCAGTGGATGTTATTTCAGACACGTCACATTAAACTATTGTCACAACAACAGTGATGTTCTCGTGTTTCTGTTGATTAGAAACGTGATTTCCGACAGTGAAATAATATGTTAGATATATATTAATTATAATGAGTATATTAACAATTAAGGTTTGGGATTGCCAAGATTAAAGTATTAATGGAAATGTGCATGTGATAGAATTCAACATCTACTCCCTCATGCGTTATGTTTTATGTCAAGTGGTTCATTAAGACAATTTCCATAAAAAAAAGTCCTCACATTTCCATTGTTCAGAAACGTGATTTTCGACAGCATTTGGACGCGGACATTATTGATGACGACAATGATATCAATTACTTTTTGATAATAACAATGCTAAAGGTGAAAGAGATTCTGCATGCACCTTCTTCCTACTGCGTTGTCTTTTATGCCACGTGGTTCATAAAACGAAAGTCCTCACAAATCCATTTATCATTTCCGATTATTTCCGGCAGTCAAAAGTACTTGGACGAGGACACTAATGACATAATATAATAACAATTAAGTTTTAAAGACACTAACCCGTCAAATGACGGCCAAATTACACTATACAACCTTTTATTAAAACCCTATTTCCTATCCAGGTGTTTAGATCATATAATAATGTGTATGTGCCGATTACAAGTGGAGGATTCATAGGTTCTTAAAATACTCGTGATTGAATATGCGTAACATGAATTATGAGTTGGTAATCTTAATTCAACGCTCCAGTTGTGGGGTTTTTACCTGGCTGGTTAAAGTCCTTTATATTGTGCCTATAGTGTATGGATTCTCAAAGTATGTAAGTTATGTATTTATAGCTCGTCATCAGTAGGTTTAGAAATGGTGTATACATGTTGTTAAATGTGTTAGTCGTTGGCGGGATAGCTAATTTAAGGTTAAAGAGAATCTTCATGTGATATATTTCAGCATCTACTCCTAAAGCTTTTTATGTCACGTGGCCCTTTATTATCCCCTAACTGTGTTTTCAAAAAAGTCTGGGATAATGTTATCCCGTCCGTTTTTCCGTGCGTAATTGACGCTATGTACTTCTACACTGTTAGGGGTAGGAGCTTGATACTTTGGTATATAATTTGAATTTGAATATATTTGTAGATGTGAAATGAATATAAAAATGTTTGTACCTCACCCGGGGGCGGGGCTAATGGGGTAAGAGTAGTTTTACATAAAAAGTAAAATTACTCCTACATGCTCAACTGTAGGAGTAAGAAATTATGTATGTAGTATTGGTCAAAAATATGTAACGAGTAAAGATCTCATATGTTATGAGGTGCGCATGAACGATCACTCAGAAAAAAATACAGAAAAATAACACTTATGGTTCGGGGCACATGTTTCAGTCAAAGTTTTTTTTGTTTTTTTCAGACAAAATTCAAATAGGACATAAATATGTTGTATATCAGTGAAACAAACATTTTAGTGGTAAATACAAATACCTGACTTTTCAAAATCGGTTGAGAAATAAAAAATTATGTCCGATTTTTTTTTTGATAGAGAATATTCTAAGCAAAATTCTGCTGCATCAAACATTTGAAAAATATATCCTTTTAGAATTGTATCCAAAAATGGTTTTAATTTGTTGGATAATTAGCATCTTGGCTGCAAACATATTTATTTCTCAACCGATTTCGAAATTAAGATATTTTTATTTACCAAAAAAACATTCCAGTACATATGATATATATATAATGTATATACGTATTATTTAAATTGCTTATGTTAATTCTGATAAATCCCGAACAGTAGGACACTAATTCCCCAGACTGACGGACATTTGGTAATTGTGAGCTCGTGAATGGTCACTGTCTACAAAACCTACAAAGAAGAAAGCAATTTAAATGCATACAGGGTACAGCTTTAAGGTTGACTGCGCTTATAAATTACATTGTGTTCAGGAGTAATCAGGTGACCTTATTTAATTCTGAAATAATTGTATATGCGTTCATATATGCATATGAATGTGTGCAACAGATATTTGTCTTCCTTGTAAAATTCTCTTAAAAACGGGAGAATTTACAACAATATAAAAGCCGCCTGGGAATTGTTGCGGCCATTTCAAATGTTACGATGGTTTTAATTCCTACGACGATGTTTTAAGTTTGTGGTAATGGCTCTCGAGTTGTTGTTGTGGTTATCGTCAAGGATAGCAAAACAGATGTGCAATATATTTAAGAGTGCGGTGCCAAGTGGACCACGGGGACATTTGTACAGCGTAACCTGGAGATTTCAAGAAAATTATTCTTCGCATTAATTCTTGCATTTCGGCCATTGCGATGTGTTATGCTGGTGACCATAGTAGAAGCATAGCTCATTCTTATGTGTAATAGAGAAGTAATGGCAACTGGGTTATAACACGTACTTTGCCTACGATCAATAATTTCATAACGAATAGTTCTAATAAGGCAAATGAAGATAATATAATTCTTCGACTATAGGCTCAGTGATAAAATGTTCGAGAATTTAAAACAATATAAATTTACCGGCTCTATGAAAAACTCAAGGAACAGAAAAAATACATGCTGGTGCAACTACTAAATCAACCAAATTCCAACCTCTCTCTCTCTCGAAAAAAGGAATCCAAATCAGATACTTTAATTTGTTGTTCGATTTCATTATTTTGGATTTTTTAAACTAATTTTATGAATCGCAATCGACAATACTTATGAATAAGTTCTCTCATATTAAACCAACGTTTTAGTGAGATTCGTTCACCATTTTTAAGGTTGCACACTAATTAAAATCTTTAAGTAACGTCCATCTTAACAATCCCAAAGTATATTTATTAATTATTGTTAGAGTGAGTGATACCATTGAAACATTAAAATAAGAACTGCGCCGTATTCTAGAGTCACGTTGTTCGGTCTCATTTAACGCTCACAAAGTACAATAGTGGCTTCGCGTGGGTAAATTAATGGTAAAGTTTACGTTAAGTGCTAATTTTCAATATGATTCCTGTGATGTTCGTGATTTTATATCAATACACGTTTTAATACATGTGATTATCGAAGACTAGTCTTTGTTCAGTATTTTGCTATACCTATATACTGGCAGCGCATCTTTTCAGACAAATGATTGTATTGAGTAGTACGTCCGACTGTTTGTAAATTCCTTCGTGTGTCCGTTCGGCATTTTCTACAGTTTTAACCAGATCTAAATACAATTTGATATAAGAACCGAATGAAGATGTGCTTAGAATTTCGGCATTTCTGTGAAAATTATTTTGAGGAGTTTTCCCCTTTTTTAAACTCCTACCATAGTTTTCATGAGATCGAGATGAAAGTTGTTGATCCACTATAACATTATAAATAACTAATGGCCAATATTTGTTTCTGTTAAATCGACAATGTAGTAAGTATAACTAACTATTTGCCTTTATCATGATTCAGATGTACATAAAATAGTTAGAACTATTTCCATCAGCTTTAGATAGACGTTAATATAATTCTTTTAAATATTGTTTAATCTTGAAAAAGGTGGGTGAAGCGCACTGAATCCCACTGAAAGGATTCACCAATCCCACTTCATTGAAACATTAAACAAAGAACTACGCATTATTCTGGAGTCACGTGGTCTCGTCTCTGTCATCATTCACAAAGCACAATGGAGGCTTCATGTAGGTAAATTGATGGAAAAATTTACGTTAATACTAGGTTTGATCGCTCGAGGTTAAACGTTTTATTCAATCCGAAAAGGAGAATTGGGTCTACTACACACCACCATGGCCTCTAACATATTGTAACAGGAATGAGGTAAGAACATATATATAATCTGTATCAAGGGAGCTTATATCGTTACGAGTAAGGCGAATGATTACTTACTTTTGCCATTACACAGTCGATAAGGCACGCATGTTTTTAAAATGCTCTTGAAAAAGTTTAATTTTAACATGGTTTTGACATTTATACATTCAGGAAACCTGCCCTTATCCACAAATAAAAATGCTCATGACAAAGTTTAATTTTAACATGGTTTTGACAATATACATTCAGGAAACCCACTGTTACCCACCCAAATATATTCCGTTTCTGCCGGATTCACTTAATATTTACAGCACTGATGTTCAAAGAGATGGACACAAATCGGGTCGGATAGATCAGGTCGTCATGGCTGATGGTACAAGTGCGTCCCTGAGGCATCTGGAGAGAGATAGTTGTGTTCTCTTTCATTCAAAGACACTAACAAATTGCGTGTTGTCGTATCACAGACTTTTAAACTTCCTATATACATTTAGGTCACTCTCATAAGCACCCGTTGACGGAGCTAATTCCATTGGTTAGCGTTGTCGGGGCCGATCTCTCCTATATACATTTATGTCACGTTCATCAGCATCCGTTATCGGGGCTGATTCCATTGGTTAGCGTTATCGGGGCCTATCTCTCCTATATACATTTAGGTCACTCTCATCAGCACCCGTTGACGGAGCTAATCCCATTGGTTAGCGTTGTCGTGGCCTATCTGTCCTATATACATTTATGTCACGTTCATCAGCATCCGTTGTCGGGGCTGATTCCATTGGTTACCGTTGTCGGGGCCGATCTCTCCTGTATACATTTAGGTCAATCTCATCAGCATACGTGGTTGGTGCTGATTCCATTGGTTCCATTGGTTACTGTTGTCGGGGCCGATCTCTCCTCATTATTTAAAGCCACGAATTACAATAACGTTTTGTATCGCTTTCCTGTTTTTCCTTGATGTTTTCATGTTTTAGTACGGGGTTCAAGTGTCTGCGACCGGTGCAGGAGCAAAGTAATTAGTTCATATACCTTGTTTTGCAATTGATTATTAACTTTCCATTATTTGTTTATTCTATATTTTAATCATGTTAATCGGCCGTGATCATTTTCATGTCAAACTTAATTAAAGTAATTCAGGCAGATAACTCTTATTATATTTTCTTCCCTTTTTGTGTTTGAATACAGGCCCAATTTCAATATGATTCCTGTGACGTGCGTGGTTTTACAACACACGTTTTAACACATGTGATTATCGAAGACAAGCCTTTGTTCAATCCTATGTTAAGCCTATAAACTGGTTATACGTCCGTCCGTTTATAAAGTATTTCGGATGTCTGTCCGGCGTTTCCTACAATGTAAACCAGATATATTTACAGCTGAATATATTATAAGAACAAGTTGAAGATGCACCTAGTAATTTGGTATTCCGGTCAAAATTATTTTCAGGAGTTTTGCCTTTTTTTGGTTTTTAATATATGAAGATCTGTTTCCGATTAACTCCTTCAACAGTTTTCAATAGATCGAAATGAAAAGTGATACACAAACACATTATAACTAGTAAGAGGTCAATATTGGTTTTGTTCGGTCGATTATGTAGAAGGGATAACTGTTTGCCTGTAAGATAAGTAAACATATATTTAAATGCAAGTTGGTCTATTACATGCATATGACTCGGATGCTCTGGCCAGAATATCTTTAGGATCCGTGTCCCCTACTCTGAATGATTATATTTAGATATTGCGTCTGCTAGTTAGGCCATGAGATAGGCTACCATCGCAGGTGGCAAATTATTACTGGTACCATGCTATTGAGTACATTGTGGAGAAACAAAAAAAACATGATAGCAATGCCAACAGGGTAGCTGTTTCTTATAGTTATCTCCCCCTTTTAAATAAAACTCAGGTTTCATTCATAAAAAATCGTTTCCTATGCAATAGTCAGAGCTAAAAATCTAATATTTTTAATATGGCATAAGCATGTAGTTCGCTACACCATTTGTTAAAATGGCGACCCTGGGCTATATTTGGCCTCGCCCTATTTGACTCCGCTCCAGGGGCCACATATTTACATAATATAAGGAGTTATATAGGACAATATTTTTTTTAAATATTTTCTGAAACTACAAGAGCTAGAAGTCTTTCATTTGGCGTGTAGCATAAACGTATGGTTCTCTTCCAAGTATATTCAAATGGTATCCCCCGGGTCAAATTTGACACGCTCCCGGGGGTCATAGTGTTACATAGAGTTATATAGAAATGTAGATCGTCAAATAATGATCCTTGATTCGTTTGTGCTAGCCCTATGAGTTACACAACTACATTGCGTTATATAGAAAAGCCTTTAAAAATAATATTTTGCATGTAGCATAAGCTGATGGTCCTCTACAGGTTTGTTTAAATGGTGATACTGGGATAAAAGTGTCACCGTTTTACATAGAGTTATACATGTATTAGGAAATTGCTGTAGTAATTCTTTAACATGTGAGGCCGTTGGGCCTCTTGTTTTATGACTCATAGTTAGGTGTACATTGTTTTATAAAATCACTTCAGGGTTAGGTTAAAGAACGGCAATATTTATAAAGAATGGGACTTTTGATGATGTATTACGTTATAAGGACGTAAGTTAATTAAAACAATTTATGCTGTTATCGTAAATGGCTACTTTAACGATGTTTACAAATTGCATATTTAAAAAATACACCCAATAAAATCACAAAGGAGACCTTTTTCATGGCAAAAAGAATTAACGGACCAATTGGATATTTATTATTAACAACATAAACGCTAATACGCATGGTATAAATACAATGCAAACATGAGGAATGGCAATGGCTTAAACAGTTTAAAGTCAGGTGTTTGTTATTTCGAATGTACACCCTTGATTCGCACAAAGTACTATCAAGAAAACCATGTTATTGTAGTAGTATCAGTATAACAGACATAGTTTTCTGAGAATTCTATCATTTATTTTATTGGGATAGTAAATATATTCTTAATTGTTTTTTATTATTCAAAAGCCTTTTCCATTAATTGATACGGCCAAATAATTAAAACATAGATTTGGGCATATATATATATATATATAAGGCTTGCAGACGTATTGCAACTCGAGCCAGTCTAGACATTATGCAATGCCATTGATGGATTCTCCTCTTGGTACACTCTCAGGGAGGCTCTACTCTTTAGAACATCACATACAAACATACTTCAGCTCGACAAACATTAAATTGATGCCAAATTTGCTAGAAAAGAACGACTGTTGTGAAGTTACTGTTGTTGTTGTCGGCTATAACCTTTTGATTGAAATTATGAACTTTCAGCGTTTTAGTTGTATGTATTTCAACGCAGTCACCACCTTGAGCGCATACAGCATGTGGCACAGTGGATAGGACGATGGGCTTGGAATCCGGAGAAAATGGGTTCGTCCGTGTGCTATTGGGCAAGACACTTTCCCTCGTGAAAACAGAGGTAGATGGATTGAGACGTAAACTGGGCGGTCCTGTGTATCGTGTATTTGTTATTAAGATTATGTCAGATTCCCAGGTTCCGGCGTATCACTCTCCTCTCTCTGGGGCGAGTCTTAATAACATATAATGTGTTGTTGAGCCGGTAAACAACATTCAGTTCATTCAATTATGTCTCTTTTAAAGTGCATATTAAATGACTTCACCCACAACATCAAAGGTAAAATTATGTTTTTCATCAACAACAAAATGTGGAGTAAATACTCATATTGCGATCAGTGAGTGACAGTTTAAGGCAGTACATAGACCCTTGTAAGGTAGTCTTTGTCATTGTCGCAACTACCCCCTGTCATTGGTAATACAATTTCTATCTTGTTTAGGTAACTGTCATTTAATTTGCACTATTTATGCATGCACAAAAATAGAAATGATGCTAACAGTTCCAAACCTAGGTTATAACTAAAACTAATGCGAAGAATATACCAACATATGTTGATAATGTGTTATTGTAAAAACTGTACCAGATCTAGTAACCAATTCTAATAAATAGTTGCCTTCTTCTTCGTTGTTTCTATTTTGAGTACTGACACAAAAATGATTCATTGTGATTTATATAGGTGGGGTAGTTCAAAATGGTGATAAAATATCGTTAAAATAGACATCTATTACATGGATTTTGTGTTTTAAGGTTAACTGTTATTTTTTTATGTGCAATACATAATCAAAATGTCTTAATCCTGATAAATATTCTGAAAAAGGGTTATGACCTTTGACCTCAATTTACTCCTGCCATATGCAAAATCAGGGTTGAACAAGGGTACCACGACACAGACAAAATATTACTCTTTCGAGTGTTACCTGTCACTATACTCCTCGCAAAATGTTAAACTCGACTCAAAAATCGTCCAGTGGCCTTTTAAAGCCACCACGCAACAGTCAACAAACGCTAGTGTGATTGTCAGTAAATACTGAAACGGGGATCTCTTGGATGCAACACACACAAACAAGAGAGAAAAGCAGCAAACTCGGTTTAATTGAGTTTGTTCATGAGAGGTAATATAATTTGCAACACCTCTCACACTCCCTATCTCCGGCTTAAGCAGTATTCTATTTTAAAACCTCAATCCAGAATTACTAGTCATTGTAGACTTTTAACAGCTACCGCGCAGCAGTAAATAAAATATAATGTCAATGTCAATAAATGCTGAAAACGGGATCCATTGGAAGCAACAAACACAAACAAGAGAGAAAAGAAGACGACTCGGTTTTATTGAGTCTGTTGAGAAGTAATGAGAAGTAACCTAAATGGCAACACCTCTCACATCCCCTAACACCGGGGGTTTAAACCAGGTTCTACGGTGCACTAAACCTCACTTTTACCCATTCGTCATTCCACTGAAAATAAAGGAAGAAAAAAGAAATCCTCGCCATGCTATATCTTCTAACAAAGGAGGCAGCAGTAATAGACAATATAGGTATAACACTAAGATAATCATGTATACATAAATAAAAACAAAACGCATTGAAAGCCACAAAGAAAGTACTCAGTGTCTTGGCAGAAGCCAAAGCAACAAGAGAATAAACTATAAATGTCACGACAAGTGAAGATTGCAGACAAATATCAAACGGTACCGTCCTCTCATAATTTTGGTAGACGTCATCGTAGGGTCCACAGTTAGATCGGTTATCAAAAAATCAAAGAGGAAAGCATACACTGAACTGTACGTCAATCAAGGTACGTCATTACGGTACGTCAATCACTAAACTTGCAGTACATTGCAAAATGATAGGATCATAACCTCTTTCGATAAACGTTTTATCTTGTTTAATAAGGATTGTATGAAAGGGTTCATGACCAAGTATCTTACAAAGTTTCTAAATCATGTCACCATAGATGATGGTTGGGATAGTCCTTGTCGCAGAAGAGTTCTCAAATTATTTTAATATTTTAATTATTTTTCAGGGTGATGATAATACAATGTTGCAAAGGGTTTTAGAAGTTTATGGTAACGGTAACCCTGATGAAAACACAATGTTTGGTCTGCACTATACCACAAACAAAGTCAAATGAACAAATTAAATTCTCAATGAACATGAAAATATACAACACAAAGATTGGTATATACAGGGTTACCGACTTATTTGAACGAATAAGAGCAGCTGCTACAGAATAAAGTGAGAAAGAAGTATTGACGTCAAACTGGTTCTTCATAAGACATTTTGAAGTCAGTCTGAAAATAACACCATCGAATGGAGATTTATATTATTTTTACTGATTTTCAAATATCTAAACTGGTTTGTAAGAGCAACGACTTGGAACCAAACCTATTTGTTCCAAAATGTGAGTGTTTATTGGTACCAAAGTTGTGCCAAAACGTATACAACACATGCTAGTGTAAACCAAAATAGATTTTAAGATGTACTACGTTTCCAAACACATTTATAGCTGTCTATGTTGCTTCTAAGGCATTCACTTTTCGGTATTTGTTAGACTTTCAAGAACCATCACAACATAACTATTATGGTGACGTGATTTACAAACCTCGAAATATCTTTGTTCATGATCACTTTCTTACTATGTTTATTAGATGTGTTAAACAAGTAATCAAAAGAGCAACGCACCGCATGTTGAGTAGTTGACCCATTGCGGTAAAATCGCCAATTATGTATCCCACTTCCGGTTCAGCTCACACGCTACTATAATAGGGCTACTATTTCTTTGGAAATGTAAATGGTGCGGGTTTAAACCAGGTTCTAAGCGGCTCCAAAACTCACTCTTACCCTATCGTCATTCCACTGAAAAAAATCATTGAACATAAAGATATCCCCGACATGCTATATCTTCTAACATACTAGGCAGCTGCAATAGGCAATCAGGTATATATACATAAAACAAAGCACAAAAAGCCACAAAGCATGTACTCAGTGACTTGGCAGAACCCAGAACAACATGAGAATAAACCATTAAGGACAAGATGAGACAAACATCAAACGTTACCATCCTCTCAGGATTTAGGTAGACGGCATCATAGGATCCACAATCAGACTGGTTAATGCACAATCATAGAGGAAAGCATAATGGCGAACTGTTAATGGGTCAACCACTAAACATACAGTGCATTGCAAAATGATAGGGTTATAACCTCTTTTGATAAACCTTTTAACAAGTTTAACAAAGAACTTGGTAAACAGTTTATCAAAAGAGAAACTCACTGCATGTTTAGCAGTTGACCTATTTACAGTTCGTCACTTTATTTTCCTGTGTTTGTGTGATATTGTGGACCATATGATGACGCCTACCTAAATCCTGTAAGGGATGGTAACGTTTACTGTTTGTTTTCAATCTTGCCTTGTCGTGCTCTTAACATTTTATTCTCCTGTCGGTCGGCCTTCTGAAGTGTTGCTCAATATACATGTATCATACAAATACCGTGATGGGCTTTCATATATCTGCACCCAACTAAATTCCATTTTGATTATTGCGGTCATTGTTTTCACGTTGAGGGCAAAGCATTTATTTTTTAAACTGGGAAAAAATAACGCCTCTGGACATGGAATGGTATGAAGGTCCCATGTTCACCGTCATGTATATATACCATCTTCTGGATGGCGCAAATGTTGGAACTATTGACATTTTATATATTCAGTTGTGCTCAACCCAGGGCTAGAGGGCGTGAACGGTAATGGACATTTTTCACTACCGTTCTTGAACAGTCTCAGTCAAATCGAGACTGCAATATTGTTTGTATATATTGTGCTCGGCGAGTTCCAAATTTCTCCTTTCTTACTCTTTTTGTTGACATCTGCCTGAGTATCTGGTGAAGGACTCCACATAAACTATGTTTTGCAGCAATACAAAACAAATCTACGTCAAGAAGTAAACAGTTCATACCCATTGGGTTATCAGGAATTATTTGGAAATAAACAGTAGTTCCATACCTGAAGAAAAAGTTATTAATTAAGAATAAGTGCTTCACAAATGTCGCAAGTCGCAGAGTCTCGATATTTTCTACATAAGTTCCTTATTCTTATTATTAATAAGTATGCGAATGAAAAAGCAACATTTTTGATTTTCGATTTATTTTGGTTCGCTAGTTTTGTGTTCAAATCAAGATTATATTTTATGTTAGTACACAATTCTGATTGTCCCAAAGTTTAACATATGGCAATTATAAGTTGCATAAGACTTTTTTTACCTCTTTCAGTTAAAACACATTTTGCACGAGGACCCTTAAACACCTTTAGAAATTCAAAACTACCAAGTGTTGCGTTTTCAAATGTACTGAGTGTAGCTAATACTAAAATCCGAACTCCAGAGAAAATAAATCGTTTTAAAATACTTTTGATGGTTATGTTATACAATGTATCATCAAACCGTAGAGATTTTTTATAGGCAGAAACACTTTTTTAAAATCAACAGTAGATAGATTCTAAACACTTCGTTTATACTGGATTCACGTTGGTCATTCTATGTCACGCGGCGCAAGGAAAGTATAACATGTGAAAATGAATGGAAAACTCTATATGAATGATGCCAATTTACCATCCCTGTGAGGTGGTTAACATCAAACGGCCCTTACATAAATGTGATAATGAATAAACTAGTAAGGTCTATGAGGGAATCTTTTCACAGCATGTGTTTCAACTCACGTTTAAAGACACATAACATGTGTCCTGCTGTATTTGTAATTTTATTAATTCTTATGTTCAAGGATATTTAGAGTAAGCCCGTTTGAAAACTGAGACGAATGATTGTATTAAATTATACATCCGTCCGTACATTTATAAATTCCTTCGTCCATCTGTCCGACGTTTCCTAGTTTTCTTTAGATTAATATAAACGTTAACATCTTATTAGAATCGGCCTTCAGGTCAAAATCAATTTGAGGAGTTTTGCCATTTTTATTCTTTATTAACATTAGGAAGAGCTGTTAAACATAACCTTTAGAACATGGTTTGAACCCCCAGAGGCTTTTTTTGCTACTGACCGTTCCAAGGCGGTAGCCCTATTGTCAACCCTTTTGTGTTTGTGATGTCTTATTTGGCCTTTTATTCATCTTTAAATTTGTTTCTGTGTTTCTGTGTGTGTTTTGTGATTTAATGTCGTCCTTGAATGCTGCTTTTTCTGTTCGATTTTTATATCTATATTTCCGGTCAACTCCTCCAACGCTTTTAGTAAAATGTGCTACGAATAGGTAGTGTTTTTTTAATGGTCCTTTTGGATCAGAGAGTCCAATATAGCTGGCCGTGCAGTAGAACACCGTTTAAGCCGGTGTTAGGGGTCGTCGGAGGCGTTGCTTCCTACATTACCTCGCATGAACAAACTCAATAAAACCGAACTGCTATTTTATTTTCTTGGTTGAATATGTTGCTTCTAAAGGACCTCCCTTGTCAGTATTTATTCTTTAGATCCAGAGGAATTTTGGTACATACATTTATACATAGAAGATGCGTTTATTGTTTTTTGACCAGAATAATAGGAAATCCTTCCTGTACCCCTGTATTTTGATTATGAAGATATGAACAAGTGAGTTCCCTATAAAACTCCTAGTACCGTATTCATGAGATTCAGATAAAATGTAGAACTTCGTATTTTGTGTTTTACATAGTTTAATTATCACTGGGGAGAAATGTTGCTTTTTCTCAATGTTTATAAGACGATACTATACATTCAAACCCTCATAATGTTTGCATCAGAATTAGATCAATCTGGTATGTCAAATTAACATGAAGTGGATAATATTGTGAGATTATGACTTGAATTATCTGGTCAGAAGAACGGTCCCTTTCCTAAGAAATTACGTCTGCTTGTGGATTTAATAATTTGTTGAATGTTTATTGTCAGATCGAGTTTAACGTAGATACAAAAAAATCAAACAGGAAATGTAACATTCACAGAACGCAGTCAACCATAAACACGCAGGCAAAACAAATACACTTATATAACTATATAAGCAAAGTACCACATACATACAATGGTCGACAGCAGGGATACCTCTGTTTCAAAACAGGTTATAACGTGGTCATTCTTACTCTGTGTCATCCCAGTAAACCGGGACAGTGTAAATACGAGAATAAATAAATAAATAAATAAATAAATAAATAAATAAATAAATAAATAAATAAATAAATAAATAAATAAATAAATAAATAAATAAATAAATAAAATAAATGAAATAAATAAATAAATAAATAAATAAATAAATAAATAAATAAAAAATAAATTAAATAAATAAATAAATAAATAAATAAATTAATTAATTAATATTCGCCAGGCTTTATCCTCTACGGTTATTATATAGATTTGCAAACTGTACTAAAAATGATCCTGTTATGCATGTTGTTTCTTTTGCATTGACAGATGTATGATGTCCGCCAACGTAGGATCTATTAAATGTAAAACTATTTTAGCAAGAAAAGGACTGGTTTTTATTTTAATTGTTATCATTTTGTTTCGTCCTTAGTAACTCGATTCGGATTAATATTAAACATACGCCTGAACTGATATATGGTGGTGAACAAGCTGCTAGTTATTGATAACGGCCATGCCTCATCTACCAGTTGCCGTTATAGGTTATCTGAGACATATGGTAAGCTATTGTGAACATGAAAAACCCTACTGCGTTTGTCCAATGAACGTTCCAAGGCGGTACCAACTCTTTTGACAACTCTTTTTTGTTTTTGGTGTTCCGTGTGTTGCCTCTGTATTTTCCTTGTAATTGTTGTTGGTTTTTTACTCGTGTCTTTATTTGGATGTGTTCGGTGAATGTTTATTTTCGACTTCAGGCCTACATTTGTTTTGTATTTCATCCGACAGTCTGTGTGTCTGTCATCAATCAAAATTCACTTGTTTCGAACTACCCCTTTCAGAAAACCTTCACTTGGATGATTGTGAATTTGAAAGTAGCGTTAACTTGACATCCACGACGGACCGTTACTAAAACTATTCAAAATTATAATGTAAATTATTCTCATGTAGCACTTAGTTTGTTTCGATAAACTGTATTTAGGGTAATTTGGCATTATAAGGCGGTTATGTTTCTTTAATAACAGACATGTTTATTTACGTGATCAAGTAAGTACCGAGGTTTGACACAAACATTCCGACTGTTACTATTTTCAAAATGATTATAAGATCATCAATTTTTTTTTAAACAAAAAGGCCTATAGAAACATCAATACCCTAACGCAACGGCAGCGACTGTCCGCACTGCACTACAAAGACAAAATTAAATATACAATGCAAAGGACAATCCACAACACCGCGAGGGGTACACAACACAGCGAGTGGTGAAGACAGGGTTACCGATCTGGAACGACCAGTTGGTAATAAGGCTCACTGGCCAGCTTAAATCGATTTTGAGTGGACATAATCACTATATTATCATGTTCCGATCACTCAGATGGACATGGCAGTGTTAATAAAAGTACATCTATCAAAAGGTAACCTCAACAATAAAGTCCACAGTGAAATTAGAAAACGATACACCTATATCTTATTGTAAAGCTATATAAAAACATAATTAGAAACACCTCAGGGGTATATCTATTTGTACTAAACAACCACAGTCGTTGCAGTCAAAGAGAAAACCATTCTAGGGTATGACCAGAGGGATGGAAATTCATGCAAAAACATCCCTTTTCAGAGTTCAGAAGGTGCAATTATGGAGTCCCGCGAGGTTGTAGGGTCAACGCACAAGAGAAAAGTGAAGCGTAGTGACTGACTAGGGGGTTCAATCACCAAACATGAAGTGCGTTGTAATAATAAAGGGTTGTATTATTTTTTGACACATTTCCAGATTAATGTTTTAAAGCGGTCAGGAAATCCGTCAGACCCCTTAAATGTCCGAAGTTTATAGATCACATCTCCATAGAATACATGTTGCGATATTCCTAGTCGCAGAGCTGTTTTTAGGTTGATGCTTTACTTCTCTAGCAGTTTTTCGTTGCGGCGATATAATTTTGAGAAAGATCTATGTCGCTTATGATAATAAAAATCTTGAAGAAGAAGTTTACTTGTAATAACTTGCTTTCGATCATTGATCAAGTTTGGTCAATTCAAGTCAATGGGGTTTAAAACATTTCTATAAAAATACATAATTACTTGAAAATCCCTTATACAAATAGGTGGCGCCATAGGTAGGCTTATGCTTAGAGGTCTAATTACTGTAAATCGACACAATGTGCTCACGTTGTTCAGTCTAAGGTTGTTCTCTATTAATCAGTGCCTATCTTTGTTGTTTCTTTAAAACTTGTTTAATGCAGTTTCCTGTTATAGTTGGCTGTAACCATATTCTGGACTCTTTTCTGGATATTTGGAAAGGCAGCTCAGCATGCTTTTGACATTTGTCAGTATAAATTTCAAAAGTGAAAGAGTGTGCAATTGCAAGGGGTCAAAACAACGTAACATTTGACCCGGTGTTACAGCTGAAGAAACATTCTTAGAAGATATTCAACCTCCCATTTCCTTTTTGATGTTTAAAGTTGCTATTCCGCGAACAACAGCCAAGTTTTACAACACATGTATACCGTTTCTAAACCTACTGACGATGAGGTATATCTGTAACTTACATATTTTGAGAATCCAAACTCTGTAGACACAATATAAACGGCATATTCAATCACTATTTTAAAACCCGCGAACAATATATACTTTTAATCGGCAAATATATAATAGTGACCTGAACACCTGGATTTGTTTTGATAGTGTAATTTTGCCATTATTTGGCGGTTAAGTTTCTTTAATAACAGAAAGGTTTATTTGCATGATCATGCTTTTATTACAGGTTGTCAACATTCCCACTTCACTATGGATCGATGTATCATGAAGAAATAATGCATTTTTCAGACTGCATAAATATCATTTATATAGCATTTGTTTGAATAAATAAAAAATAAGGTGAACTTAGAAACAGAGAAATTGTTACATTTTCTCAATGTTAGACTATTTTAGAGTGTTTAGGGCAACTTTTCCTCAAAATCTCAGATTTTCTCTCGCAAAGTATTTTAATTTTTATGGACATTTCATGAAAGATATATGGCAAAATTTGTAGTTTCCATACTCAGGGAAGCAAAACAAAAACCACCAGAGTTTATCTGATTATTAATTTGAAAGTTTAGATAATCAAGGGAGACAATTCCCTTGTTCATCGATTAATGCAACAGTGATGTACACGATAGCTTGGGAGCAATGTATGGCTTACACCAGTATTTTGATCAGTTATTTTAATGTTTTAAAAATTGGAATTATAAATTGGACACTTCCGTGATATCAAAGAACCACTGATATCATAGGAAGCCAGTATAAATCTGGCCTCGTCTGGGGATTCGGTTTTGTTTTATATTTCGGTACATATAAATTCTGTAAAACAAACCAGTCCTGCACTTTACCCTGTTAACTAACGGTTTTTGAAAATTATAAGCAAATATTCTTTGCATAAAGACGAAAAACTCAGTAAAAAATGGGATATTACTGTATGATAAAAAATAAATACGAAATAAAAAATATAATGTTTACACACATTTTGGAATATATATGTTTTATGTTAGCGTTTATATTAATTTGCATATTAAACGCGTTTCTAACAATTATCAATTCCGGAAGAAACTTGCAAAACATAATGGCTAAAGGGTCCTTAAATTATGTGGTAAGTGAATATTGCTATGTATGAATTGATAAGCAGCATTTTTAGTATAAATGATTCAAGCAGTATAACAATATTTGTTTTGCACAGCTTCTTCCATATAAGTTTGGTTCCTTTATCTCAAGTTGAAGTGTACAGAATTATACAGCAAATGGGATACATAACTGGTTAATGTACCGCAATGTTCGACACCTAATACACCGCGCATATAGGACCGCATAACAACAATAAACTAATATATCGTTTACATATTTATATTTTAAAAGTATGAACAACAATAAACTAATATATCCTTTATACATATTTTAATAACAATCTTCAAGTACATATTATAAAACATTACGTAGACAATATTTAAAAAAAACAGAATTACAGACTGATAAACCATACGACAAAAACATACCAGCGTGCGTCATATCGACTCAAAAAATAACTTTTTTAAATGTTACTATGCTAAATATTCAGCGCATTTCAACAGTACTTAAAGCACCATCTAAGTACCGACTAAAATAAGAGATACGATTGTCATATATTACAAAAACATACTAAGATTTTAATAATTCCAGCAACAACAATAACATGCCTTTAAAGAAACTAACCCGCCAAATAATACTAATTGCGATTTAATTACACTCTGTAAAGTTTGGCATCGAAACTAAATGTGTTTTAAATATGCTCTGTTCAAGGTAAACTAAATAGGTTTAAATACCTCTTTCCAGATACACATAAATGTGTTTTAATTACACTGTGTACAGGTATACAGCTAAACTAAATGTGTTTTAATAACGCTCTATACTGGCATACAACTAAACTAAGTACATTTTAATTACGCTTTGTCCAGGTATACATCTCAACTAAATGTGTATTAATAAGGCTCTGTACAGGTATACAATTCAACTAAATGTGTTTTTATTAGGCTCTGTCCAGGAATTTATCTCAAATAAATGTGTTTATTTACGTTATATCACAGGTATACATTTAAAGTAAATGTGCTTAATTACGCTCTGTCCATATAGTGTTTAGTTACGTTCTATCCCATGTATACATATAAACTAAACATGTTTAAATAACGCTAGGTCCAGGTTTAATCTAATCTATATGTGTTTTAATTACGCTCTGTCCTAGGCATACATATAAACTAAATGTGATTTAAACACGATCTATCCGGGGATACATATGACATAGATGTGTTTTAATAACACTCTGTACAAGTATACATCTAACATAGATGCGTTTTAATAACGCTCTGTCCAAGTATACATCTATCTAAATGTGTTTTAATTACGCTCTGTCACTGGTGAAAATAAAAAAACTAAATGCGATTTGTTTACACTCCTTCCAGGTAACATTTAAAATAAATGTGTTTTTATTACGCTCTGTCCCAGGTGAACGTCTGAAACTGCATGTGTTGAATTACGTCTGTGCAGATGTACATCTAAACCACATGTGTTTTAATTACGCTCTGCCCTAAGTGAACGTCTAAACTAAAAAAAAAATTACGCTTTGTCCCGGGTGAACGTCTAAACTAAATATGTTTTTACATTATATCCAGGTATATATGTGTATATCTTTATTTCTGTCGCATCATAGTACAAAACAATGATTATTTTCAATTATACAAAAACAAATATTAAATAGGATTATCGTAGACAATAATTGTGTTAAAGTTAACAGAGTATATCACATATGCAAACACATACAATGTGTATCGCCATTGATAATCGGTATGAAAGCCATAACGAATATACATCTAAAAGTGTATTAAAACGTTACATTTAATCTAATATTTATTAATCAATAATAGCAAAAGTGTAAACATTTCCTTTAAATATCTGTTATTATCTCAGATCAAATTTTAATAAACTAACTAACAACAGCTGTTCACTTTTAAAGATACAATCACATTGATACACACATCAAATAATAATTGTCACATTATTTACATATGTAACAGTACCGGTATTTACATATATAACGTATAGTATTACGTGGTCTGAGTATTAACTTTCATACCTCATTCATCGCCTTCAAGAAGCGAAACGGGGTTGACTGGGGTATGAAGTAAAACCTTAATGTAGTTGCCTATTGATGCTGCCTTGTTGGTTAGAGATTATATCATGGCGGGGATTTCTTTATTTACACTGTCCTGTTTTAATGGGATTACAGTAGGGTAAGTGTGAGGTTTGGTGCACCCAAGAACCGGTTTAAACCCCCAGTGGCCTACTTTGCCACAGAGCGTTCTAAGGCGGTAGCCCTATTGTCAACCATTTTGTGTTTGTGATGTCGTTTGCATTTTTTATTACTTTTGCCCTTTCGTTTGTGTGTTTGCGTGTTTGTTTTTGTGTTTTGTGGTTGACTGTCGTCCTTGAATGCTGCTTTCCACGTCCTATATTTTTATCCTTCTTTTCTTAAAAAGTTTGCATATTATTAAACTAAACATTTAACAGGTAATTGTAATGAGGTTATCGCATTTGTTTCAGCGAACAATGTTTTTATACGTGTTTCATTTTCGAATTATCCGTTATAAAATCTTCCTAATATAAGCTTTGTGATCGCTTAATGGAATTAAGGCAGGACCACGTAATGGTATAGTCTATTTATACAGACAAAGTCAGATTTTTTGTAAAAAAATAATAAAACAGGCTTTAGCAGTTTCACGAATGAATTTTTGAATTGGAAAAAAGGAAATATCAATTTTTCAACGTCAGTGTGCTCAAACGTGTGTTAATCACATAAGCTTTACGATATACTATCGCATAAGAAACATGTAATTATCACATGTAATTCATTCTCAACGGAATATTTACAATACAGACAGAATATTTTAGCTTCTGGAATTTTGCAAAAGCCCTTTGTGAGATTTTGATGAAATAATATTACAATATCGCTCTGTTAAAAAATGTATCTATAAGTTTTCAATTTGTTATACCTGTACCAATATCCACACGTTCAGAATTAACACAGTCCTTCCATTCATTAACATGCATGTATAAACTGGCCGCATTCACTTTATCTAACACTCTTTCTTATTAAAGTCTACATTCAAAGTATTAAGTTCTTGACATCCTAATTTTATAAATTCGTTGCACTCTATAACAACA